>CM047808.1:74244308-74844308 GCA_026214975.1 Gentiana macrophylla
ATTATCACACCACAATACAGAAGTCTTAGGCAGTGGCAGATGCATTTCTTGCAGCAACTAACTCAGCCGTATGACTTCAACTTTGAGATCACCCAAGTTCTTATACTCTGATTCTGTACTAGATCTGGATACCACATTCTATTTTCTTGAGCTCCAGGAAATCTGGCACTCTCATTTTGTCATATGTAGCAGAAGCCAAATTTGCATTAGAGTATCTATTCAAGAATAAATGTGGATTGGGCCTGAAGCACAAGCCAGAGTTTAAGTCCTCTTTGATGTATATAAGAACCCTCTTCAACGCTTTCCAATGCTCATAGGTAGGAGTCTCATAAATTGACTCAAATGATTCACAACAAAGTTGATATCTAGTATAGTAAGAGAAAAATACTAAAGTGCTCCAATAATACTCCTGTAAATGGTTTGATTAGTCACAGGTTCACCATGCATAGGTGTTCAGTGAGACCCAACAACCAACCATAAGTGTGGGACAAGACTTCAAATTTCCTAGTTTAACTTTTTTCAAAAGCTGAGCTGCATAGTGTATATGTGTGAGGTACATACTTGTTTGATCTATGTATGCCTCCATACCCAAGAAGTGGAATATTGCTCCCAGATCCTTAAGAGCAAATTTTTTGTCTAGTTGGTGAACAAACGTTGATATCAGCCATGAGGAGTTCCCTGTTATGAGTATGCCATCTACATACACCAGCACATACAATAAATTAGTACCATTTTTAGATATAAATATAGATGAATCTGAAACTGGCTATGTGAAACCTCATTTCAACATCTATGTCTTTCGGGCATCAAATCAAACCCTTGGTGCCTGCTGTAGATCGTACAAGGCCTTCTTCAGTTTACACACATATTATGGTGTCTGAGGATCTATGAAGCCTTCTAGCTGTGGCATTTAGACAACCTCAAGTAAAAGGCCATTTAGAAAGGCATTGTTTATATCCACCTGCTTGATTTGCCAATTCAGAGAGACAGCTAAGGTCAAAAGAATTCTGATGGTACTGCCTTAGCCGCTAAACTAAAAGTCTCAGTGAAGTCCATACCATAATGTTGTAGGAAGCCGTTGGCTACCAATATTACCTTGCGCTTGAGTACTGAGCCATCAGGTTTTAGTTTCAAGTTGAAAATCCACATGTTATCCACAAGATTGTATTTTTCTGATGGTCGGACCAGATCCCTTGTATTATTCTTACACAAGGCTTCATATTCCTCCATCTTTGCCTTTTTCCACTCGGGAATGGCGAGTGCTTCAGATGCCTTGAAGGGTTCAATAGGACCTGATGGAATAGTTTCCACAGAAAAGGTTTTGGGTTTAAAGATCCCTGATTTGTATCTAGGTTGCATTGGAAGATGATGTGGCTTGTCTTTTTGTGGTGGTATAGGATCAATTTGAGTATGACTTATGATGTGGTCAGAGCCAGGACCATTCGTGAGCTGCTCTGGATGTGTATTTACATCGTGTGTTGGTAATGGTCATGAGTAAGGAATTAGACCAAGGTAGGTCTGAAGGTTATTAACGTATAGATGAGCTGAGGCTGAAGTCAGCTGAGCTAAGGATGGTGTCAGGTGAGTCGATAGATTAGCTGAGGATGGACTATCGGTATATAGCTGAGCTGAGAATGAAGTCAGCGGAGTAGGTGAAGAATTCGAGTTCATTCTGCTGCGGGATTGATCACATCTATTAGATGTTGGTGGTGTTGAAGGATGAGAGCCATTAGTGCCATTGGTGAAATAAGAGTTAGACCAAGTGAGGTAAATGGCATCTGACATAGACTCTATTTATAATATGATAGCTCTATGTGAACCATGTCTAAAACATTGACTGAAAGGAAACACAAACTCGTTGAAAATTGCATCTAGAAATGTACAGTCTCCCAGACTCATCTAGACATGTATATCCCTTATGATCAGGACTCTAACCTTGGTAAACATAGGGGTGACCACTTTGAACCGGAACCGGCTAGGAACCGGCAACCGAACCGGACCGTAACCGGCGGGTCACCGGTTATAGGGCATCTCGGTCTTTTAATGAACCGGAACCGGACTGGCAGCCGGTGGTTCAACCGGATCGGCCGGAACCGGAACCGGCTCCAATGGCTACAACAACAGCAACGACTATTTTTTTTTTCTTTTTCCCAACCATTTCAAATTCGTCCTATAAATACCCATCATTTTCACAATTTTACTTACACCTACTCTCCTCTCAATTCTACATTTCTACTTCTAATCTCAAACTCAATTCTTTATTTGTAATCAAGTTTGTTTAGTTGTTAAAAAGAACAATCATTTACTTTACAATACCGATTTTTGAAGTTCTTCTGATTTAATCGTTTACTTCAATCCGGTTTTAGCTATAGAAAACTGTAAAAGACTAAAAAAAACTAAAGAACTACGTTCGCTTTGATTTTTTTATATGTGTCGTGTTTTCGACACGATTACATATAAAAGATACCTAGGCAACCGATTTTTCGGTGCAAGTGTTAAAAAAATAACATAAAATTTATATCTTACTTGTATACAATATATATCTCACATAATATTTAATAAAAACAACTTATTATACAACATATACAATCAACTTATACTTAAAACCAAATAAAAACTATAGTACGTTCGCTTTTGTATTTTTTATTACAGACGAATTTAATTAGTAGTAGTTTGTTATTATAATTGATAAGAATAAGTAAATTTTGAAAATGTAAAAAAAAAAAAAAAAAACATGAATTATTAGAACCTTGATCTGAACTGTCATCTGAACCGAGAAGGAACCGTGTGAACCGTAAAACCGCCGGTTCCAACCGTCGAACCGCCGTTTCGGTGAACCACCGGTTCCGGAACCGTGTGTAACCGGAATTCAAAAAAAAAACCGCCGGTTCGGTTACGGTCCGGTTGATGCAAATGGTCACGCCTAGGTAAACATATTTTCTGGTATGAAACTGGAAGTTAACATTATGGGTCTCAAATGAGGAAAGAAATCACATCCAAACACATGCCTTTCTGTGTATTCGGGTTTCTTAGCAGAAGACTTCATGTGGGGATGTGTGTTTCAGAACTCTAGTGGGAAAAAGATTGATGATGGCAACAACCTCTAAGAATGTGTGCCACCAGAATTTTTTTGGCAAGGAGGATTGTGCTAAGAGGGTTAATCCCAACTCTGTGATGTGCCTATGCTTCATCTCTCCTATTCTATGGGTAAGCATGAGGACAATGATGTCTAAATTGAACGCCATGCTTAGACAAGAGATCAGTAAAGGGTCTGCACTCTCCACCCTAGTCTGATTGGATACACTTAATCTTTTAGGAAAACTGGTTTTCAATTAGAGGTTTGAATTGGACAAAAGTATTTAAGGCTTCTGATTTCTGTTTTAATGGCTACGTCCTTGTAAATCTAAGGTGATCATCAATCAAATTCATGGAATAAGTATATCCTTCTGAGGACTGCATAGGGGCAGGTCCCAAAGGTCAACATAAGTCAAACCAAGAACATTTTTAGTATAGAATACAAACACTACATAGGATAGATCAAGACCCTTACAAAATTGACAAGCTTCACAGAAATTTAACTTTTCATTAACCAAAAGAATATTACAACTGCTGAGAATTCTTCCTAAAACATCTTTAGATGGTTGGCCAGGTCTCATATGCCACACATTAATATAAATTGAAAAATTAGACATAAACCCTACATGACATTCAATACTACATTTGGATTGAACGGAGGTCTTGGAGTGTTCATTTGGTGGTTCTAGCATTTGACAGAGGCCATCCCTGAGAGTACCATTCAACAGAACTTTTCTTGTTCCCTTGTCAATCATAAAGCAACAAGAGTAATCAAATTCAACTAGGACACTATTATCTTTGGTTAAAGATAAGACACTTAACAAATTCTTGGAAATTTTAGGAACATGCATATGTAAGGGATGAGTATAAGTATTTAAGGTTTTATAGACAATATTTTGAACTAAAGATACTCACCATTGCCTACTGCTAAGGCATCTAAACCAGCTAAACCAGCACTGAGGTGAAGATTGTTGAGGTTTAAAGTCACATGGCTTGCAGAACCACTGTCCATACACTAGGAAGGATCACAAACAGTTTGAGGAGCATCCAAGTAGGAAGAAATTTTCTTGGGAGAAGCACTAGCATTGTTGAGATAAAACCTGTACCAGCATGAGGTGACTGTGTGTCTAGTTTTGCTGCATGGCTGACACACCATCTTGTTGCCCTGATTTCCTTGTTGTCTTTGAGCTCCGCCTCATCTAACATTATTTGATCTCCCCCCTCTTCCTTTGAAGCTTTCATTGCCTCTTCCTCTATTATAGGGAAACTGCCCAATGAGTTGTCCAACAGGTCTGGATCCAGCCATCAAAGCTGCAGGTTGTCCGGCTTTAGGAATATGATGTACATAGTCATTCAGCCTGGCTATTAGTCTCTCGTGTGTAATCAGTTGTGATTGCACATCTTGCCAGCTTAAGGATCCAACTATGGTAGTGATGTTCAAAATGGAAGACTCATACTCTGTGTCTAATCCCCCAAGTGTTGCTAGAATCAATTTTGATCTACTGATAGGGTACCTTGCTGCAGCAAAATTATCAGAATAGCCTTTCATCCGGACAAGATAGTCAGCCATTGATTTACTATATTTAGAGGCTTTGGACAAAGCGTCCTAGTACTCTATCATTTGAGCCTCAGCTTTGCTGTTAAAGAGTGTCTCTAAAGTTTGCCAAGTTTCATGTGCAGTAGCATAGGCGATTACCTCCATAAGCGATTGTTCAGTCGTTGAGCTAAGCAACCAGACTACAAGAAGTTGACCCATTGTGTCCCATGACTCGTTGGTAAAATTTTGATTTAGAGACATACCACTCAAACCCATAGAACGAGGTTGGGTTCCAGTCAGATGATCCTAGGATAATTTATGCCCTTGAATAATGGGCATAATGGTGCGCCTCCATAACAGAAAATTATGTCTATCTAGCTTAATGGAAAAGGTTTGAGCTAAGTGACCAACGGGAGCATTACCACCAGTCAAGGGAGCAGAATGAGATCTAGAAGGTGAATAATGCAAGCCAGGAAGTGTTGATCAAATCCTAGGAAAGAACATCGAATTTGGCAGAGCAAGCTAATCTATCCTTTTGGATGAGTGGTGGATCCAAAACTGAGTGTTGATTGAGGTGGTAGCGATCCAAAAAAGGCACCATAATTGGTGGCAGAGGTAGTGAGTGAATCAGTCATCAAGATTCCGGTCTGACCTCCCACTGTAGTGTTTGGCGCAACGATAAACACTGAGCTAGAGGTCGTAGTGTTAAGTGCAGGAATTTGAGAAGTGAGAACTGTGGTTACACCGCTAGGAGCGGTGGCAGCAGAGGGTGTGGTCTAGCACTCATGGTGTCGGTCTTTCAACTCTGATACCAAGAAAGAAGGAATTTCATAGATGGATCTTAATATTTCCTGAGTACATCATCACAGTATATAATATATATCACACTAGAAGAGAATCAATCATAACAAACTAATGACACATGTCACCATTTAACACACCACACCTCGATACACTAAAGAGTGACAAGTGTCCACGCATATATCTAACAGAAAATATGAATTCTTTCGAATTATGTTTCATGCCTTATTAAACTCATGAATAAGCTCAAAGCAAAACTTGAGCCCGGTTCGAGTTTTTAAAACATTATTAATACTTAGTTTGAGCTCAAAATATACTTGTCCTCAAACTAGATCAAACTTGAGAACGAATATATATATATATATATATATATATATATATATATATATATATATATATATCGATTTTTTGGAGCATATTATTCGATTCGATTGGTCCGTATAAATAGTTGTCCTTAATTAGCAGGCTACCTTTGATGAATACCTGGAGTATATGCCCCGAATTTTTGAAGCAATGTTTCCTGACAAGCATAGAAGCCAGCGACTTAACGAGGTGGTGCCTGTCATTATTTTGAATCAATTTCAATTCTCGAATAAATTTAGTGAACAATGTTGTCTTGTGATTATTAAACCAGTTCAAAGAAGTGTGTGTGTGTGTGTGTGTATATATATATATATATATATATATATATATATATGTATACGTGAGAGTATATTTTGAGCCTGGGGTTACCTTTTTGTTCCTATTTATGACTTTACTTACTGTATAGGCCGGGTACTTGTTTACATTTCTTGAGTGTGTAAAATGTATAAGTGTAAGTAAAAGCTATACTTGATGGTGGTTAATTACAGGAAGAATGGAGAATCCATATGCCACCCATAAACTTCCTAATACTATCAGCTAAGCCTGTAATTGACATGAAGCTAAGTTGTAAATCACAAAGTAAGGATTATCCAGCTTGGGTACCTCGAGACGTTACAAAAGTATTTGAGCTTGAGATTGTAAGTGTGCTACGTACTACCAGACTTTGTGAAATGTCTAGCTACGGTAGTAATTTCATTTGTAATAATGCTACGTATACTGTCACAACCATTCTCACATAATTAATGTCACAACATGAATAATGTGGCAGTATCGTGTCTGAATGAAATTACTCTTTCATTTGTAACTCGATCGCTGCATGATCATATATAATTATGCCATGTATTTGATTGAAGATTAAATGGAAGCTGGAAGGATTGGATGAAATGGTTCGGCCAAGTCATTTTTCACTTGCAGTGAAAGGGGCAATTTACCCAGAAAGAAGTCCGGGACAGAGAAGCAGGCTAAAGGGTAGACTTGAGATGGGCGTCAGTTTCATTTTACCAGCTTTACTCGCTCTTGCCCCTGAAGGTGTTCGGAATGAAATTGCTGAGTCGGTTAGTATACAAAGTACCAATACGTACCAACTCCTCAAATCTTTCATATTCACACTGTTCTTTATATATTGAATGGAACACACAATATGACTATATTTGCCTCATCTCTATCTGTTTGAAATATATAGGTGCTGAGGAGAGTAGCAGAGAACATGAAGAAGAGAGTTAACCGGGGTTTGCAGGCTGACTATTACGCGTTTAAGAGGGAGAAATTAATCCATCAATTTGGTATGAATTAATTCCTCAGCTTCATCATCATCATGCCAAATTCATTCACCGGAGGAGATCGAGTACACCAGCAGCGTGTAGTAACACTAATTTAACTACTTGTTTGTGTATTTGATGAACATATATAGTCCATATTCTGCATTTTAAAGTCTTTATATTGTCTTTTTTTTAAAAACAAGTAAATGAAAGGTCGTCTTTAATGACACCACTCCGTAGTGTCTTGTGTAAGGTTTTGACTTTTCAGAAGTTGAAACTGAATATGTTAGCCCGGATAATGACTCCTTGAATGAAACAGTATTTTGTTCTTTTTTTAGAAGAGAATAGTTTACCTACAAACATTATAGTAAGTCTTCTATTATGTTTGGCATTTTACATTAGTAATATTTCAATTTGAGGTAGATAATGATCGATATGTATATTAATAAAAAATATAATGTAGGATATATTACATAAGGTTTTGATATAATATATATGATCAAGGGAAACTGAACATGTTATGCAAGTCTTACGGTTAGAATGTTCTACAAGCAGCTTATGCCTCGTTGAAAACTACAAATGGTTTTTAGAAGCTATAACTATGCAAGTACACTATCTTGACATTTCTTGGTACATATCCATTTTAGAGGCCATGAGTATAACACCACAATCATTACATCCCGGTGTGGAGGACCTGTGTTTGTAACGCCCCACTCCCGGATACCGAGCCCTTATCCGGAAGAGAAACGTTTGGCGCGTATAGCATTAAATAAATCGAATATTATATGCAAGCCTCTACGTCGTCGTATCAAAATAAAGCAAACGGAAGCTAAAAAGACTCGGGCAAAACATAAAAGCTACTAAGAATAGATACAACCATACTAAAGATGGATAGTTAAAAGCACAACGACGAAAAACCCAAAGACTTATACAATACGATGTCTTAAAAATAGAAGTACAACAAGTCTAAGAAAAGAAATACAACTAGTCTAGTACAACCTTTACAAAGAAGTAAACTAAAACTTTGCCAACACTTCAATGTCTTCAAAAGTCGTCATCTACGCTTGGTCAACCTGTTCGTCTTCTCACCCCACAATGCATACAAAAGAAAATGCAAAGGAGGTAAGTACAAAGTACTTAGTAAAAGTGAGAAGCTAATGAATAACTAAGTTATACCACGAAAGGTTCTTTTTATTATTATTATTAAATTACCTTTATGAGACCGACTCAATCTAGGGTTCATTTCATGTCCATCAACATGTCGTGACTAAACGTTTCTAACTTAACCTATCTATGTTACAACTGAACTCAAGGGCACTACGTATATCCAAACTGGGGATATTCTTGGCAAGATATTAGTGGATCACACCAATATCCATAGAGCCTAGAATAGGTAGACTCTGATAGTGCGCACATATCAGTGGAGTCCCTCCGTACTTAGGGTTTTTTTTGACCTAAGGAGTTCTTCCACCTTGTTTAATCTTTACTAGTCAAGTACATAAATTTATTAGATTATTGGCTTGTTTATGTTTATACAAGGTTAACATATCATGAATAAGGGTTTAAATATTGCAAAATAGTAGGGCTAGGTGCAAACTATATGAAAATGCATTACAATGCAATCTCGTGAAAAATCCTAAAAATAAAATAAAAGCGAGGTAGTATTACGGAAACCGGCGGATTAACTACACTCAAAAAAAATAAACTAGGTGGTATTACGAAAACCGACCCGTGACCACACTTAAGAAAAATAAAAGGAAAAATAGAAACACAATGCAACTATATGAAATGCAACTAAATGAAATGCATTTAAATGATATGCAAAAGAAAATAAAATAAAAGAAAGAAACTAGCCCCTTATATGCAACACGACATATATATAAACGTCTACCACATAATGACAAGTTACGATAAACGGCGATCTTGTCACTTAGTGCCGACGCGCCTTAAGACTTATCGAAAGTGATAGCATTATGGAAACCAACAGTTAATTATACCAAGCAGATATAACTCATATGGGGTGGAGCGTACGAAACCGGCGATTACTACCCATATGAGCTATAAAAAAACAAAGGAAACACGTAAGTCTTAAAAGCTAACAAGATTCATCACAGCGGTATGTAGCATCACGAGCCGACATTAGCTACTATAATTAACAATCGGACCGGTTATAGCGTCACGAGAACCATGATAACTATAACATGCCTAGATGAATCATATATAAGGAATTGATCAATTATCTTACATGGATTCATAGATGGAAAGGTAAAAACATATAAGTTCGAGGACATCTACGTAAAGAGATAGCCGAGGCTTCGTATGAAAAATCCACATCAAATAAAAGCATTAAAATTTAAATCAAGAAAAATTGAACTGGACTTGCGTCCCGGACGAGCGTTCAAAGGAAATCTACGAGACTGGGCGAGCGTCCCATAATTCCACACGCTTCGTTTACACGTTAGGGGCTGGGCGGGCGTCCAATAAACAGGCACGCTCGTCCATACAGCGAATATGCATAGAAAACAGGAAAATAATGAAAACCCTAACTATAAACCCTAATTAACTTACAAGATCATCATACATCAAAACGCACTGACCACCAAAATTCTAGCACAGGGGTTAGACTAGGTAACAACTAAACACAAACTTCACGTAAAGCAGTTGAGTAAAAAACTTTTGCACATTCTTAACCCAAAGGTCATCGAAACACGGCAAAATAAAAACTCTCAATCTATTAAGCGCTACTTTTATTTTAAAACAAAAACAAAAAAACACGTAACAAAATAGAAAAATTAATTCAATTAGATTCAACAAAACACCGATTCCCGGCAACGGCGCCACTTTTGTTGGGAGATTTTGCATCATTAAAACAAAGAAAATTTATAAACCCATACTACCATGCAAAACTACCTCTAACCGGCCGAATACCGGGTAGTTGCTAGTAAAGTTGGATAAATGCGGGTATCAATCCTCGAGGAAAGGGATGTTGAATCTAATCTAATTAATCCTCCTTTATTAACTAAAACCTAAACCTAAACTAAAGCGGAAAAGTAAAAAGCCGACAGGAGGATTGTTAATCCAAAGCCGGGAAGGATAAAAGCGATAAAAACATAAATAAAACTACATCTACGTAAAGCGGTAAATCTATCTCTTTGAACAACCATAAACAAACCATGATCAACCTCTTCCCAACAACCATCACCTCACCGAAAGAAATAAGATTAACACATATTCATTCACAAGTTATCTTGGATTATTATCTTTTCTAAAAAAGCGTTTCCTCTTCCGATTTATCACGCCATTAATTAGTTTACCTTCCGGTCTTAACTAATATCGATACGAATCAAAGATACGGATTAAATCCTAATCTAACAACCTTATCCCTCAACTTCCGTTTGTTGGAATAATAATTGTTAATCTCTCTCACGATAATCTAACGAATCTATTAACTTCCGTTATCTAAATTCGATTAACATGCGGCATAAAAACATGAAAGAGAACAAGAACAACATAATGAATTAAACACATGAAAAATCCTATCTTTACAGTACTTGGTGCTCAATTCAATTCTAAGAAAATCTTGCATCGAATTAATTAAATTGTGGTTCTCTCGTAAACCTAGATATTTAACCTCTGAACTTTTCGTTATGTATGGACGGTGATCTCTACACCCGATCCTGGTAGCATCAAAGCAATCATCTTCGATTTATATTGCAAGATACAATTGAACATAGAAAAGAAACAATTATAAATACAAAATCATCCATGAAAAAGAAATCAAGTTGCTTGGAAAGAAGCTTCCAGAGTGTTCAATCGTGTTCATGTGGAGAAGCGAAAGAAAAGAAAGCGAAAAGAAAACCTAATCTAACCATCATGGAGCTCAACTGCTGCTACTCTCAAACTCGACTTTAGGGTTCAGCTGCTGCGTATGAATTATAATTAGGGTTGGGGCTGCTGCTGTTTTATAGAATTTTGAGTTTCAGTAACGACATTTATTCTCAGCAACAAGCATCCAAACTTTAACGCTCATATCTCTCGTAAGTCGGAATGGAGTGATTCAAAATCCTGTAGAATCCTCTTTCAATCCCTACAACTCTTCTCTTGAGGTCCATCAAATCGGTTGTTATAATATCAAGAACTGCGTTGCAAGGTCGTCACCAGAATCCTGATTTTCGACATTTATCTTGATTGATTTCTTTCCTTATATCTTTCAATCTCATAACTTTGATTGATCCTTTCCAAGCACGAATTTGGCTCTCTAAAATCCTCTCTTCCATCATCAATGAGTATCTACAACAATAGGAAAACATACCAAAAGCGTAACGTATTTCCAAAATAACATAAAATCATCAATTAAGCACATAAATCATTACGTTTTGAGATTTAACAATTAATCGATTATAAGCTTGATTTCTATGAAAAACATCCATAGAGAGACAAGTTGTAAACATTAAGTTGTTTAATCTTTTACTAGTCAAGTACATAAATTTATTAGATTATTAACTAACCACCTAAGTGTTTTCAATTAATCTTCCTCACAATTACTACTCTCTTCCTAGACCACTAGAAATAACCAAGGCCTAGCAATTACACATACATTGATGAATGCTAATTCATTAAAGCACAAGCCTATCATGCTCTTCCGACGGATCCGAACTTCAACTCCCTTGAAGAGTACATTCGGTGTTTTAACTGAAAGAATCAGAAGCTCAATTTAGGCTTGTTTATGTTTATACAAGGTTAACATATCATGAATAAGGGTTTAAACTGAAAGACATAGCTTAAACATCATATAATTATAAACTGGGGGCAATGCGTGCGCATCCCTTATGGAATGCGTGCGCATTCCCTAACCAGAGCACATGCTGAAAGTTACTATCCAGACAATGCATGCGCATTGCTTGCAATGCGTGCGCATTGCTCAAGCTAGGAGCAAATTTCTAAGAACCTGCCGTAACAGGAATGTGTGCGTATTGATAGGCAATGCGTACGCATTCAACGCTACTAAGCCCTAAAAACACGATTTTCTGCACTTAACGATTCCTAACCCCAAACCAAACATGTTTACCATCACAAACTCAGTAAAACAACAGGGAAACATGTTCAACATATGTCATAGCTTAACATAGACAACTACTACACATAAAGATGATTTCTAATCACCAATCTATTCCAAGACTCAACTTAAACATAATACAACTATAATTATTCATTAGGAAGAGTCTCTTACCTTAATTTCCAGCAAAACCGCAAGCAAAACGCCTAGCAACTGCAACAATTGTTGATCATCAACCCCAAAACCTATTTGATCAACACAAAACCCTAAAATCCTATTTTCTTTCAAAAACCGAACTGAAAAAGTGTATGAAACAGAAGATTACCTGGATTAAATGCTGTTAAACTAATTTTAGATTAACTGCTGTATTTTTCTTTTAAAAAACAAGTAAATGAATGGTCGTCTTTAATGACACCACTCCGTAGTGTCTTGTGTAAGATTTTGACTTTTCAGAAGTTGAAACTCAATATGTTAGCCCGGATAATGACTCCTTGAATGAAACGGTATTTTGTTCTTTTCTAAGAAGAGAATAGTTTATCTACAATCATTATAGTAAGTCTTTTATTATGTTTGGTATTTTACATTAGGAATATTTCAAGTTGAGGTAGATAATGATCGATATGTATATTAAAAAAAATATAATGTACGATATATTACATAAGGTTTTGATATAATATATATGATCAAGGGAAACTGAACATGTTATGCAAGTCTTACGGTTAGAATGCTCTACAAGCAGCTCATGCCTTGTTGAAAACTACAAATGGTTTCTAGAAGCTATAACTATGCAAGTACACTTTCTTGACATTTCTTGGTACATATCCATTTTAGGGGCCATGAGTATAATACCACAATCATTACATCCCTGTGTGGAGGACCTGTGTTGGCCGATCAAAATGTCTATTATTTATCATATACACGAGGTCTGGCCAGATCTGGTCCTTTTTCCAATAATATCCTAAGAGTGGGACCTAAAGTCGAGGATGCTCAATGACTTTCGTATTCGAACACTAAACCATTAACCATAGTTAACCTTTCATTATTACTTCTTTTCTTTTTAATAAGCCAAACCTTTTTCAAATGAATTGTAAAAGGTTTTATCATAAACCTCCTCTTATACCAAAAGACGTAGACGAAACGTAGCTTTTGTCTACTTAAAACCTATAAGTGACAAACTCGGCGGGGAAAAATTCATCTCATAGGAAATAGTTAAACACTCTACGTTTATTGAGATTACAAGAGCATGTGTGCAAGATTAGAAGATCACAAGAAGCAATGCAGCACAGCTTAGATACAAACACACAGAAATGTCTTTCAAGCATTTCATCAAACACCTTCAACAAGAAACGGTTGAAGGTTGTTATAGTTAACTAAAAAGTCAGTTGTAACCGTTAAATTAGTCAATGTACAGTAGCATTCTACTATATAAAGGTGCTGCTAACATCCTGTAACTTAACGTTAGAGGTTACACTTGATTCTAGTTTCTTCTCTTCAATGAAATTTTTCCCGTACTTTAATTTTTAAAATTGTTCTTAGTTTCTTCAAGTTCATGGATGAAGAACTTGTAATTTCTACATGGTATCAGAGCTATTGTAGCTCGTAGTAGCTATTTTTGCATTTTATCTCTGATTTCTAGAGTCAAATTCTCCTATACTTTCTGGTTTTCTTCGTTTTCCTGAGTTTTTAGTCTTGTACCTATTCTTGAGGCCATGGATGCTGTTCAGAATCAGGTAATCTTGCCCTATAATCCACTGTACATTCATCCTAGTGAGAATCCTTCACTAGTCGTGGTGCATCCTTCTCTCAACAACAAGAATTTCCATCATTGGAGCTGGTCCATAAAGAGCCAATTGATTACCAAGAATAAGGTGGGGTTCATAAATGGTTCAATCCCTAGGCTTGCTCCTAATGATCCAAATTTCCAGTTATGGAAGAGTGATTTTATGGTGCAACGGTTGTAGGAAGGTTGTACCAAGTGGCATACTTTAGAGCCATTTATTTTACTCTCTTTCACATAATACACTTTTGGCGTGTGTGAGAGGTTAGAAATGAAAGGTGGTAAATATGCCCTTGGTACAACCTTCATACAACGATTGCACCATAAAATTCGTTATGAAATTAAGGCAATGCTTTTGTTATTGCCTTGTTGGGATTATTCCTTCAATTGGCAGTATTATGATTAAGGCTACTGCTAGGGAAATTTGGCTAGATCTGTTGGATATGCAGAAACCCGAATCAGGATCCGAAACGTGGAAAAACCCAAAACCGGAAATTTTCTGGATCTTGACAGGACGAGAGGGGGTCTCGCCCAATCGAGAGTATTTCTCCATTCTTTTTTCAGATCGTCTGATCTGATTCTCAACACTGATCGAGACACTCGATCATGCACAGCGGAAGCAACGAATCAAAATTCGTTAACAATTTTACCACGATATGAAACACATAATTAAATAATCTAAACTACAAGAAGGTTGAAGATTTACCCAACCAAAGAGAAGCCGCGGTTTTCCAGATTGTATCTCCAAGCGACAATTGTTGTCCGTCGATCCTCGTAGAGGAGCCTTCTTGAATACGCTAAAAAAAACATAGGTTTTTCTTCTCCCAATGGATAGGACAAGAAACTGATTTTTCTCTCATTTTCTTAAAAACTGGTGCAGATTATGAGTGTATGTTGCGTGGGGGAACTCTCTTTATATAGGAAGATAATCAAGGCTCCAGAGTTTATCACTTTCACAACACAATTATCTTTTTCCTTAAAAAATAGATATTTACCATAAATAAGAGATAATCATCATAAATGAGATAAAATTTAGAAAATAATTCTCTTAATTTATCCAATAATTATCTAACAAATAAATAATTAATTACACGTGTGATATAATTCAAGAAAATTTATTCTCCCAATTTTCCCGCATGTGGCGCCATTTTATGCCATGGGATAATAGAAAATGTATTTTCTATTTTACATATCATTTACCGAATAAATAATATTCCGCATATTCATTAAATAGACCAACTATTTAATTTATTCTCGAGTTTCCACTATACGAGAATTCACTCGCGTGTTAGGAGCCAACCCTGAGACCATTGACATATAACCAGTAGCTACAATAAACTGAATACATTATTCATCGAACAGAACATTCTATTCAACTTATTAATTCCGGAAGTACGCCACCGTAAATCCGAAACTGAACTCTATTGATTATAGATATAACTTATTCTCAAAATGTCGAGTCAATAAGGGTCCATTGATATAATCATTACATACAGACTAACCCTCCATAGACTATCCATAATGAAGAGGGGATGTTTTCGTAAACCTTCTTCATTGCATCTTATCCTTATTTACCATTAACCCACTTTTGATCAAATAGTTAAGAACCAATATAAACTCGGCCGATCGGACAGTTTCTAGGACTAACAACTAAAGGGATTGTCTTTCTAGTTCCCGCATGAATGAATGGATTCCATATATGTGAGACACACACTCGCTGCTCATTCCTGAATACTGCTGATGTGAAGTGATTCAGACCACGCCTCTTAGCACTCCTTAAAGAACACATCTAACCCTATCTTGAAACAAGAAGGTGTCTTCAATCATTTCAGGAGTAAGGTTAATCCATGTATGATCATCTTGTGATTTAATGAGATTATTCAATCACGGAATTATATGAGAAATGCATATTAAATCAGTCCAGTCCTATATGAACACATCATATATAAATGTCTCACTTAGATAACCAATACTGACGGTCCGGATAAGACGGTCACACCATAATGTGTTCCGGGCACATCAATGGTGGTTTCATCTATAGACCCCATACTTTGATTAAGTTCGCCACGGACTAATAGGTCAAGTGTATCACCATAAACTTAATCCTCATGTGTGACACACACTAAGTTATAAGGCTACATTGATACAACTTGGGGTTTTCATTAGTGTATTAGTTATAAGCACATTTAGCAAAACACAAGAGACCTACTTTTCCCTTAAGTATTTCTTCTATAAATGGTACTTTTGATTTGATTCGTGTTGACATTTGGGGGCTTGCAAGGCAACAGGCTGTAAATGCACAATCTTATTTTCTTACAATAGTATATGGTTTTTCAATGTTTACATGGTTGTTTTTAATTAAAAATAAGTCTGAAAGCAGGGAGCTTGTCAAATATTTTTGTCAATATGTTTAAGTGTATTTCAATAAGCATGTAAATATTGTGAGATCTGATAAAGCGTCGTGAGTTTAACATGCTATAATTTTATAGGGAAAATGGATAGTTCATCAAACTTCGTGTGTTGACACTCTATAACAAAATGGCATTGTGGAGAGAAAACAACAACATATACTGACTGTAGCTAGGGCACTGAAATTCAGTCAAACCAGCCATTAAAATACTGGGGATATTGTGTTTCTCATGCTGTTTATTTGATTAATTTGCTTCCTTCCCTAGTAGAAGACAACAAAACTCATTTTTTGCTGCTATATAATAAGACACCTATATACAATGACTTATAAGTGTTTGGTTGTTTAATTTATGCCTCAACCCTTGCTCATAATAAATTAAAGTATGATTCAAGGGCCAGAGAGTGTGTTTATATTGATATGCCCCAACACAATAAGGGTCACATATTGCTTGACAAATCCACAAGGGATATTTTTGTGTCTAGTGATGTTAAATTCTATGAGAATGTGTTTCCTTTACATGTTTCAAATACAGGTAGGGAAATTACTTCATTAGCTCCAGTCCCATTACCAGTCCCACACTTAACAGACATATATGCAACAGTTGTTCATCAAGAATATCATGACATCTTCTCAACATGGTTCCAGCATTTCAACAAAGGTTCACACACTTACCACGGAATCAGATGAATCTAGTAATTCTACAAGTATTCCTATGCCTGCAAACTTGGATATGGTTCCAAATGTTCGTGAAGCTAATCCTAATATTGATGTTCATCACACCACTAGAAGATCAAATAGAATCAGACAGCAGACATCAGCCTATTTAAATATGTATGTAATCCCACAAAGGAAATCTTCACGTTATATCAAAAATGTGGAGACTTATGATAACATTGCAAACAATTATAGGAAATTTTTTTGCGCATCAAAAAGTTTGACAGAACCAAAAACCATCATCAGGCTGTCAAACATGACTGTTGGAAGGAGGCAATGCAGAAGGAGCTAGATGCTTTACAGGCTACACATACTTGGGAAATTGTCACTTTACCCCTTGGCAAGAAAACTATAGAATGTAAATGGGTTTACAAGTTCAAATATCATGATGATGGTTCTATAGAGAGGTATAAGGCAAAGCAAGTTGCAAAAGGGTACTCACAAACCTATGGCATAGATTTTGAAGAGACTTTTTCTCCTATTGCTAAAGTCACAACCATCATAACATTACTAGCCTTAACAGCATCCGAATAGTGGCACATCCATCAAATGGATGTGAATAATGCATTTTTACATGGAGAGCTTGATGAAGAGGTCTATATAGAATTGCCCTTAGGGTTTAAGTCTGATAAACCTAACCAGATGTGCAAGTTAACAAGATCATTGTATGGCCTTAAACAGGATAGCAGACATTGGAACACCAAAGTAACAACTGCCTTAACATGGATTGGGTTCTTACAGTCTCAAAATGATCATAGTCTGTTTACAAGAGGATAAAGGGATAATTTTGTTGATCTTTTAGTCTATGTTGATGACACTATAACTACTAGTGCCTCAATGGCACTTATTTATGAAGATAAACAAATTCTGCACACCATATTCCAAATTAAAGATATTGGAGCATTTAGGTATTTTTTAGGAGTTGAAGTTGCAAGAACATATCAGGGGATCTCCATATATCAAAGGAAATATGACCTTAATCTGTTAGAGGAATATGGCTTCACTGAAGGAAAGCCAATTAATACACATCAAACTCTAAACAGAAACTCACAGCAGAAGATTCATAATTATTATCAGATAACACCTCATACAGAACTCTAGTAGGCAAGATTATTTACTTATCTTTCACTAGGCCAGACCTAGAATTTGTTGCACAACAATCCAGCCAATTTCTCTCGCATCCTACTATCAGCCATATACAGGGTTCTCACATGATGTTAAGGTATATCAAGAAGAATCCAGGGCAAGGCTTATTCTTTCCTGCACAAAATGATCTACAGTTGAAAGGGCATACTGATTCGGATTGGGAAGGCTATGAGGATTCAAGAAATCTATTTTTGGGTATATTATGTTCTTCGGAGCAGTACCTATATCCTGAAAAGCAAAGAAAAAAACTACTATAGACAAAAGTTCATTTGAGGCAGAATATAGGGCTATGGCAAGTGCCACCTTTGAGTTATAGTGGTTAGTATATATATCATGAAAGACCTGCAAAATCCTGTCTCATTACCAATAATATTTTTCTGTGATAATTATAGTGCTATTCACAAAGCCAATAATCCAATATTTCATGAATGGGTTGAGCATATAGAACTTGACTGCCATATCACAAGGGCAAAAGGGCAACTGGTTTTTTAAAACTGATGCCTGTTAGAACACATTACCAATTGGATTATATACTCACTAAATCTTTAAATGCTCCTCTATATGAATACTTTCTAGGGAAGTAGGGTTCCATTCCTTATTCAAACAAGTCAATTCTGCAGATTCCTCTTCATAAGTAACATTGAAATCCTAAGAGCATGTATTTAAGATTAGAAGATCACAAGGTCAAGCTTCCCTAGAATCAGCTTGACGGGAACTATAGAGATTACAAGACCATATGTGCAAGATTAGAAGATCACAAGAAGCAACAGCAGCATAGCATAGATACAAAACATACACATAAATGTCTCACAGGCATTTCATCAAACACCATCAACCTGAAACGGTTGACGGTTGTTAGAGTTAATTAAAGCCAGTTGTAAAAGTCAAATTATTCAATGTACATCAGTATTCAACTATATAAAGGTGCTGCTAACATCCTGTAACAAAACATTAGAGATTACACTTCATTCTAGTTTCTTCTCTTCAATGAAATTTTTCCCGCACTTTTATTCTTGAAATTGTTCTTATTTTCTTCAAGTCCTTGGATGAAAAACTTGTAATTTCTACAATGTTTAACTAACTAGTTTTACCATAACTAATATAAAATTTAAGTCCAATCCCAAACGGTTCGAGTTGAGGAAATAATGAAGAAAATCCACTGAAATATGATGATACGTACTGTTGCTCGATCTCCCCTCTCATCGTGAGAATTCCGTATATACCGATTGTATGTTATTCAAAAAATTGAATTAAGAAAATCGCATGTTTTGAAAAAATCGTATGAATGTGTCAGATTACGTCGAAACATGAAAATTTACAAATACGTTTTCCGAGGTCGCCATTGTCGTACTCAATCCTACTGTTATGATGCTAAAAAGACCAAGAAGGTTACAGGAGGAACAAGAATTGCAAGAGATGATGAGGAACTTTATGTGAACCTGTATTCACGAGAGGAGAATCGGCATACTTGCCATTGCACTTTTGTCATACCTATTTTAGGTCCTCAAGACATCGGCCACTTTAACCATTCGGTATGCGAAACGGAAATCGAGGATACCTGCTTTGACAATGGTACCTACAAGGCAGTAGGCCTAGATGGGTTACCCCCCATTTTTTTCAAGAAATGTTGGGGGACCATTGGCAGTTCATTTGTGAATTTTGTATAGAAGGCCTTCGAAACAGCGAATTTTCCTGAAGGCAGGAATGAGGTCCTTATCACTTTGTTGGTCCCAGAGAATGATATAACTATAGTCAGAGGGGGGTGAATGACTATAGTGGAGTTTCAAAAACTTTTCTTATATTTAAAAGCTTTTGGACAGCGGATAAGTCCCTTCTTACTAAGTTGTTTCAAGGTAGTTTAAGTAATCACAAATATATGATATAATATAAGAAATTAAAAGAATGCAGTAAGGTAAATTGCGGAAAGTAAATTGACACAAGGCTTATAGTGGTTCAGGGTGGTGTAATCCCTTAATCCACTCTTCTCCTGTGATGATCGGAGGAATTAACTATTGTTATCACAGATACAATAGTACGATTGTCCTTGACTTCACAAGCTTCACAATCTACAAGACTATCACTCCTTGACTGCAACAGCTTCAGTGACTCAGTCTCTTTCACTGCTCCTTGGGAGCAAATCCTTCAGCAGCTGTCACAAACACAACTCCTTCTCAGATAGCTCTGATTCAGTTGCTTGATTGATGTGAATTGGAGTCACAAACTTGTTGATCAATCTCAGTGCTTGATGTTTGAATTGTAGCTCTCGATTTTGAGTTGATCACTAGATATTTCTTTTCAACACAGATAGAAGACTTTTTACTTTTAACAGAGTTTTTGCTCAGATTCTTGATCGTACTTCTTGTTGTATTTTTTTTCTTGTCAGTGCCTTCTATTTATAGCCTTGATTATTCTTGATTTGAATTTCCGTCTGTTGTCTGTATTAATGAGGGGAATAATCCTTGATTTTATTCTTGATTCCCCCTTAATTGTATTCTCCTTGATTTTGGCGATCGGAATTTTCTTCAAACGTTTACCATAAAATCTGTCCTTGATTGATCCTCTATTGATTGTGCATTTAATGCATGATCTTATGTATCTTCTTCATATCTCAATAATCTGACTAAGTAAGGTTTACTCAGCCGTTCTTTGATCGGTCAAGTGATCCATCTGACATTGCCGCTTAGATCTTCCTTCAGTTTACTTTGCCGATTCACAGTTTCATTCATTCTTTCAGTTTAAGGAGAATCCTTGTACTTCACTGATCCTTGATTTGGGTGAGATCAGTGTACAATATATTTAAACATTAAGTTTTATCACTCAAAACATAATTTAGACTTATCCAAGGTCATCACAGACTTCATTGGTTATAAGCCATACCATAATGTCTTCATTGCTTCTCTGCTGGTGCTTGACTGGCTTTACTCTGCCGAAAATCTATTTTTGCTTTGCCGTCCTTCCAACTAGTACAGTACTTGTCTGACTCAACTTATACAACATGTCAGACTCTAAGTAAAGACTACACGGAGTGTTCTAACTTATTTCGGGCTTGCTATAACAGCTAGTATGGCCATCATCAAAACATAATAAAATGTTCCTAACAATTTCCCTTTTTTTGATGATTCCGAAACCCTCATAAGCCTGAACACAAGTATACCAAATTTTTCATAAAAGAATAATAGAATAGAACTTGAAAATTTTATTCATCCATTTAAGGGCAATTAGAAAGGGTGATGTCAAAACATACTAATGGAACATTACATCTTGCTTAATTTTGCTTTGTACCTCTTGAAGTTTGTAGTCTGAATCTCCTCAATGTCTTTCCAATTGATTTCTGGAAACTTCCACTTCCAGTATGCCATAGAAGTGTATTCAGATACTCCTTGAAAAATTCTTTTGGCAAAGAGTCTGTTAAAGTCAGGCATAGTTTCATTTGCACTGGGCTCTCCAAAGTACTTCTCAAGTCTCTCCCTAGCTTCTGCAATATGTGAATCAGCAAACTTGAGATTTTTGTATAGACCCCATTGGTCTTGTTTATTCATTTTCGCCATAGGGTTGAAGAATTTTTCCATATAGTTGAAGTCTTGTTGTTGCTCAGTTGGCAAGTCTTTTGGTCCCTTTGCAGAAAGTGGTATGGCTGAACTTGGTCTGCTGGTTCCACTACTTTTCTGGAGAGAGGCATGTTGTCTATTGATGTCATTGTATATTTTGGCCATGTCAACTCTCCTCTGTTCATCCTGGTAGCTTAGCCAGTCTGCCCATGCTTGATCTTGTGTCAGATTTGGATACAACCCTTCTTGAGCTCTGAAGAATTCTCTCACATGATCTAGGTACTCAAACTCATATTCTTGCCGGTTTTTTTGAGTTGGAAAACTTCTTTTTCTCTCTGCTTGTGCTAGTTCTGTGTTCTTTTGCTGACCTCCTTTGATGGCTTGATCCAGAACTTTGTTGTCCATGTCTTTGATGTCCACCTTATCTATCTCTATCATCATCCCTTCTTTGAATAGGATGGGGAAATCCTATACAAGGTTCATTTGAGGCCTTTTCTCTTTCTTCTCTAGCCTTTCTTTGCTGCTCCTATACTTCATTTCTGATTCTTATTTCTCTGTCCCTTGCTCTCAGCTGTTCCTCTGTAAAATTTGGGGGTCTTATCGTTGATCCTTCAGGCTTGTTTGTTTCCCCCTTTTTGGCAAAGATCGTCCCTTTCTTTGGAGTAAGATCTTTGTTTGTAGCCTCTCATTGCTCCAATCAAAGAGTCCAATTTTGACTCAATGGATGTGAATCTGTTGTCATGATCAGTCAGTTTCTCAGTGACACTACGAATTTTGGTGCCGAATGCCAATGCCATTGAATCATTTTCTTGGGAAATGTGTTGTCTGAGATCTTCAAGGTTGTTAGTAATATTGATGTTGAGCTATCTCATCAATTTCCTTGTTGTTGGACAATAATATTATACGTATCAATGTACTCTGCAATGGCCTGGAACTTCTGCTCAATGGAGTAACTTTTATCATTAAATGCTGAAGTCATTGATCTGAGGTACATGGCTTGCTGCTCCAATTCTTCAGCCAGCAGATCTGCTGTTTTTTCAAAAGTTTCGTTGAAGATGTCAGTGGCCAGCTAAGAGAGTTTGTTCCGGGTGTCAGCTGGTTCTGGTCTCGTTTGCTGCCCTTTGTCTTGATGTTGGGTAACATCTGCATCGCCTGCCAAATCTTCAAGTATTTGGGTGGATGTGTGGAGTGCAAAGAACGGTGAGCGAGTGTTCAATACTCTTGTCGGTGACCGACTTGTATCCACATGAGTTTGTGGAATTTGCTCAGGATTGTTAGCTGGCTTAGTTTGTGATGTTGGTGAGGTTGTCTCAGCTGGTGTTGACTTTGATGGACCTTGTGGTTGTAGAAATGAACTTAAGAGAATGTTATCATCAATTGCATCTGGTGTAGGGGTATCCTCTTCTCCTTGTTTATCAACATCATCAGCGTGGGGATTTTCATCATCATTGTCATCATGATCATCACCATCATCCTGATCAATATTGTCCTGATCATCTTCACCGTCTTCTGAGTCATCACTGTTTTGGTCAGGGATCTGTGGTAGTTTTGCCTTTGCTGCATCAACCATATCCCAGAGTGGAGATTCATCAAGTACACCAACCAGGGTTGTGATTCCCAGAAAATTGAAAAACCAGGCCTCCTCAGAAAGCATGCGTTCGGAGTCTTGAAGTTGAGTTCTGGAATCCTCTTCCTTTCACTCATGATATTCTGCAATTCTATCATCAATGTCATCTGCAGACATTTGTGCAGGTTCTTCTGGAGTTTCTACATCGTTATCTCCAGCATCACTTGCAGTCTCCTTATGTGGAGGTTGTTCATTTTCACTGCCACTCTCTTCCTGTGGTTGTTCTGCTTCACTTTCAGAATCTTCTGCTTCTTCTTCATCAATTAACTGTCCAAAGTTTTCTTTGTCCAAGTTTCTTTGAACTTTTTGTTTCTTTCGTTGGCCAGAGGGATGTGTTGTGGTTTCTTTCTCTTCCCTCCTTCAGCTTTCTTTTGCTGTTTGACATAGGTAAACATGACTTTGGATTCATGCAGTTTGTGGAGTTTTACAACAGGAACTTGGAGACATTGTAGCAAATAGTGCAACTGAATCCCATATGACTTTTTCACCCAAAATTGGCCTTTCTTTTTCTTCCTTCTGCTATCCCCTTTTTGGCCGCATTAGCTTCACCTTGAATTTGCTCTTTGAATCTCAAGAAGAAGTATGTTGCCCAATTGAATTCCAAATTGTTGTAGATGATTCCCATCAATCGCATTCTGGCTTCTGTCATGGCATTATTTGCCCCTAGCTTTCCTTCAATGCTCTTTCCAATTAGGGCACTGAACTCACTAAATGGTTTCTTTAAGGCAGATCTGAGGCAATTGACCTTCTTAGATCCTGGATTTGCAGTTTTGGCGATTGTTGTCAAGAAATCATCCAAGTTTTGTGGTACCAAAGTCACTTTTGCTTAACCCTTATTTGAAATTTTAAGGTGAGTACGAATTACCTTTGCCGTGATGACCACTTCTGTGCCGTTGACAGAAGCAAGAATCTTGTCTTCCTCCCATTCATCACCTTCTTCTGCAAGGAGCCCAGAAACATATTTTGCAGCTTTCCAGAAGGAGATTAGACTTTCATAACAGATTTCGGCTATTGGAGGATTTAGAAACATTAATAATCTTAGGTTTTTGCATCCAGCTGCCAAGCGTTTTGCTTCCTCATCATTTCCGCATTGTTTCAAGTAGTGTTCTTCCTGAAAGAACGATCCAGTAGCAATCGAATTTTCATATCCATCTTCGGCGGTTGAGGAGGATAAGGCCATTGTTGGAAGTTAAGATAATTTTTGAATGAGAGCTTCAAATTTGCAATAGAATTTTTTGATTTGCAAGAGAGCGTAAAGATTTCTGAAATACCTCTAAGTGTTGTTTATAAAGGATGGTTTGGGTAGTGTGAACGTGGTTTGAATGTGGAAGGATTTAATGACATACTGGCGTGATTTTGTGTATATGAATCCCGATATTCGAGTGAAGTGGGGGAGTGGATTGAGGTAACTAATGATAAATCCTGGGAATCGAGGCGTTTATAATCAGAGAAATAATATGGTTACCTCCATAATTGTAAATTGATCTCCACGTGTATAATCTTCCACAGTATAATTCTCCATAACTTCCTTACTCTCCACGTGTATAAAAGTTGATTTGGTTCATACTTTAATTTGCCCATTTCTCCATTCTATATTTCGGTGGAGTGCCTTGGCTGGTCACTTAACCGATGTAGTGAATTTTTCACTGAGCTGTTTTATTCTACTGTTCCTGACAATCGGTGTAGTTAACTTCGCTGAGTACCAGTGCCTTACCTGCAACATCTCCTGTAATGGCAAGGGTTTACACAGCTGATGAAGTCACTTAGCTGATTTACTCCAATTGGCCGCTCTTTGGTACTTAGTCAATTTCAATCATTCCCAACTCAGTTCTTAACATGCTAAATCTTACATGACTGAGTGGTTTAGTGAAGATGTCAGCCAATTGATCTTCAGTGGTTATATATCTTAGAATAACATCTCATTTCTCAACATGATCTCTGATGAAATGATGTCTCACATCAATATGCTTTGTTCTTGAGTGTAATACGGGATTTTTAGTAATAGATATGGCACTTGTGTTGTCACACATAATTGGAATTATCTTTTCCTCTATTCCATAATCCCTTAGCTGTTGTCTAATCCATAGTACTTGTGCACAGCAACTGCCTGATGCTATATATTCTGCTTCAGCTGTTAATGTAGATATGGAGTTTTGCTTTTTACTGAACCAAGAGACTAGTCTGGTGCCTAGCTCTGGCATGTTCCAGAAGTGCTTTTTCTATCTATCATGCATCCGGCATAGTCAGAGTCTGAATATGATATTAACTTGAATCCTCCATCTTTTGGATACCAAATTCCAACATTGATGGTTTTCTTCAGGTATTTGATTATTCTTTTGGCTGCTAGAAGATGTGATTCTTTTGGTTGAGATTGAAATCATGCACATACTCCTACTGTAAATGCTATATCAGGTCTGCTTGTAGTTAGATATAGTAGGGATCCAATGATTCCTCTATACATTTTCTGATCAACATCTTTTCCAGCTTCATCTTTTCCAAGAATGACTCTTGCACACATTGGTGTATCTGCTGTGCCACTTGTGTCCATACCATATTTGTGTATTAAGTCCTTTGTATACATGGCTTGACTGATAAAAATACCATCCTTCATTTGTTTCACTTGCAGGCCAAGAAAAAACTTTAATTCACCCATCATGCTCATCTGAAATTTGCTCTTCATTAGATTTGCAAATTTCTCACACAGCTTTTCATTCTCTGATCCAAAGATAATGTCATCAACATAGATTTGTACTAGTAATGTGCTTGTTCATTCCTCTAATTTGAACAGATTTTTATCTATAGTTCCTTTGTTGAATCCATTCTTGATCAGAAATTGTGGTAGTGTTTCATACCAAGCTCTAGGTGCCTGTTTGAGTCCATATAGAGCTTTCTTGAGTTTGTATACTTTATATTCTTTTCCTTTGAGTTGGAAACTAGGAGGTTGTTCCACATATACTTATTCTTCCAAAAGTCCATTCAGAAATGCACTCTTGACGTCCATTTGATAGACTTTGAAGTCTTTGTGTGCAGCATAAGCTAGAAAGTGTCTGATTGCCTCCAGTCTTGCTACTGGTGCAAATGTTTCATTATAATCTATTCCTTCTGCTTGAGAATAGCCTTTTGCAACTAGCCTTGCTTTATTTCTGACAACTGTTCCTTGATCATCCATCTTGTTTCTGAATACCCATTTTGTTCCAATGATGTTGGCTGTGTCTGGTCTGTCAACAAGTTCCCAGACTTCATTTCCTTCAAATTCATTTAGTTTTTCTTGCATGGCTGTAATCCAATCTGCATCTTGAATTGCATCATCTATTGTCTTGGGTTCCACTTGTGATAGAAAACATGTTAGCATATGCTCCAGTTGTCTTCTGGTTCTAACTCCTGTGTGGATATTACCAATGACTTGTTCTTCAGGATGATCTCTTAGCCAAATTAGGTCAGGTTGAAGTTGTTCTTCACTTTGTGCTTCTGCAACTTTAGGTTCTACATGAGCTTCTAGTTCTGGAGCTTCTTCTGTTGTGTTGACATGTGGCTCATTTTGATTTTCAAAATGATGATTTAGAATGGTAGCTGGTATGGTTGTATTTGTATATACTTCCCTTTGTGTTTCTTTTTCTTCTTGATCTTGAAGACTTTCACCATTTGTGTTTGGTTCATCAAATACTACGTGTATTGATTCTTCAATCACCAATGTTCTTTTGTTGAGAACTCTGAATGCCTTGCTGGTGTCTGAGTATCCTATAAAGATTGCTTCATCAGCTTTTTCATCAAAGGTGTGTAACTGATTCCTGTTCAAAACAAAACATTTAGATCCAAACATGTGTAAATGTGAGATGTTAGGTTTTCTTCCATTACATATCTCATATGGAGTTGTTCCATGATGTTTGATGATGATTGATCTGTACTGAGTATAGCATGCTTTGTTTGCTGCTTTAGCCCAAAACCTCTTAGGTAGGCATGCTTCTGCAATCATTGTTCTGACTGCTTCTTTGAGTGTTCTGTTTCTTCTTTGTGCTACACCATTTTGTTGTGGAGTTCCGGCTGCTGATAATTGATGTAATACTCCAATTTCTTCACAATATGTTCTGATCACTTCATTTAGAAACTCTGTGCCTCTGTCTGATCTGATCTTGATAATCTTTAGTTCTTTCTCATTTTGAATTCTTCTGAGTAGATGTGGCATCTTCTTGAGTGTCTCTTTCTTCTTGTTCATGAATATGGTCCAGGTGAATTTGGATAATTCATCTACCACTACTAGAGTGTATTTCTTTCCACTTACACTTACTGGTGTGACTGGTCCAAACAGGTCCATATGTAACAGATGCAGAATTCTTGTTGTAGATTGGTAGGGCTTTGATTTGAAGGAGCTTTTGATTTGATTTCCTTTTCGGCATGCATCACAGAGACTTTCCTTCTTGAATGTGATTTCTGGCAGGCCTTCAACTAACTTGTTTTTTGATAATGTGTTGATGATCTTGAAATTTAGATGATTTAATCTTCTATGCCAAATCCAGCTGGTTGATTGTTTATTTTTGACAAACAAACATGTTTCTGCTTTAGCTATTTTCCAATCCACCACATACATGTTATCTTTTCTTCTTCCTGCAAGAACTACTGTGTTGGTTTGGCTGTGAATTACTTTGCATCCTTCCTTGTTGAAGTGTATATTATAGCCTTTGTCACAGAATTGACTGATGCTCAGCAGATTGAAGTTTAGTCCCTTAAGATATGCCACATTTTGAATCTTCAAATTGTTCTTGAGCATTGTGCCTTCCCCCTTAATCTTCCCAGGGTTTTCTTTGCCTCCAAATGTGAATTTGGGTCCATCAAAATCTTTGAAATTAGTGAGCCATCCTTTGTTCCCTGTTATGTGTCTGGAACATCCACTGTCTATGTACTAGACATCCTGCAAAACAAATTAATTATATTTAGGTACCCAACACTGCTTGGATCCATACCTGTTAGCAGTCATGCCTTCTACTCCGAGTGTATATCCAAATGATCTTCTTTTTGGATAATTGAAATCATCAACTTCATATGTATAAGGCATGTCAGAATAGCTTCTGATATTTCTACTGAAGGTATTCTGATACTTTTCTCTACTTTTGGTGCATTTGCATACTTCTTCACCTTCCAATATGCAGTAGGAAACCTATGCTGCTTTATGTGTCTAGGAACATACCTAGATTGACTTTTCTTAAACACTTGATGCATATCATGGTACGGTTTCGTCTTATATTTTGGAGGTGCAACATTCCAATCATCCTCTGAAGGATAAAGTCTTCATTTACCTTTCAGTAGGTCTTTGTTTTTGGTTGACTGAAATGATGGTTTAGTTTGCTGTTTCACTATATTAGGTTTTGACTTCACTGGTACAGAATGAGTGGTTGAAATTATGGTCTGTCCTTTTCTCAACTTTGGTCCATTATTGGTCCTAGATTCAGAATTATGTTGTCCATTGTTTCTATTATCATCCTAACTATTGTAGCCAGGACCAGATCTGGATCCAAACCTTCTCGAAGGTTTGTAAGCTGGTGCATTTAATGGTGCAGTGGTGTTTTTAACTGCTAGGTGGATTTTCGCAGCTGGTCTGTTAGCAGTGGATGAGTTATCATCTGCTGTTTTTTGATTAGGTGAGTATATCTCCCTAGCTTGTCCAGTTGTTCCTTCAATCTTTTATTTTATTTTCTTAGATCCTTACATTCCTTTTCCAGAATTTCATTATTCATCTCAATTTCATCAAATTTAGTCATGAGATTTTGGACTAGGGCTGCTGGATCTAATGGGAGAATAGAAGATTGTGCAATGTTAGATGTGGATGCATTTGATGAAGAGTAAGAACTAGATGTTACCACAGTTTCATCAGATTCTTTGGCCATAAGACCTAGACTTGCTTTATTATCTGAGCTGTCACCTTCATCTTCATCTAATTCTTTGGTCATGAGACATAGACATGCTTCTTCATTATATGAGCTGTCTTCTTCGTCACTATTATCTGAATCATTGTCGGATGATTCTTCATTCTTCTCACTGCTGGTTTCAGCCTTGACTGCTTTCTTGTCTTTCTTCTTTTCAGATGCTTTGTACTTCTTCTTTTCCTTATCTTTATTGTTTTCTTCTGTGCAATCAGCCTTGAAGTGTCCTTTCTTGTTGCAGTTGAAGTATCTGTATTCATCATCTCTTTTCTTCATATCTTTGTTTGAGCTTGACTTCATGTTTGCTGATGAGTTTCCTTTGAATGGCTTCTTTTTGCAAAACCTGTCAAAATGTTTAACTAATAAAGCTACCTGTTCTTTGAGTTCTAGTGTCTCTTTGCTGATGCAATCAGCAAAGTTACTTTGCTGTGGTGCTATCAGTGCACTGATTTTTTGTGTCTCTGCCGGAGCACCATCTTCACCGTTCAATTCGAATTCATGAGCTTTTAGTTGGGACATCAGAGTCAGGGTGTCAGTTTTTGCAAGATTTGTTGTTCCTCTGATTACTGATGTTATAATCTTCCATCTTTCAGGTAAGCCTCTCAAGATCTTTTAAACATACTTCTTTCTGAGGATATGTGTGCCCAAGCTGTTGCAGTTCACTGATGATGCTTGAGAATATGTTGTCCATTTCATCAATGGATTCACCAGCCTTCATTTTGAAGTTCTCAAATTTCCATTTTGCAACAGATAATTTGTTTTCTTTAACTGCTTCAGATCCTTCATTTATCAGTGACAGCGCTTCCCACGTCTCTTTTCTGTTTTTCAGTCTTTGATCTCATGAACATATTGCTATCTAGGGTCTTCAAGATCATATCTTTTGCAACAAAGTCTAGATTTGCTCTTCTCCTGTCATCCTTGGTCCAATCTTTCTAGAGTTTATCCACTTCTTTTCCTTGATCTACTCATGTGGTTATCACAGTCATGATCATGATTGGGCCACCATTAATTACATCCAGCATCTCCTCATGAGTTGCTGCAAGATGAGATAACATTATTATTTTATATTCATCAAAATTATTAACATTGAAAACATGTATTTTTGACATAAAGTTTGAGGAATCCGTAAGTACAGATTTGAGATATTTATGTATATAAGTAGAAAGCACAGATTTGAAAACTACTTTGAAAATATGTGATCTCCTTGTTACCAGAAATTAGATCTGAACAGGTTCTAATACTAGGAACACTGCTCCGATACCAATTGTTGGTCCCAGAGAAGGGTAAAACAATAGTCAGAGGGGAGGGGTGAATGACTATAGTGGTGTTTCAAAAACTTTTCTTATATTTAAAAGCTTTTGGGCAGCGGATAAGTCCCTTCTTACTAAGTTGTTTCAAGGTACTTTAAGTAATCACGTATTTATGATATAATATAAGCAATTAAAAGAATGCAGTAAGGTAAATTGCAGAAAGTAAATTGACACAAGGCTTATAGTGGTTCAAGGTGGTGTAATCCCTTAATCCACTCTTCTCCTGTGATGATCGGAGGAATTCACTATTGTTTTCACAAATACAATAGGACGATTGTCCTTGACTTCACAAGCTTCACAATCTACAAGACTATCACTCCTTGACTGCAACAGCTTCAGTGACTCAGTCTCTTTCACTGCTCCTTGGGATCAAATCCTTTAGCAGCTGTCACAAACACAACTCCTTCTCAGATAGCTCTGATTCAGTTGCTTGATTGATGTGAATTGGAGTCACAAACTTGTTGATCAATCTCAGTGCTTGATGTTTGAATTGTAGCTCTCGATTTTGAGTTGATCACTAGATATTTCTTTTCAACACAGATAGAAGACTTTTTACTTTTAACAGAGTTTTTGCTCAGATTTTTTATCATACTTCTTGTTGTATTTTTTTTCTTGTCAGTGCCTTCTATTTATAGCCTTGATTATTCTTGATTTGAATTTCTGTCCGTTGGCTATATTAATGAGGGGAATAATCCTTGATTTTATTCTTGATTCCCCTTAATTGTATTCTCCTTGATTTTGGCGATCTTAATTTTCTTCAAACGTTTACCATAAAATCTGTCCTTGATTGATCCTCTATTGATTGTGCATTTAATGCTTGATCTTCTGTATCTTCCTCATATCTCAATAATCTGACTATGTAAGGTTTACTCAGCCGTTCTTTGATCGGTCAAGTGATCCATCTGACTTTGCCGCTTAGATCTTCCCTCACTGCTTTGTCTTTACTCAGCTGAAAGTCAGTTTACTTTGCCGATTCACTGTTTCCTTCATTCTTTCAGTTTAAGGAGAATCCTTGTACTTCACTGATCCTTGATTTGGGTGAGATCAGTGTACACCATATTTAAACATTAAGTTTTATCACTCAAAACATAATTTAGACTTATCCAAGGTCATCACAGACTTCCTTGGTTATAAGTCAGACCATAATGTCTTCATTGCTTCTCTACTGGTGCTTGACTGGCTTTACTCTGCCGAAAATCTGTTTTTCCTTTGCCGTCCTACCAACTAGTACAGTACTTGTCTGACTCAACTTATACAACATGTCAGACTCTAAGTAAAGACTACACAGAGTGTTCTAACTTATTTTAGGCTTTCTATAACAGCTAGTATGGCCATCATCAAAACATAATAAAATGTTCCTAACACACTTTGATATCCAAGGTTACATATCCTTCGAGCCTAGCACAATTCCGGCCTATTTCCGTAGCCAATGTGATTATCAAATTGATCACTATGGTAATTGCGAATCGAATGCAAAAATCATTGGGAAACTTGTTAATACCACCCAAAGTGCGTTCATTCCAGGCAGAGGCAGCTCGGAAAACATCATTCTAGCACCAGAGGTTGTCTATTGGCCACAAGGGAAAAATACAGGAAAAAAGGGCTACATGGCAATCAAAGTTGATCTTCAAAAATCTTACGACATAGTGAGCTGGCGGTTCTTATAATATCTTATTCAATAGATTGGGATATCTAAACATTTACAGAAGTTGCTCATGCATTGTATAAGAACCTCCAGATTCTTTGTCCTATGGAATGGTGAAAAATTAGAGGCTTTTACTCTTAGCCGTGGACTTCGTCAGGGGGACCCAATAGCACCATACCTCTTTGTACTTTGCATGGAGGTCCTTAGTTCTAAGATTCAAGATGCAGTCAACCAAGGGAAGTGGAAGCTGATTAGACAATCTAGACAAGGTCCCCGATCTCACACATCTTCTTTGCGGATGACCTCCTCCTCTTTGAAGCAACAGAGTCCTCGGCTAAAATTATAGAGGAAGTGCTTATAGATTTTTGTAGATGCTCATGCCAAAAGGTTAGTACAGCTAAATCAAAATTCTTTACATCTAGAAATATAGGAAATGGTATGAAAATGGTTCTTTCTCAATGCATGCAAATGGAACACATCAGACTTAGGTAAATATTTGGGTGTACCACTACTTCATGATCAAAAATGAGTTTCCCACTTCACTTACCTTGAAGATAAAATTAAAAGAAAATTGGCCACTTGGAAGATGAAAAGCCTATCTCAAGCAGGTAAACGAATCCTTATTCAGAACTCCTTAGCCACCCATGCTTTTTATACAATGCAGACTTCTATACTGCCTGTTACTACTCTATAATGTTTGGAAATGACTTGCAGATGTTTCTTCTGGGGAGATGATTATAGTGGGCGGAAAATGCATACTATTGCGTCGGACGTCCTATGACGCTTTAAGGAAACTGGTGGATGATACGTCCATAATTTATGAGGTATATAGTGTATTTTTTTTATATATTTTGTGTGAAACGATATTGCACAGATAGTTGTTATTTTATGCTTTTTAGGATCTATATGATGGTGGCATGATTTTGAATGTTTTGAGGCATTTCGGAGTCATTTGGAGCGGTTTGAATGAAGCTGAAGTGAAGCGGTCAAGCTAGAAAAAGAAAACATTGCTGGAAAGCTAAAACCAGTTATGGTTTCATGGCTATGAATTTAACATGGCCAAGAATTGAAGCATATCAGCAGCGAATTTAACATCAGTTTTTTACCATTTACACACTACTTTATGTTATTTTAACCCAATGGGTGGGTCCAAATTTATTTATTCTGGGTATTTAGATAAAAATAAGAATTCTGCAATCCTTAAATTATAACTTATGCAACAAAAACAAGAGAGAGCGCATCTTTGCCCCTCCTCTCCATCTTCATCTTTTCTTCATGGATTAGTGATTGTTTCTCCTTCTTTTCAATAAATTAAGGTACTCTTTCTTTTTCTTGTGAGTTTATCAATAGAATGAGTAGTTAATATCTTAATTCCGGTTAACTGATTGTTGAACCCTTGAGATCAAATTATTCTTACTCTTCGTTATTTTGTTAGCGTTTATTTATTTTTTGCATTCATCGATATATGATTATAATATTTATTTGGTTATTTGTTGCACAATAGTTGAATTGATTTTCTAATCTAACACCAAAATCATATTAGGCGGTGGCCATAAAAGATTGGATTTTTAGTGGTAAACAACACATTGTCTACCGGTTCGTAACCCGTAGGATTCCTTTTTGTGAAAATAGATAATGCTATGGTTAAAATTAAGCCGGTAGGATTAATACCTAGTAATTGGGTCTCTTTAATCTATAAGGCTATTAAGTCACCAAACTCCGGGGAGGGGGGTTGTAGCGGGGTGTGCCATAATTAGGGTGTAATTAGTGGTGGTTGTCCTAATTAACGATTTTAGGAGATATTGGTTGATTCACGGTTGTGGTCATCCATAACCAATTTATTAATAATTTAACGAGTCATCCTTGAATCGATGATCAATCGTAGGAATTGAGGGGGAAATAGTTAATTAGCTGGAGCTTTTCTTGATTTTTATTTGGTTTTTATTCTAAGGAATTAGGTAAAAAAAAACCAAATATCATTTTTTAGAAATTTTAGAAGAAATAAATCCACCGTTCCCTGTGGATTCGACTCCTACTTCCGTTATACTAGTTATAAATGTAGTAGGTGAATTATCTTTGATGGCTTGACCCACCAGTGGACTAGGATTTAAACGCACTACTACAAAAAAGCATAAAGGTCATGGTTTTTAAGTGTGATATATTTACATTAGTCACGGCTTCCAAAGTGTGGCATATTGAGGTGTGACATAAAGTACTTTAACTCAATCACAGTTACAAACTGTGATCTATTATAATAATTATCACACTTAAAACCCGTGATCTATTATAGTTGGTATCTCACTTAAAAACCGTAATCTATTATAATTTCATCACATTTTAAAACTGTGATCTATTATAGTAGTTATCATAGTTAAAAACTGTGATCTATTATAGTTGTTATCACACTTAAAAACCGAGATCTATTACAATTAAAACACATTTAAAAACTGTGATCTATTTTAGTTGTTATCACACTTAAAAACCGTGATCTATTATAATTTAAATCACACCAATAAAAGTGTTTTTTTTTTTCAAAAACAATATATAAGCACACATATTTTTTGTCTTTGTTGGGACTCGAACCCGGATACTCCGGATTAATGAGCCACACTTATTACCACTAGACCGATGTTTTCTTTTTTCTAATTTTTGACCACACTAAACTAAAATCGCATTATAAAATACCATATTATTTTAATCACAGTCAAAAACTGTGATTGATTGATTTTTTGTCTCATTTTTCCTAAAAACTGTGATAATAAAAATCGTGATATATTTTAGTTGTTATCACACTTAAAAACCGAGATCTACTTTAATTTCAACACATTTAAAAACTGTGATCTATTTTAATTGTTATCACACTTAAAAAATGTGATCTATTATAGTTTTTATCACACTTAAAAACCGAGATCTATTATAATTTCAACACATTTAAAAACTGTGATATATTTTAGTAGTTGTTATCACTCTTAAAAACCGAGATATATTATAATTTCAATCACACCTAAAAAAAGTGTGATCATTCTTTTTTTTCGAAAACGAAATATACGCACACATATCTTTTGTTGCCACTGTGACTCGAACCCGGATACTCTGGATTAAGGAACCACACTAATTACCACTGGGCTGATGCCCACTCTATCATCATTTTCAACCACACTAATCTAAGATATGATTATAAAATATCATATTTTTTAATCACAGTTAAAAACCGTGATTGATTGATGTTCTTGTCTCAGTTTTCTTAAAAACTGTGATAATAAAAACTATGATCTATTTTAGTTGTTATCACACTTAAAAACCGAGATCTATTATAATTCAACACATTTAAAAACTGTGATTTATTTTAGTTGTTATCACACTTTAAAATCGTGATCTATTATAGTTGTTATCACACTTAAAAACCGAGATCGATTATAATTTCAACACATTAAAAAACTGTGATCTATTTTAGTAGTTGTTATCACACTTAAAAACCGAGATCTATTATTATTTCAATCACACCTAAAAAGTGTTATCATTCTTTTTTTTCACACCTAATAACTGTGATAAAAAAATTTAAGTGTGATATATATACATTTTACTTGTCTCGGTTCTTTTAAAAGTGTGATCCTTATCTTTAGATAAGTGTGATCTATATCACTTTTCTTATTAGTGGAAATAATTTGTCTCACTTTTTCTATAATTGTGACAAAAATATCATGAATTCGATCCACAGTTTAAAAATGAGAGTAATTGATATAATTTATCTCGCTTTTCAATAACCGTGACAAAAATATCATACAAATTTAGTCATGATTAAAAGTGTGATAGCTTGGTATAATTTAACTCGCTTTTTTCAATAATCGTGATAAAAATATCATATCAATTTCATCCTTTTGTTTTAGATGTGAGATTGATATATATAATTTATCTCGCTTTTTTAGAAACCGTGACAGAAATATCTTATCAATTCAATCACAGTTTAATAATGAGATTAATTGATATAATTTATCTCGATTTTTCAATAACTGTGACAGAAAAATCATATCGATTAAGTCACACTTTAAAAATGAGATTGATTAATATAACTTATCTCAGTTTTTCAATAAGCGTGATAGAAAGCTGTAAGTGTGATATATATATATTTTCGTTGTCTCAGTTTTATTGAAACTGTGATTGTTTTTATATCTTAAGTGTGACCTATGTCCAATTTTGTAGTAGTAATGTTTATATGAAATGAACATCGCTTTGCTGGGAATGTTGGTCTGGGACTTGATCACACACAATAAATACACTTTGGGTACAAGTGTTATCACAAAAATATAAACCATCTAACATGTATGACATTGCTGGGTTTCGTCTATGAATAAATCCGGGTCGTTTAATCTAGGGATGATTGAATCAAGGATGATTTTGGGGGTGATTTTAGACTGAGCCTGAGAGTCTCTCTCAGGTTGCCTACGTATCCTGTTAGGTTCCAGGAATCAAGTCACACGTAGTTCCTGGAAGTGTATATTTATAGGGAGTTCATTACCCTAACCCTAAACCATGTCGGTCTGGGTAAAATACCGTATTAGCCCTTTGGGCTTTTACTAGATTATATGGGCTTTGCCCACTGCCCTAGTTATCCTATGGATAATGGGCCTCTTCAGCTGGTGCGGACTCTGTCCTCGAGGCCGACTTAATCGACTTGCGTCAGTCGAGCTCGGGACCCATTGTCCTACACTGCTAGCTGGTGCGGAATGATCGTCTTACACTGCTCGATAGTCGATCGCCGTAGCCTGGAGTCTACTAGATAGCCTTAGCCTCGAGCCTAAGCATCGACATGAATACCTTGACGTTTATTCAGATTATCGGGGACCAACTGTGAGGCCTGCGTGTTTAGAGTGGACTTTGTCCGCATCCCGAGCTTTCCGTCTTGCGGTATCGAGATGGGCCCATCGTCTCGGTTCTCTGATCATGTCGGTTGTCGATGTCTTATCTCGTAATTCGACCCTCGGGCTATCACTTACTCTTGTCCAGGAGGACTATCTCGTGACGCCACGTGGAGGTGCGATATTCGGTTTCGTCATAAGCCCCCCAGATCTATCTGAGCTCTTGAGGTCGTCCGATCCATCAAAGGTGTATCTCGCCACCGTCATCCAATGCTCAATTTAAATCGCCTGCGGACTTACTATTTAAGCCTTAACATTCCTATCCCGTCGGACGTTGAAATGCCTTGACTTTATTATATAGTTGAGTATTATCCCGATGGCGGACTTAGCTTATTTGCCTTGACCTTTTGTCCCGTCGGACTAAAAGGGCCTTGACATTGTTAGAAAATGAGCCTTGATCAGATCGATTTTAGTATTGTCCGACTTGCGGACTTAACTTATCCTATACTTAGGCATAGTATTTCCTCAGAGTGTCGGCATGCCAATATCGAGGAACTGTCGACCCGTTTGTTCGACCTAGCTGAGTAGAACCCAATGGGAGAGCTTTAAGAGCCTGGTAGGGGCCTTCCCAGTCGGAATTCACGCAATTGTCTTCCTTGCCTTAGCATTTTTTGGACTTTTCTTTGTTGTTGCGTAGTAGAGGAGAGATGCCTGGTCGTCTCTTTTCGTTTGTCGAAATCGATGCCTTTTCGGCTGTCGATATATATTTCCGGCTACGATGTCCTAGTAATTACTGTCTAAAAAGACTGGTAATGCGTGACTGTCGCTCCGGATCTCGGCGTCATGGCGTTTCTTTGTCGTTCATGACTCATGACACATGACTGCGAGAGATTTGGACATGATCTGAACTCGATGCCTTAGCTTTTTGGTTCCATGGAACTTTTAGCTTTAGTGGCTGTCGATTGAAATGATCATGTTGCCCGACCTCGATTCCCTGGTAAATCCTCTCCTTTATGAGTCAGATTACGTCGCTGTCGACTCGGACTTCGATGCCATTGCGTTTTCGTCCCATTAAGACTTATAGACGTTGGATGTCGACACTGTAGGAGTCCGACTTGAGGGTCCTCATAGACCGTTGAGTAGATTCTTTGGGGAGTGGATTCTCGAGATGCGTAAGATACTAATCAAAAATTCACAATAACCGTGGGGATAGCTCCCGAAATAAGAATGATCGTCCCGCCATGCTCGGCTAAGAGAGTTCCAAGAAAAGATAGGTCGATCCCGACGTGGGGAGAGTTCCTGAAATAAGGAGGCTCATCCCGCCACGCTCGGCTAGGAGAGTTACAAAATAAGATAGTATTAAGATGAGATGCCGAGTCGAACCCAGACTTATTGAAGATGCGCTCATCGGTGAGCTCCAAATACGATGCCGAGCTTTATTTTGCTTCAATTTTTGCAGTATTTTATTTCCTCTTCTTTCACGTGTCGATGTTTTTTAGCTCTTCGCTTGTCGAGCCTTTGGCTCTGTTCGCTTTTTGCTTTATCGATATCGTGTTGCCCCCAAGTGTATTATGAACCTCTGGTTCTTATTGCACTTGTGATCGGCCCGCTTGCCTTAGACTTTTTGTCTCATAGACTTATTCAACTTCCGGCTGAGCGTTTTAATTCGACTGTGTGAACTGTCTCCTGACCTTGGCCTTTTTCGCCCTTTGGGCTCGTTTGGCTCTCGGTTGGGACAGGTGGTCCGACTATGCAAACCGTCCTTTGTCCAGACCTTTTTCGCCTTTTAGGCTCATTCGGCTTTCGACTGGGACAGGTGGCCCGACTATGCGAACCGTCCTTTGCTTTAGCCTCGTTCGCCTCTTGGGCTCGTTCGGCTTTTAGTTTGGACCTCTGGCCCGACCCTGCGAATCGTCTCTATGCCTTTGCATTCGTCGCCCATTAGGCTAACTTTGCATTTGGTCAGATCTTGAGATGTCCGACTTTATGGATTTCTCTACTCGTTGTTGAATATTTGCCTAGGGTGTAGTCCTTTGGACTTAATTCCCTTGGCCCTCGAAGTGTAGTATGAGTGCATGACTCATGGTACACTTGAATATGAGTCGACCTAGCTTTGTATTGCCTCATGGGCTTGACTTGGCTATTTGGTCGGAGCTCGATTCGACTGTCGTGCCTCGTCGGGCTTATGAACTGGTCGAATTAAATAACTCCTTATTCGACCATCGCACTTCGTGGTGCTTATGAACTGGTCGAATAAGGTATCCATCGTGGGATCTTCCAACTGCCTCGCATCGTGGCTTATCGGCAGATTGGGAGTGATATAAGCACTGTCATTGACTTGGCTTAATTCACTATTTTATTCAGACTTCAACATGTCGAGGATTCGTAGATAAGATAGCTCGACCCTCCAGTTCGGTAGGGTGAGTTCCAAAATAATATAGCTCGACCCACCAATTCGGTAGGGTGAGTTCCGAAATAAGATAGCTCGACCCTCCAGTTCGGTAGGGTGAGTTCCAAAATAATATAGCTCGACCCGCCAATTAGGTAGGGTGAGTTCCAAAATAAGATAGCTCGACCCGCCAGTTTGGTAGGGTGAGTTCAAAAAGAAGATAGCTCGACCCGCCAGTTCGGTAGGGTGAGTTCCAAAATAAGATAGCTCGACCCGCCAGTTCGGTAGGGTGAGTTCCAAAATAAGATAGCTCGACCCGCCAGTTCGGTAGGGTGAGTTCCGAAATAATATAGCTCGACCCTCCAGTTCGGTAGGGTGAGTTCCGAAAGAGGATGGCTCATCCCGCTACGTTCGGCTAGGATAGTTCCAAAATATGATGCCAAGTCGATCTCGGACTTAGGGCAAGACGAGTCCGTAGAGCTCGAATGCCGGTGCTCGATATCTCAAGTCTTTGTGGTGCAATGTAATTGTGATAAAAAACATTACACATATAATAAAGGCTTACAAAGTGTATAAGAATTTCAAATAACGATTGTAAGAACCTGGAGAGCTAAAGAGCTCGGCTCGATCCTTGGAGATCGAGAACTCGCTTCGTGGATAGCTAGATACGGTAGATAATTCGTTGCTTTCTCGGGCACCACTGCAGTGTCTTTCCGGTGGCAATCAGACCTCGAAACGGATTCCGATCGGCACGAAATTTGGAGGGATCGTTCTTCCCTCACTTTTCTTTGATTTGACCGGTGGAATTGTTCTTTCGACGGCTCAATCTCTGGGAATAAGCCGCCGAATTGGCAGCTGCTGTCCAGAATCCTGCTGCGTTTTTGGTGCCTGCAGTAACTTCTTTGCCACGATCGAGAAATCAAACGAACTCCGATCGGCCTAAAATTTTGAGGGCTTGTTCGGTCATGATAATTATCGAATCTGACCGGTGGAAATCTTGTTCCGACGGTTCAATTGTCGGGAATATTCAGCCGACTTGGAAACTACAGATTAGGGTTTTTCTGCTTTTTGTACGTAACTGCAAATTTTAGGCGATGATCTGGAATCGAAACCTACTCCGATCGGCATGAAATTTTTACAGATTGTTCTTCTCTATGTATTATTTTAAATGACCGGTGGAATTTGCATTCCAACGGTTGAATTGCTGGTAACAGGCCGCCGACCTGAAACTGCTGATTAGGGTTCTGCTGCGTTTTTGATACAGCAGCAACTTCTTTGCGACGATTGGGCGATTAAACGAACCCTGATCGGCCTAAAATTTTGAGTTCTTCTTTTAAACCCCTTCTTATTCATTCTGACCGGTGGAATTCTTGTTCCAACGGTTGAAACTCCATAAACTAGCCGCCGATCTCGCTGCGTTTTTGGTGATACAACAGCATCTTTCCGGCAACGATCGGGTATCTAAACGGACTCCGATCGGCACGAAATTTGGATGGTTTGTTCGTCCATCCTTCTTCTTCAATCTGACCGGTGGAATTCTTGTTCCAACGGTTGAAACTCCGGCAATAAGCTCGGATCTGACTGCGTTTCTGGCATGTTTCTGCCATTAACTTGACCACCATCGCTCCTTTATCCATCTCCGATAGAAGGCCCTCCTTCTAGCGCCAATGACGATGCTGGGTTTCGTCTATGAATAAATCCGGGTCGTTTAATCTAGGGATGATTGAATCAAGGATGATTTTGGGGGTGATTTTAGACTGAGCCTGAGAGTCTCTCTCAGGTTGCCTACGTATCCTGTTAGGTTCCAGGAGTCAAGTCACACGTAGTTCCTGGAAGTGTATATTTATAGGGAGTTCATTACCCTAACCCTAAACCATGTCGGTTTGGGAAAAATACCGTATTAGCCCTTTGGGCTTTTACTAGCTTATATGGGCTTTGCCCACTGCCCTAGTTATCCTATGGATAATGGGCCTCTCGGTGTGCGGACTCGCCCTCGAGGCCGACTTAATCGACTTGCGTCGGTCGAGCTCGGGACCCATTGTCCTACATCGTTAGTGGTGCGGATGATCGCCCTACATCGCCGATAGTCGATCACCGTAGCCTGGAGTCTACTAGATGGCCTTAGCCTCGAGCCTGAGCATCGACATGAATACCTTGACGTTTATTCAGATTATCGGGGACCAACTGTGAGGCCTGCGTGTTTAGAGTGGACTTTGTCCGCATCCCGAGCTTTCCGTCTTGCGGTATCGAGATGGGCCCATCGTCTCGGTTCTCTGATCATGTCGGTTGTCGATGTGTCATCTCGTAATTCGACCCTCGGGCTATCACTTACTCTTGTCCAGGAGGACTATCTCGTGACGCCACGTGGAGGTGCGATATTCGGTATCGTCAATGTACAGCTTAGCAAGGGTGTTCACTGATTTGGAGGGATATCGGTAAGGCATTTAACCATCTCCTGGGAGGAATAGAGGAAAACTGGGTAGGGTATGTATGGAAATATCATTCTAAATGTATATATATTGTTGCCTCGGGTCATGAGATGCAAATGCAGCAATCTGACCTTGACGAAGGAGGGCGTCTGGAAGAAAATCTGTGGCCTTAAAGGGCCGACAAGAGGAAACTATCTCCTATGGACTGTGGAACATAAAGCTATTCCAGTAAACCACATGTTTTATTCCAGAAATATTATTGATGATCCCAACTGTAATATTCGTGGAGAAGGCAATGAGACAATCATGCATTCTCTAAGGGACTGCCCATGGGCTCGGGGCATATGGGTCCAATGTGTTGAAACTGAAGTTAGAGAACAATTGTTTGGTATCACAAGTGTGGGAGAGTGGTTGGAGTTAAATTTAGTACGAGGCGATAGTGGGGTCTTTGATACGAATATTTGGCATTACAATTTGAGGGAAGCCATATATGGAATTTGGATGTGGAGAAACAAGATCACCCACAGCTATGGAGATGAGAGACCTCCATCTTGTTTTTTTGGTCGAATGTAGTTGATGGTGCCAGAAATCTTAGATTGGCTTGGTGCATAGATTAAGCACACGTTTTTTTTCATTTTCTTTCCCAGATTTTTTTGTAAACCCTTGGTGCTGCCTCTTTAGTAGCCCTGTAAATAAAGCGATCATTTCAACAAACCAAAAAATTAAATAAATAAAATAAAAACACAAACCGTCGTCCCTTGCACGATTTTTTGTCAGACCACCAAACCCCTCAGTCATGGACCATTCCCACGTTCTCTCATTTCTTCATGCGTTATTAAGCTATTTCAATTCGTAAGATCTGCTACTTTCTTTATCAGACAAAATTACAGGGATAAGCTTAAAACTACTTTGTGATGGCTTTAATTGGAATGGAAGGCGGCACAATATTGGAACAAGATTGGGCACTTTATTGCAAAATCGTTCCTATCAAAACTTTAGGTCAATATATTTTATATTTATGAGTTCGTCTTTTTTTTAATTTTTAAAGGGATTCAAAGATATTTAATTGTTTAGGGATTTTCAATGTTTTATTACCTTAATTATACAGCCGACTGAAAAGTTGTGTATAGAGCAATGATGCTAGGCATGATTCATAGAAAACAAAAGGAAGCATGTACAATGGCCATTGCTTATTAAATGTTTGTCTTATATTTGTCATTGCTTGGCATTCAATGTTTGGCTTGGGGTTTGTACATTGCTTATTAAATGCTTATTCTCATCCAAACTAAATGTTTGGTTCTTGGCCGTTGTTATATACTGTCATCTCCCTTTTGGTATTAATCTGTTGCCTTTTTTTAAAAATATTTTGGTCTTCATATAGTTGGTTGGTACATACTTAAGTCATTTCTATTTCGTGAAAAAAAATTTGAGGAATTTATGTAGTTAGGCATTTTATTTTGTATTTGTTTTTTTACAATGAAAGAAAGAACACTACAAGTATATATTACCATTAGTGGACTTCCACACCACTTGAATGTGGCTACAACTTTTTCTAAAGAGCAAACTAAGCTAGAGGACTTTCAAATTGCCTGAGGGATTTGAACCCGAGACCTTCCGGTCTCAGAACCTCAAATCTAGCCAGTTGAGCTAGGCATCATCGGCAATTAATAATTGAACATGATATTTATCATGTTCAATGATTATACCATCCCGTATATCCGTATATATATATATATATATATATATATATATATATATATATATATATATATATATATATATATATATATATATATATATATATATATATATATATGTGTGTGTGTGTGTGTGTGTGTGTGTGCACATGCATGGGCGGCTCTACCTTTAAGGGTTAGGGTGCGCCCAACCCCTAAAATAAAAATATTTTGTACAAATAGTAGAGAATTTTTTAATAAACTCATATATATGTGAAACCAACCCCTTATTTTTATATATTGACCTCTGTTTTTATCCATTGCCCTATAATTACATGTATAGATTTGAATATCCAAATACATGTGTGATCTGGAAAAAATTTGACAAATTTCTCACCACCAGTGTCAAAATTCCTACAAACACAATGCCTTGCCTTGTGCGTGTGTATTCAAGCGAAGATGTATACTTTATTATTGAGGCTCGTAACAATTACAAAAATATTTATACACAGTAATATTTTTTCAAAGACTAATATTAATACAGTAACTTTATGTACGTATGTATGGATGTATGTGTGTATGTATACGTATGTGTATGTACATGTGTGTGTGTCTATATATGTACATATCAGGGGCAGAGTGACACCATAGGGGTAGGGGCACTGGCCTCCACTGAGATTCGAAAATTGTATCAAAACGATTTAATTAGTTGTGAAATTTTTAAAAACACTACTGTCCCACTAGATTTTCGAATTTTATCCGATGCCCCATTGAGAATTTGTCTGGATCCACCACTATAAATATATAATAACGGTCTTTAAGTAATATGGGCTTAGGCCAATTTTTTTCTAGGGTCTTCACTGCGTAAAAAACAGAACGGTATTACAATAATTTTTAGAGTAAGAGTTGAAGAGTCGTAATACAAGATATATAAGTTTGTTTGATATTTTTGATTGAATGAAAATTGATATGAGTCTTACTTTTTTTTTTAAATCAAGTGAAAAAAAAAAGACATTAAAATTAATGGAAAATTAGGGATAAGGACACAATCTGGAATATTTTTAAGTAACATGACAGCTACTTATTTTTTATAAGGAGAAGGACAACTGCATAATTTTTATAGCGAGAAGGACAAACAGTGAATCCCGAAATCAGTGAATTTCGACAGTGAATCCCGAAAATCAGTAATACCCCTATTTTATAACTATGGGTGTATTTTTTTTTCCATAATGGTGGTTACAACCAAAACGCAAATAAATGGACGAAATGAGGGGTAATTATAAGAAATTGAATCTTCCCAAATATTTTATCCAATTTTTTTTAAAATATAATTTAAAAACACAATCATGAGTACGCTTAGGTTACAACTATATATATATATTAAGGAGAGTAGTTAATTTTTTGACTTAACATCAAAATGAAAATAACACCCCTTGATTATAATTAATGCAATGTTGTTTTCAATATCCCTCCCCTTAATAAATAAGGGTATATGTAGAAAAATATAATAAATAATGTTTTGGAAATATAACTACGATAGATAAAAAAGGAATTTTATTTTTCGTTAACTACGACAGTTAAATAGGAACGGAGGGAGTGTGTGTGTGTGTGTGTGTGTGTGTGTGTGTGTGTGTGTGTGTGTATTACGAGTGATGTAACAATACAATAAGAATGATAATTTCCAACATATAGTAAAAATTACGAGTGAAGTAACAAAAACACGTGAAATAACAATACAATAAAAATGATCATTTCCAACATACAGTAACAATTACGAGTAACTACTTCTTTGTATATTGGTTGTAACTACTTTTTTTTATATGTTTCTAAATTTTTTTTCTAGTGTTACTACATGTTTAATGTGTAACTACAGTTTTTTATTGTAACTATATTTTATTGATTGTTATTATTTCCTTATTTGTTACCACATTTTTTTGGCTGTGATTACACTTGTTATGTGTAATTATATTTTTTCGATGTGACTACATCTTTTTATCAGTAAATTTCTTCCTCTTTTTTTTTTCCGTATTTTAGATTGTGCATTTAATTAGTGAAAGATATTTATGATTGGGACAAAACCATCGCCAAAGTCAAAGTTGCAATAAATCCAAATATTGATTCCCGCATTTATTGGCACAATTACGCTTAATTCGCACCAAAAAACACAAACAAAAAAAATCAATGTATGTATTTGGCCCATCTATTTCATTTTGTCTTTTCAATCATCCAAAATGAGAGATGTTCGTGAATTCTCATTTTGACATTTTATGTCCTTCTAGCCTCTCCGTATATATATATATATATATATATATATATATATATATATATATGAAAGCCTCATGCGTGTCATTTCCTAATTGATCAAACATTAAATGAAGAGATAAATACTATAACATTAAGGGTCATGAGCCCCACTTCACGCCTAATGGCCGATCCGAACCAGTGGGAGATCGGTCCAGCTCCCGACCACCGCATGAGTTGGCTAAGTCACAACGGAGTGGGCAGTCTTTATTTTGGGCGAGACGGCCTGGGGTGGCTCCATGCAAGTCGGCCAAAGCCTTATTTATATGATAATTAGCCCACGTGCTTATGAGATAATTATGGGAGGATCCTTTACCCATTAAATGTCCGATCGTCGCCGGAAAGTTGCTGTTGTATCACCAAAAATGCAGGAGTCACCAATAGCGCAGCAGTTAGATCGAAGGCTTATTTCCAGAGATTTCACCGCTGGAAAATGAATTCCACCGTTCAGATTGAAGAATAAGAAGGAACGAACAACCGATCGGAGTCCGTTTAAATGACCGATCGTCGCCGGAAATTAGCTGATGTATCAAGAAAATACTGTGATCACCAAAAACGCCGCAGTTAGATCGGAGGCTTATTTCCCGAGATTTCACCATTGGAACTAGAATTCCACCATTCAAATTGAAGAATATGAAGGGGCAAACAAGCCCTCCAAATTTCGTGCCGATCGGAGTCTTTTCAAATTTCCGATCATTGCCGGAAAGTTGCTGCTGTATCACTAAAAATGCAGCCGTCACAAAAAACTCAGCGTTCAGACCGGAGGCTTATTGCCAGAGATTTCACCGTTGGAAGAAGAATTCCACCATTCATATTGAATAATAAGAAGGGTCGAACAAGCCCTCTAAATTTCGAACCAATCGGAGTCCGTTTAGATGCCTGATCGTCCCCGGAAAGATGCCAAGGACAAACTCTCTAAGTCTACAGGACAAACAGTTTAACATGAGCTCTGCAGGTGGGGCTCATGGACGAGCTCTCAGGCTCCAATATCCGAGCCGAGCTCTCAAGCTCTCCAATATCTGAGCTGAACTCTCTAAATGAGCTCTCTAATTACAAGCTCTCTATAAGCGAGCTCTCTCATTACAAGCTATCCAGGTACGAGCCCTCATTGAAATTTATTCCCCTTTTTACAACTTAAATGACCTATCTTATTTTGGAACTCACCCTACCGAACATGGCGGGTCGAGCTATCTTATTTTGGAACTCTCCCTACTGAACATGACGGAGATGAGCTTTTGATGACGGTTAAAATAGTCTATAAATGACGGCATCAATATTCTATCCATTATGAGCTAAAAATAGTTGTTTCGACCTATAAATATGAACCATTTAAGTTGAATAACATATGTTGGGTTCGTGAGTCGAGAAACCTGCACTTAGCGTTTATTTTCCCTGTTTCGGTATTATTTCATGCATTATTCGATTATTTTCAGGATACGAAATATTGGGCCGAGCATGATGGACGAATCTGGAGTGGAGTGAACGAAAGGAATGGGCCTAAGGTATTCCAGAACCTTCCAAGTTAAGTCGGCTGAAGAAAAAGGACAAAAATACCCCCGATTTACCGAGAGGCGGTGCCGACTTACCGAGGATCCAGATCCTTCCGAAACGTGTGTTCATAGATGAGGGGTAGAACTAGATGTTTTTAAGTCGGTTTAGATAGCTATAAATAAGAGGCTTCGCCTCAGAACACAAGAGTACAATTTTCAAGACAAATATTATGCAATAAAAGTTTTTTGTTCTTTATTTTATTTATTTTATGAGTTAGTCGGAGACGACGGATTCGCCGCCTAGGAAAGATCGAAGGAGATCTACACTCATTTTCGAGGTATGATTTTTCTGTCTTTCCAAGATGTAGATCTATTGTTGTTCTATTCAACTAGTATGGTTTAATTGCTTATTTACTTTAATTATGTAGTAGTTAGTTTATTTTACCCCATGTGTTATAGATCTGATTCGTTGGTGAAGAAACAATGGAATAGTAGTTGCGTTCTTCGGATCTGCGACGGTCTATATCGCTATATCTGAATACCTAGTATTACTAATTCATGATAATTGGCGCCAGCTATGTTGATCGATAGATTTAATTTACATGTTTTTAGCCTGATCAACTATTTGCATGTTATCATAAACTAGCATGAAATACGAATAGTGAAGTGCTATGCCTGGACATTATTTAGAATGGACCACAGGAGCGTCTTCGATCAATGTCGATACGGTGTTGCCAAGCGGAGTTTGCGGTATGAGTTAGCGCTCAATATCGACAGCTCTAGTTCTTTATGCGTATAGGCTATTACGGACCATTTAAGGAGGGTAGCTTGCGTATAAATTGTCTATTACCATTGTCGGAGTAGATAGGGTTAGGAGTTGTACCCGTAGCTGAACAATGAATAAATTCATCAATGAGGAGGACTGTTGCATGTGTGGGGGGAATAACTAATTACTCATAATTGAACTAATACATTAGAAACTCTAGTTTGCTTCGTCGAACTTGCAAATCTTGCTAGTTGATTGTTACCAGATTTACTACTGTCTATATTATAGTTGGTCGTAGACCATTATCGTGACAAGCTCAATCTTGATAATTAGGCGTTCTATAAGTCTCTCGTGGATCGACCTTGATATGCCAGTACTCTACTACGATAGACCTAGTCTTATTGCTAGTAAATGCCTTGTACGCTGTTCGGTAAAAACTAGTTTTATAATTTATAAACCGAAACACCCCAAGTATAAGGATCGTAGTAAATGATGTTATCGGGTCGTCCTAAGGGAGTGGAATGTTTATCGGATTCAAAGAACAATTATTCTATCGATTATGTCACAATTATAAACTAAACTAAAGCTAAAGGTGAAACTAACTAAAACCTAAAACCTAAATTAACACTAAAACAAGAATAAAAACAAACACAAAATAAGAAAGCGAAAGCCAGACGAGCGTTCACTTTGGTGAACAGGCGTCTAAAAGCGAATCGGACGGACGGCGTGCGCTATTGCGGACGGCGCCCAACTCTACGAAGCAAATAAACGAAAACTTGCGAGAAAACCAGGGTTTATCAAACTAGAACTTAACTAAACTTAATCTAAAGCGATTTAATTCAAGCGGTTGAGGGAAAACGGCAAAGCGACTAGATTCCACCTATCAACCAACAATCCCAACTAGATGGTGATTAAAAAGACATAGTTTTTAGTAGTGATTTATTCACGAATTCAATTAAATATCTTCAACCAAATTCTAGGGTTTCGTTTATCTTTTCAAACAAACTAAACATGCAATCAACACGAAATCACGAGATTGTTTCCAAACTCTTACTCAACTAATCATGCATAATCTCTTAAAACACAATTAGATGCATTACTTTGAATAACGAGAACTTAAATAAACATACTTTCATAAATTTATTCAAGCATAAATTAAACATAAATCGTTTCATCAAATCTTAATTCAATAAAACTTAAGCAATACAAAACAGATCCAAAGTAATGAAAAACTATGAAATAAACTCACTAAACATAAGCATCGAACTCTCTAGTTGGTTTGTGTTGTTGATAGGCTTCCTCTGTCGACTCACTGCAGGATGTTTAGCCAACAATCATGATGAACACGATTGTTGAAGGGAGATTTGCATCTCTGTAAAACGGCTCCTTAGGGTTCTAGGCGCAACTATGTGTATATGAGTAAATAGTGTGTAAAAGATTAGGGTTCTAGGGCTTCATGTCGCGGTGCTTTTATAGAGTTTTAAGTCGGCCGAAGTAAGTCGGCTATGGGCGCTCAAATGCGGTCTCGTGGGCGCCCGTCCGGTGGATCTTGACTTTGCTACAGAGCGTCCGTCCATGCCGCGCCCAAACTCTCTCGAATGTAAATACGATCTTTGGACGCTCGTTCACTTTATCAAACGCCCGTCTAGAATGGACGGGATTCGGACTTCGTCCAAGGTCCGAGAGGTCGGATTTCTTCATCTTTATCCAATTTCTTTGAGCCAATTCCAACTCTATCTGAATAATTCGACTTGAGCTTTATTTATCCACTTATAGCATTCGAAAATCAACACCTACATGATAAATAAACAATGCAAAAATGTAATAAAATCCAAATAATAATAATTCCATTAAATCAACACTTAAAATCATCAATTTTGCATACAACCCTCTTAAAATCATCTTTATTAAATAATTACACTTAAACCCTTAATTCTCATGTAAATTACGCAAATGTGGGGAAAATAATAATGAAATACACCCTTAATAATCATATAAATATGGCCTTAACATACGCGATCAAGATTTTTGGCACTGTTGCCGGGGAATCGTGTCAAGAATACTTTTTCTTTAAGATTGAGTTTTCTGTATATATTTGAGTCTGTTTAATCGAGTCTGTTTTATAGTATGTTTATACTGGACTCATACAGTATCGATTTTGTTAAAAATCTAGAAAAAATGCTTCATGTTTATCGAGGGTCTACCCCGATATACCGAGGGTCCCAGTTTCAATAGAATCGTTTATGTCAGTTCATAGTCGAGTCAATAGTCAGAGTCTGTATTTTTGAGTCTGCCAGGCGTGTCTAATGGCCGCCGAGGCAAGTCATTAACCTTTTTATTTTCTTGTTGTGTCTTGTAGTACGCTACACGAAGTTCAGCAGCCAAATTCGAGAGATTCATACTTGAGATTGAAAAGTTTTCTAGGCAAAAGAGAAAGGAACTTGAGAGAAATTGGTTAGGCTGGCGGACGGCGTGATTTCGCACGAAGGAGATCACAGCGAGAGAGAAGAAGAATATATAGAAACCAACATAGTACGAAACGGATAGAATGGAGGCGGGAGTTGTGGCACAAGCGAGATAGGAGAAATCTCTGAGTTATGCAATGCCAGCGATTGAGCAATTCATGCCGACAATTGTTCAACCTGAGGATGCATCGAGGTATTTCACGAAACCGAATGTGATACAAATGGTGACTAATTACACTACCTTTCATGGAGTGATGAATAAAGATCCTAGTGTACACGTCACCAACTTTACGGTGATACGGTTAAGCCGGCAGGAGTACCAGGAGACAACATCAAGTTGAAATTGTTTCAATTCACTCACGAAGGACAAAGCGAAGATATGTTTATTGTCTCTAGCACCGGGATCGATACAAACTTGGACCGATCCATTGCGAAATTTATGAACAAGCACGCCCACCAGGAAGTCGCTACAAATGAGACAAGAGATAATGAATTTCAAGCACAAACCCACGTAAAGCGTTTGAAGAAGCTTGGGAAAGTTTTAAGGAAGCACGAAGAGATGCCCTTATCGAGGATATCACTTTGCCCGTATGAATGCATAGTTTCTATCACCTGAAGAAGCTGAAGAGAAGTTGGAGCAAATTGCGCTTACAAGTCAATGGGGAACACACCAAGTTGAAACCGCCAAAGTAGCTAAAGGCGTATTTGGAGAAGATACTCTCAAAAGATCTTATACCAGCTAATGGCGATAAATGAGAAGATAGATGGCATGCAAGATCGCATAGCCAAGGTTGAGAAAGTTCAAGAGATTGAAGCAACCAACACTGAGGACGTGAACTATATAGGGAGGCAAAGAAATCCTTATGGAGGCGGATATCGCCCAGATTCTCATGACCACCCTAGTTTTAGACTGAGTGACCCTACTGGGAGTTTTCGATAAAGTGATTTTAATGGTGGAGAGAGACCGAGACAAACTGGTGGATTCATGCCTCAATTCAACAAGTCCGGTGGTTAGGAGCAGCCATGGATAAAATGAGCTTAACTGTGACCAACACAGTCAATCAACTTAAGAAATCCATGACTGAACTGAATACAAACTTCACCACTTATTGTCAGAAGAATGATACAAGACTGACCAATCAAGAAGCATTAGTGTAGAATCTGTCTCACTAAGTGGGAACAAGTGTCAGCCCGTCCTCCAGGAGGATTGCCAAGTAATACTGAGAAGAATTCGAAGGGCGTGAATGCAATCATGACTAAAAGCGGAAAGGAACTACTTGGACTAGTTATACCAAGCTGTCGGTGGAATCGAAGCACCAAACACGAAACACGGTAAAATCTAGAGAAAAAAAGGGGCGTGGCGGGACACTACTCCGGTAAACCGAGAGTGCGAAAATTCAATGAGACAAGCGAGCAGAGCGGCGAGACAGCAATGAGTAAGTCTTCACGAATGTAATAACTATAATCTGCTATCCCTAGGAAATATAAAATTTGAATAATGATGATGTGCGTTATAAAAATTTATAGAAATGTTTAAAAATTGCAAGTGAATATACCTTTGGTAGAAACTCTGGCCGGAATGCCAGAGTATGCGAAATTCTTGAAAGAAGCAATTTCTACCAAAAGGAAATTGTTAGATCTTGAGACTATATGCCTTAACGAGGAATGCTCGGCAGTTTTGCAACGCAAACTGCTTCCTAAGTGTAAAGATCTTGGGAGCTTCCTCATACCATGCATAATTGCAGGAGTATGCCTAAACAAAGCATTGTGTGATCTTGGAGCCAGTGTCAATCTAATGCCACTCTCCATCTTTTATAAATTAGGCATGAAAGAGCTAAATGAAACATATATAACCCTTCAATTAGCAAATAGGTATATGAAGCAACCTTGTGGAGTGGTGGAGGATGTTTTGGTGAAAGTTGATAAGTTTGTATCCCCAGTAGACTTTGTGGTGCTAGACATGGAAGCTAATCACGATGTTCCATTGATCTTAGGGAGACCTTCCCCAGCTACAAGCAAAATCTTGATAGATGTTCAAAAGGGTGAGTGATTACGAGAGTGAATGAGGACAAAGTAGTGTTCAATGATATGAATTCGATGAGGTATGCTCAAGATGATGAAGAAGCATGCTACATGCTAGATGCCATAGACGAACTTGTGTTAAAATTATATCAACAAGTGGTACTAGACCCTGAAGTAGTAGATACTTTGCTCTTGAAGGATGAGGAAAGTTATGAGGAAAACTGGCTTGGGTGTAGTGAAGGTCAAGTGCGAGAAATAGAGCCTATATCTTACGTGGATTTAGGAGGAACCATTCATAGACCTTCATGGCACAAGTTCTTTGACTTACAATTGATTGGGTAATCTGTTAAGATCATCGTTAGAAGAGCCACCAAGGAACTTAACGTTGAAACCTTTGCCATCTCACCAAAAGTACGTGTACTTACAAAATGATACTCTCCCCCTTATAATTTCATCGTCATTATCACCTTTAGAGGAGTAGAAACTTTTAAGAGTACTCAGAGAGCACAAGGGAGCGTTTGGGTTGGCGATTGCGGATATTAGAGAATAAGCCCATCGGTGTGCATGCATAAGATCTCTGTGGACCCTAAAAAGAAAGCGTGAGCACAACCTCGAGAGAGAGGTTGACACCACAATGAAGGATGTTGTTAATAAAGAGATCATAAAGATGCTGGAGATGGGAATCATTTTCCCAATTGCAGACAGTGAGTGGGTAAGCCCGATTGATGTGGTACCGAAGAAAGGAGGATTCACTTTCCAGCCTAATGAGTTTGATGAGTTGATCCCAGTGAGACTAATTACTAGACATCGAGTTTGCATAGACTTCAGGAAACTGAATGATGCAACTCGTAAAGATCATTTTCCCATACCATTCATTGATCAGATGTTAGAAAGATTAAGCGGTCATGCGTTTTATTGTTTCTTAGATGGATATTCTGGTTATTATTAGATCCATATTGCCCCTGAAGACCGAGAGAAAACAACTTTCACATGTCTCTATAGAACTTTTACGTACAATCGCATACCCTTTGGGTTATGTAATGAACCAGCAACTTTCCAAAGGTGCATGATGTCTTTATTTGGGGACATGGTGGAAGATTTTCTGGAAATTTTCATGGAGGATTTCTCTGTATTTGGAGATAGCTTTGCTTGCACAATATTAGTTGAGTGCTAAAGAGATATGAAGAGACCAACCTTGTACTTAACTGGAAAAAATGCCATTTCATGGTTACAGAAGGAATAGTGTTGGGTCATAGGATTTTAAGGAAAGGAATAGAGGTTGATAGAGCAAAGATAGAGGTGGTAGAGAAGATACCCCCTCCAACGAACTTGAAGACATTGCGAGCCTTTCTTGGCCACGCTGGATTTTATAGGAGATTTATAAAGGACTTCTCTAAAGTCTCTAGACCTTTGAGTGAATTACTTGCAAATGATGTACCTTTCATATTGGGAGATGAGTGCAAGAAACCATTCAACACATTAAAGCAAATGCTAATAACCGCCCTAAATCTGGTAGCACCAGATTGGAACAAACCTTTTGAGCTAATGTGTGATGCAAGCGACACGGCAATTGGAGCAGCCCTGGGACAAAGGGAGGATAAAATCTTTAAACCTATCTATTACTCCATTTATACCTTTAATAGTGCCCGGAGGAATTAGGCGACTCTGAGAAAAAGAACTCTTATTTGTCATCTTTGCATTTGACAAGTTTCGACCTTATTTGATAGGATCGAAAGTCACTTATATACTCACCGACCATGACTTTGAAATACCTTTTAACCAAACACGACTCCAAGACAAGATTGTTGAGATGGATCCTACTCTTACAAGAGTTTGCTGTGGAAATCAAGGATGATAAAAAGGATCTCGAGAACCAGGTGGTGATCACTGTCAAGATTAACTTTGCTAGAAGAAGAGCAACCATCGAGATCAAGGAAAGCTTTCTAATGAACAACTTTTTTCCATCTCAGTGGTAGCTCGAGTTGAATCTCAATCCCAACAACATACATCAAGAGTGGGCAAGGTATACCATTGGTTTGCCAATATTATGAATTATCTAGCAGGAAGATACCTACCACCAGAATTCAATAATGCAGATAAGAAGAAGCTTTTCACATATCTGAAGTATTATCATTGGGACGATCCCTACCTATACAAATTGTGCCCTGATGCCATTCTTAGGAGATGCATCTATGATGATGAAATTCCAAGTATTTTGCATATGTGTCATGCTAGAGAAGCTGAAGGTCATTATGGGCCAGATAAGACAGCCGCAAAGGTACTGCGGTATGGATTCTATTGGCCAACAATTCATAAATCTGCTTACAAGTTTACAATAGCCTGTCATTCCTGTCAAATGACCGGTAATATTTCAAAGCGGAACGAGATGCCACTATAGAGTATCTTTGAAGTGGAGCTATTCGTTGTATGGGAAACTGATTTTGTTGGGCAATTCACATCGTCAGAATCAAATCATTACATCCTGGTAGCAGTTTATTATGCTTCCAAATGGGTGGAAGTTGTAGCTTCACCTACCAATGATGCGGGGTTGTCCGAGGTTTCTTAAGAAAAATATTTTAACGTGGTTTGGAGTGCAGAGCCATAATTAGTGACGGATGGAGTCATTTACGCAATAGGTTGTTGGAAAAATTGATGATGAGATATGGGGTTAGACATAAGATTGCAGCTGACATATCACCCCAGAGACAAGTGGACAAGTAGAAGTCACAAAGCAGAGAGATTAAGAGGACCTTAGAGAAGCTGTGAATCCCACAAGAAAAGATTGGTCTTTGAAATTAGAGATACTCTTTAGGCGTATAGAACATCTTATAGCACCACGATTGGGATGTCACCGTATATGATAGTTTTGGAAAAGCATGTCATCGACCGGTAGAACTCGAGCACCCGGCGTTGTGGGGTGAGGTTTCTAAACATAGATGAGAATTTAGCTTGATGAAAAGAGAATGCTACTGATTGGATAAATTGGATGAGTTTAGACTTCATGCGTATGAGAATGCCAAGATTTACAAGGAAAGAACGAAATGCACGCACGTTAAGAAGATTACAGCGCACATTTCAAGTTGGAGATAAAATCTTGGTATATAATTCGCGTCTTCATCTTTTCCGGGAAATTTGAAGTCAGAGGTATAGACCACATGTAGTCACGAAAGTCTACAATTCAGGTGCATGTGAAGTTAGACGTGAATACTCTGGGCAAACTTTCACAATTAACGGCCACAGGCTGCAACATTACCTAGAGCACAAGTATGACCCTGAGTTGGAAGTCTTACGTTGACAGAGCCAGAATATGAATGAAGGATCCCTATTAGTACAGTCAAGGTGATGACTATAAACTCAGAACTATTTCTGAACCCTTATTTATTGATTTTGTTTATTTTATTTTGTGTCAACAAAGTAGAATGACAATCGCAAGGTTTTTTTCATCACATATATCTTCAGTCACTTGGCTAGAGATATATGTGGTTTTTTCCTTCATGATTCTAATGTGATACCCTCGTAAAAGTTTTGCGTCTTACTTAGGCCAATAATAGAATAAAGTGGCTTCAACTGTTTTTGCGCATTCCTCCGGTATGCAAAATTACTGCCACCTTATTTTCTTCTTGCCCTTCGCATGTTACTCACAGTTTTTGGAAGAATTTTGGAAAGCATGTAACAACTTGAAAGAGGAAAGACCTAGGAGCTAATAATTATGCTCCGGGATTCGTTTTGACTCAGCCGCCATTTCTAGAGCTAAGTACTTTTTCTTATTATTATTAGTCATTGGGGACAATGTCTATAATAAGTGAGGGTAGGTGTCTTAGCTGGATAATCGAAAAAAGGAATGATTTTTAAAATTTTACCTTTGTTTTTAGCTTGCTTATTGCGTTTTGAGTAAGGAATTGATAGAAAATGAGCCCAAGTTCAATTTGAAGTGAGCTATAGCATATTCAGTTTAGTACGGAAGAATGAGCATATGTTATGTTGCATGAAGTAGTAACTTATTAATTATTATTCTATCATTGCAATCAATATTTGAGCACATAATCTGAGTGAGAAGTGTTTAAGATTAGATGATGAATTGTTTTAACCGGGAATCATTATTTGTCTGTCTATATACTTCAACAAATTGTTGTAAGACAAGGGAAGCAACTTGGATGACGAGAGGTAACCGGGACAAACGGACTTGTGAGAGAAAGAAAAAAAGTGAGGAAATCTGCGGAAGAAATGAAAAAAAAAAAAAAAGAAGAAGAAAAAGATTATATGCAATAAAAGCGGTGAGGAAGTGAACTTGTGTAAAAGGGCATGACCTCGCATAAAAAGAAACAAGCGAGGACTTAAGAGTGATGCTCGGTCCCGAGTCCGCTGACCCGATTAAGGTACCATGTTGTGTAACCAAGTGCGAAGGCAAGATGAGTGAGTGTATGAGCGGAGGTAAGTTAAGATTGTGTGGTTAATACAACTTGATTCTCCTCACGAGCGGACTATCACGGTGATTCATCACACGACACATTGATGCGTGGTAAGTAGTGATTAATGGGAGCTTATGGATTGTGGCTTAACGTATGCTTCTACGGAAATCTTAATTGAATATGTGGTAGTTGATGGGGATTTTTCTATGAGGTAAATTCGCCTTGATACTCTCTGTTGTGAGCCTTGGAAGACTAGTGTGGGGTAGTTGATGGCGGTTAAAATAGTTTATCGTACGGCATCAATATTCTATCCATTATGAGCTAAAAATAGTTGTTTTGACCTATAAATATGAACCATTTGAGTTGAATAACATATGTCGGGTTCGTGAGTCGAGAAATCTGCACTTAGCGTTTATTTTCCTTGTTTGGTATTATTTAGGTGCATTATTTGATTATTTTGGGATACGAAATATTGGGCCGAGCATGATGGACAAATGCAGAGTGGGTGAGCGAAAGGAATGGGCCTAAGGTATTCAGAGCCTTCCAAGTTAAGTCGACTAAAGAAAAAGGCAAAAATACCCCGGTTTCTTGAGGCGGTGCCCACTTACGAGGATCAGATCCTTACGAAATGCATTTTCTTAGATGAGAGGTAGAACTAGATGTTTTTAAGTCGGTTTAGATAGCTATAAATAAGAGGCTTCACCTCAGAACACAAAAGTATAATTTTCAAGACAAATATTATGCAATAAAAGTTCTTTGTTCTTTATTTTATTTATTTTATGAGTTACAGTCGGAGAGGCGATGGAGTCGTCGCCTAGGAGAGATCCGATGGAGATCTACGCTCGTCTTCGAGGGTATGATTTCCTGTCTTTTTCAAGATGTAGACCTATCGTTGTTCTATTCGACTAGTATGGTTTAATTGCTTATTTAGTTTAATTATGTAGTAGTTAGTTTATTTTACCACATGTGTTATAGATCGATTCATTGGTGAAGAAATCATGGAATAGAAATTGCGTTCTTGGATCTGCGACGAGTACATATCACTATATCTCGAATACCTAGTAAATTACTAATTCATGATAATCGGCGCCAACTACGTTGATCGATAGATTTAATTCACATGTTTTTAGCCTAATCAACTATTTGCATGTTATCGTAAACTACCATGAAATACAAATAGTGAAGTGCTATGTTTGGACATTATCTAGAATGGACCACAAGGAGCAGTGATCAATGTCGGCCAATGTATCTGGCGGGTTTTACGTATGAGTTAGCACTCAATATCGCATGACTCTAGTTCTTTATGCGTATGGGCTATTACGGTCCAATTAAGGAGGGTAGCTTGTGTATAGATTGTCTACTACCATTGTCGGAGTAGATAGGGTTATGAGTTGTACCCGTAGCTGAACAATGAATAAATTCATCAATGAGGAGGACTGTTGCATGTGTGGGGGAGGAATAACTAATTACTCATAATTGAACCAATACATTAGGAACTCTAGTTTAGCCGTTGAACTTGCATAATCTTGTTAGTTGATTGTTACAGATTTACTATTGTCTATACTATAGTTGGTCGTAGACCATTATCACGACAAGCTCAATCTTGATAATAGACGTTCTTACGAGTCTCTGTGGGATCAACCTTGATTTGCCAGTACTCTACTACGATAGACCTGGTTCTATTGCTAGTAAGTGCCTTGCACGTGATCACTTTTCTTATCAGTACATCATAAGACCGTCCACTTAATAGCACGGCATCATACTCTATAAGACCGAGCTCGGCTCGGCATCATATTCTATAAGACCGAGCTTTTGCGCATCATATTCTATAAGACCGAGCTCGGCTCTGCATCATATTTGGAGCTTTCCTATGAGCGAATCTTCTATAAGACCGAGCTCGGCTCGGCATCATATTTGGAACTCTCCTTTGAGTGAATCTTCTATAAGACCGAGCTCGGCTCGTCATCATATTCTATAAGACCGATCTCGGCTCGGCATCTATTTGGAGCTCTCTGGATCAAATCTTCTATAAGATTGAGCTCGGTTCGGCATCATATTCTATAAGACCGAGTTCATTTCAACATCACATTTTATAAGAAAGAGCTCGGCTCGGCATCACATTTAGAGCTCTCCCTTGAATGAATCTTCTATAAGACTGAGCTCGGCTCGACAACATCTTCTGACTCAACATAACTTCTCAGCTCTGCTGGTCAGTCTCTAAGTTCACAAATGATGAACTAATTATGTCCATGGGACGGACCAACCGAGCTCTGTAAGGTCGGGCTCTAAATTCACAAAGTTCACAAAGGATGAACTAATTAAATACACATGAGAATGGACCAACCGAGCTCTGCTTTGAGTGGGGCTCTATGTTCACAAAGGATGAACTAATTAAATCCATGGGACGGACCAACCGAGCTTTGCGAGTCGGGCTCTAAGTTCACAAAGGATGAACTAATTAAGTCCATGATGAGACCAACCGAGCTCTTGAGTCGGGCTCTAAGTTCACAAATGATGAACTAGTTAAGTCCTGAAGGGACCAACCGAGGCGCAGGTCCGGCTCTAAGTTCACAAATGATGAACTAATTAAGTCACGGGGACGGACCTACCGAGATCTGCAGTCGGGATCTAAGTTCACAAATGATGAACTAATTAAATCCACTGGACGGACCAACCGAGCTCTGCATGTCAGGCTCTAAGTTCACAAATGATAAACTAATTAAGTCCACGGGATTGACCAGCCCCGAGCTCTGCATGTCGGGCTCTAAGTTCACAAAGGATGAAATAATTACGTCCACGGGACCCGCCATTGAGCTCTCAGGTCGGGCTCTATAAAGCTTACAAAGGATAAACTGTTTAAATCCACATGATGGACATCGGAGCATAAAAAAAAGCTAAGGCAAATGCTTTAAATTGAGTATGCCATCCAAAAACTATTAAGTTATTGCATGGCCTACTGGAGGGCTGGAAGAGCAGATCAGATGAGCGGACAGCCAAAAAATTTGCAAGGAAAATAACCCGAAAAAGAAAGGTAAGTTGCAAAAAATTTCATATACTATAATTTTTGTACTTATACAATTTTTGATATGACCAGAAAACTAAGTCTGCAGAGTCAGACTTCAAAAAATTAAGTCTGCCTGAGCAGACCCAAAGAAATTAAATCTGCAGCGGAGCGGACTAAAAATTGAGTGCAATGAAAGCGGACCAAAAAATTAAGTGCATACGAAAGCGGACCCAAATAATTATGTATGCCTGAGCAGACTCCAAAAAATTAAATCTGCAAGATAGACAAGCCGAACTCCGCTCAAATCATTAAAAGTGACATCCGAGCTCCCCGGTCGGATTAAAGCAAACATATGTCGGCAAATTTTATTAAGCCTTCTGGGGACGGATGGCCGAGATCGCAAGTCGGACTCGGCATATTAGCTCTGTGAGTCGGACTCGGTAAGTTTGCAAAGGACAAAACATTAAGTCCATGGTCGGACTCCAAGATTGAGCTCCGTGAGTCGGACTCCACAATGTTTGCTAGTCAGACTCATCGAACTGAGCTCCGCATGTCGGACTCAAAATTTGGTAAAGGACCAACTCATTAAGTCCGCAGGACGGACAGAACCTTGAGATCTGCACGTCTGACTCCGTCAAAATTATTAGGTCTGCAGACCAACTGAACTCCACAGGTCGGACTCAGTCAAATTTATTAAGTTTGCATGTTAGACTCAAAAAATTAAGTCTACCTGAGACTTTAAAAAAAACCTAAGTTTGTTGGTCGGACTCAAAAAAAAATTAAGTCTGCCTGAGCAGACTCCAGAAAATTAATTATGCCTGAGCAGACTCCAAAAACTTTAGTCTGCAGGTCAGAACCAAATAATTAAGTCTGCAAGACAGACACTGAACTGATCCCTGTGAGTCAGACTCGGCAAGTTTGCAACAACCAAGAGAACTTAATAAGTACTGAAAAAACATTGTACATGTTACAATTCCTGAAACTTTTCCCCAGAGTCTGCAGGACAGACTAAAACTAAAAATGAAATAAAAAATACTGAAGTCTGCAAGGCAGATGAAGTGAGCCATAAAAGCGAACTCGGAAAAAATCGCTAAGTCGGCGGGGGTGACAACTTAGTCTATAAGTCGAGACCTAGCCGCATTTGTTAAGTCTATAAGGCAAACCCAGGCGATCTCCATGGTCGGACTCGACAAGGTGGCAATAGCCAAACTCACTAAGTATGTAAAGGCAGGACCGAACAAAAACTTAACAAAAGTCTAAGTATTCCATCCAAAAACTATAAGTTAATGCATGGCATCTTGGGGAGGAGCAAGACACCAGCTGCGGATAAAAGTACTTGAGGTAAGTCTTTGAAAATAAAATTAAGGCAAGAGAGCTCATAAATTTGTATATATTAAAACTTGCAAAATTTGCATATATTAGAACATTGTACATGAAAAATTGGAAGCTTTTCTCCAAAGTCTATAGGGCCAGACACCAAAGTTTGAGCTCCATGAGTCGGACTCAAAGCTTGACTCATGAGCGGACCCAAAAGTTTTCTTAAGTCTGCAGGATGGACATCAACTTCGAGAACTCCGCGGGGCCAGAACTCAACAAAGTTTGTAGGTCTCGAATTGAGCTCCATAGATCGGACACACCAAGTTTGCGAGGACAAACTCGCCCGATCAGCGGGATGGCGAGACAAAAGTATGAGCTCTACAGCTCGGCCTTCACAAAGTTTGTAGACCAAACTTTTTTAGTTTTGTAGACGAACTCAAACCGAGCTCCACAGTCGGACTCGTCAAAAAACCAATCCATGCGGGGCGGACTCGAGTAATAATCCGCGGGGCGGATCCATATTTAAGAGCTTTGCAGGCCAGGCTCATTAAGTTTATAGGACAAAGTTATTTCACAGAGGAACTCAAACCGAGCTCCGCATGGTCGGACTCCTCGAAAAAAAAGTCCGCGACACGGATTAAAATTGAGCACTTTGGATGTCGGGCTCAATGCATTTGCAAAGTGAGCTCCGCGGCTCGGACTAACTCTAAAGCGACCATTCTACAGTCGGACTCGCGCAAGTCCTCATGTTGGATAAATTTTTGGGTTCCACATATCGGGCTCGCTTAACTTTGCAAAGTAAACTTCCTAAGTTCCCAAAAGGACTGAGTTGAGCTACGCAGTCGGGCTCATAAAAATACAACGAAGCATAAGCGCAATGCAAGTTCAAAAACCTAGAAGCATTAAGGGTGAGTTACGCCCCGGACTGCATAGCGAGGAGTAAGATTCTCCATAGAAGGATTGACTGGGCGGCTCGGCGAGAGCCGTTGAAGCAGAAGCGGCAGCCACAGAAGGCATTAAATAAGGAGCCACAGCAACGTTCTCAAAAACCGTTCCACATCAGAAGACATGAGCACAAATGACAGTGTCATAACAGTAACTATGCCACCTGGCAGAGTAGATCAATGAAAAATTCTACAAGCCTAAATAGCGGTGACGGCGGCACCCCTAGCAGATCCGACCTCACAAGAGTGGTACGGCCGAGATCTAGTGAGGCTTACGGCGAGGTTGAAGCGAGTCTCGCCATGTGTCATCTCTAATTGATCAAACATTAAATGAAAACATAAAAACTATAACATTAACGGCCAAGAGCCCCACTTCACGCCTAAGGCGAGATCCGAACCACTAGATGGGAGATCGGTCCGCTCCTCGACCACCGCTTGGTCGGCTGGAGTCACAACGGAGTTGGGCGGTCGGCTTTCGGACCAAGGCGGCTGGGAGGCTAGGCGCGAGGTCGGCCACGACTTCCTTTATATGATAATTAGCCCACATGCTTATGAAATAATTATGGGAAGATCCGAAGGATCCTTTACCCATTAAGACTACGATTTTGATATTTAAACTATCCATCAATATCCACTAAATTATAGGGATACACACGTGATTATCCTTCGGGACTAAGAATACGAATCTATAACATCCCACATCGGTAAACTAAAGTCACGCTCACCTATATATATAAGTGTGAGACATAAAATTTCTTGTCAACTCGGGTGAAAGCGATTGACCGGACTATTATGACTCATTTAAGCGCTACTACAGGCCCGGAGTGCAGGCGTTATAGAATGATATTGAGCCGACTATCGGAACTAAGTGCCATACCGTGAGGCGGTGGGGCCACCTCTAAAATCCTATGGTAGGGACGAGGCCCAGGACAAGTCTTGAGTGCGTCTGGCGAGGATGCCGATCCCTTATGAGGGGAGAATGTAAAATCCCACATCGGTAAAGTAAAATCCTGCTCATCCCTATATAGGTGTAAGACATAAAAGGTCTTGTCAACTCGGGTTAGCCCTTTTAGACCAAGCGAGGACGGCGGTCTAAGCAGTTGACCGCACCATTTATGACTCATTTAGCGCTAACAGACCCAGGGTCTGGGGGCGTTATAGAATCCTTGTAAAACAAGTAAAGGGATGAGACGTACCCTATATAAACAACCCACAGGAACTACGAAAGACTTGATTCTGAATAATCAACAAGATCGTAGGCAACTTGAGAGATGAACTCTCAAGCTCGATCTAAATCCACCAAAAAAACCATCCCTTGTTCATATTACCCAAGATTAAGCGGTCAGATTGATAATCGGCGATTTGACATCGTCAATATGTATATATATAGTGTGTGTGTGTGTGTGGGGGGCATCTGCGTGTGTATGAGTATTAATTTTTAAAATTGTATGTTTTATATGTATTTTTTTTTATTGTTTATACTTTGAAGAGATTTTGATGCCTTTGGACCATACATAGAAGATCTGTAAAATTAAAAAAGAAGAAAATGTTTTTTTACGGATCTGAAAGAAACACAGAGAGGCACATTTTAGTCCCAAGAAAAAAAAATGTTTGAAGCCGTAGAATAGAAAAAGAAAAATTAAGATGCAAAGATATGAATGCTCGATCTTCTCCAATATGCAATGACAGCCAATGACTTTTTTTTTTTTTTTTAACGCAACTTTATTTTATTGTGAAACCAAATAAAGAGCTACAAAGTTAAGTGCCATATCCCGGCCGCTTGAAGTTTACGTGATAGAGTGCATAGCATGGCCTCCTTAAACCCTATGTGTGGCAAACCCAGTAGGAAAATCCATCACATAGGGAAGAGTACTCGCTCTATGCACTCCCAATAAAATCCTGCCCGTAAATAATTACATCGGTGGAAATCAAAGTGGAATAGATCTTTGTAATTACATCTTACGCCTGTGTATACGATCTAAGGAAAGTAAGCCGAAGATCTCTTTGCACCTCGTGCGAACTTGTGTGAGCAACAGAGGATTGTGGTCCTTCACGATGAAATTTCGACATGTCCGGTCCGTAAAGTGATCACCACACCCGTGTCGGAAGCTATACCAATTATATAAAGGGTGTATCAAATACTAAAAAAGTATGAGCATATCGTTTGACGGCAAAAGCAACAAAAACACCTTGATTGCACCCCTAGCATTGCGGTAGAGTGCGTCAAAGGTAGTAGCGATCCTGTAGGCCATGTCCGTGATGAAACGTCAGGCAGACTGCATGGCTATATTCTTTGAGGAGCTTCATCGATCTGCACAAAGTGTGATCGTAGTATATGGATACGACTTGGTAAAAACAAAAAAGTATGTGAAATGAACAATACGACCTGGTTTGCACCCTTCACAAGTGAAGAGTGCTTCCCGGATTATCAGTGATGATCTTCTCCAATATCAAAAAAAAAAAGTGTCTTCGTATCATCAGTTGTTTTATAGTGGTCGGGATTATTAGTATCACTTGTCATCAATGATGAAAATCCTTATAAGAAGGGTAAAAATGTAAATTAATGGCATTTATATTTTACGGTGGCGCTTTGTGTGTTTTGTTGTTTTTATTGGTGATGGATCGTGAAGTCATCGCAGTCGGGACCATAATAAAATTTCTATCGTATCATTATTGAAACAACAATAAAATCTTAAATCTTTATCAAATGAGGAGTTTTTTTTTTTTTTTTTTTTTTAATAATCAAATGAGGAGTTACAAATGTTGGCTGAAACCTTAATTAGTAACATTAATTGATCCATACTTTTGACAAATATCTTCTATCTTAATTTAATTCTACAGATGAGTATATAACCGACTGACAATCTATATAGGACGCATTTCACATGCAGCTGTTTGCGCGATCTGCTCCTACAATTAATGAATGACAAAAAACCTTCATTATTACCCCTTAACATTTGTATTTATTTAATTTATCTTGAGCCATTTTTATCTTTTCTTTTCATCATCTAATTAGTAGTAGAAATCAAGGAAAGAAAATCACGAGGAGAATTGGAAAATAAATTAATGGCGATTAGTAAGGGTGGTTTTGAAGAGGATGAGGAGAACACGACGACGACTAAGAGAGTTGCGTTTATAAAATTGTTTTCTTTTGCAGATCGGAAGGATTTGGTTTTGATGTTTATAGGGACATTAGGGGCAGTTGGGAATGGTGTATCTCCGCCATTGATGACTTTGTTTATGGGTAACATGATTAATTCTTTTGGGAGTAATACCCATTCCACTTCTGAAATGATGCAACAAGTTTCAAAGGTACTACCAGTATATATACTACCTCCTTCCCAAAATGTAAGTCATTTTAGGGTATTTCATACAGATTAAGAAAGTTGGTTAAATTGGTTATGTGTCATTAATTTGGACGGAAAAGTCTAAAATAACCTTTGACCATTATTAATGTAGAGTAGTAAAAATTGGGTGAATAGATAATAAATGAGGGGTAAAAATTAAAAAAATATAATAAATACTTACTTGGTTATTTAAATGAACTTCAAAAAAGGTAAAAGGACTTACATTTTGGGACGGATGTAGTATAATTTTATTTATATTCCCGTTTTAGGTATTGTATTGATTGTCCCCTCCTTGTAGAGGAAAAAAATGCCATTTAAAAAATATTATTAATTGCTTAAAAATGTCATTTTAAGGAATATGTCCCAAACAATTTGACGTGGAGAGTTTTTTTTTTATAGAGTTATGGCAAATAACGTATTTGTACAGTACAAATCGCCCCTGATACTGCAAAAAGTGCCGGGAAAATAACGATGGCCTTATTAATCATATGATCTTGAATTCAGTGGTGGATGTGTCTTAAATAGCAAGGAAAATTAATTTGAACGGAATTTAAAATGTTATTTTGTGATAATTACCTGTATGTTTTAAACCTACAGTACTATATATATGAATACAGTGTGTTATTATACGAACAAAGAAAATACTAGTTTCACTCATTTTATATTAATTATATATATTGTTAATTATTAATTACAGGTGGCACTTGACTTTATGTACCTTGCCATTGGTTCAGGTGTGGCTTCATTCTTAGGTAATAAGTATACATCTCTCCTCTTAATTAATTATCTTAATTAATTACCACATTTGTTGAACATCATCTCTTCTATAAATATAATTAATAAACGATCGATGATGATAAATTAATTAAGATTCAACCCATTGCAATGAAATATTATAAGCGATTGATGATGATAAATTAATTTGATAACGTACGTACGTAGTAAGGGAAGGAATTTGATGCAAAACTAAATGATTTGTTGGTAATGCATATATACTGCAGAAACGGCGTGTTGGATGGTAACAGGAGAAAGACAAGCAAGCCGCATTAGAGGCTTGTACTTTAAAGCAATATTAAGACAAGACATTGAATTCTTTGACACTGAAACATCAACGGGAGAAGTCGTCGGGAGAATGTCCGGAGATACCATTCTCATCCTTGAAGCAATGAGCGAAAAGGTACCTAATTTAATTGAATTATACGACCTTTAAATTTTTTTTTTTTATAAAAACAGGGACAATACTTATTCCTTTTTTTATTCTCTTTCTAAAAAGCATGACATTTTTGTATTTCCAGATTTGACATAGGCAAAAGAAGAAAAAGAGTATTCTTAGGACCAATAAAATGATAAGTTCGAATAATCTTTGCATCATTGACATTAGTGGCAAGCCACTCTTTCAATTTCAGTTGAGGGACCATAAACTGACTGTGCAACTCATTAGCATTCCAAATTCTGCTAAAAAATGACAGGTTCTAAAAAGGTGATCCATGTCTTTTGACTGGTTATTGCACCTATCAGTCCATAGGCGGATCTACACTTGAGTAAAGGGGTCCATTGACTCTAGTTAAAATAGAAATACTCTACATTTACATATAGAAAAATATTTCAACCCCGTGAAAAAATATATTTATTGTGTTAAATATTTATGGACCCCGCTGGATAAAATTTCTAGATCCGCCACCTCCTATCACAAAAGCTAGTATTAGTGATCATTCACCTGAACCTAAAAGCACTTGCATAGAATCTGTAAAAAAATAAAAGTGGTAAATTTATATTCTACTGATTCTAACCCTTTAGATCTAGCTGAAATGCCACATTATTATCTCTAGTATTTCTAATACCTAGACCCCCTCACTTTAGGTTTAGTAAATTCTATCCCAACATGTAAGGTGGATATTGTAACGACCCGCCATAGAAGAAAAACCCACAACTAAAGTGACACGCTTGCACATGACCAATAAGCTAGCCTTACGGGCCACACCATCCGTTGACCAGATTTTTCAACAAACAATGAAGTTAATCATAAATTAGTACCCACAATATATAGGTTGGTTCTATCGGCACACCCCAAATTACTATTGGCACCCATTTTTTGATTATTTTTTTGGATGAAAAAACGCATGATCCATGATGGTGTGACACTGACGTTGGTGTGCAACAAGAAACACCAGTGGAAAGTCGTGGACTAAAGTTTCTAAGTTTTAACACTTTTTATAAAGGAAGCGTCGATCCGCGGTGGTGTTCGCTTGTTGAACACCAACGTCGATATTCTTAGCGTTGGTGTTCAACAAGGAACACCACTGTGATAGATGTTCCCTTTATAAAAAATCACTGGGTGCCGAAGTAATTTTTTGTGGTGCCGGGAGTAATAGGGTGCCAGTAGAAAATTGTGGTGTGCCAATAGAACCCCCCTTATATAAGTTCTCCTCAGATAAAAACAAAACCAAAAGAATTATCTTCTCTGGTTTTCCTTTGCATACGTCGCACACACAACACTTCTTCTTCCATGTATTTTTTCTTCGTACCTCGGCTGGTCCCTTCGCCAAATAGCTGAGGGGTTTGCGGTAGTGAATGCTTCTTTGAACTCTCGTGATTCAAAATACTTGCCTTTCAGAACACGAGCTGATAGGGAGGATGGTTCAGTGAGAACTCTCCAAGCTTGCTTAGCCAATAGGACCAAGTTAAAACAATCAAGGTCATGAAATTCCAAGCCTTTGTCAGATTTCTTATTAAAACAAACCTCTCAAGACTTCCGATGTATTTTTTCGTTCCCGTCGGATGAGCCCCGCACAAAATTCTGGATCATGATTTCAATACGAGAGAATAAAGACATTAGCAACCTGAAGCACTGCATTATATATTGTGGAAGAGCCTGCACCACAGATTTGATATGAATTTCCTTTCCTACCATGAATAAAAACTTATGTTTCTAGCTGTTGAGTTTCTTGTGGATGCGGTCTTTTATATATTCGAAAATTTCTTTCTTGCTTCGACCAATCACAATGAAAAGACACAAATATTTTCCTTCATTTGTTCCAAAAGGTATATTAGGAAGAGAAGAGAGCTATATTCGAACATGTTGATTGACGCCCTTGCTAAAATAGATTGATGACTTTCTTAAATTTATCTTCAACCCCAAGAGTTGTTCATAAAGTACTAAGATACCACTTATAGCAGTACAAGCCTCATTGGGTGCCTCTGAGAAAATGAGGTTGTCATCTGCAAGTAAAAAATGGCTCAACTCACAAGGATTTTTTTTACCGAAGGAAATCCCTTGAAGATCCCCGGAGTGTGTAGCACTACGTATCATAGTTGTAAATCGTTCAACATAAAGAATAAATAGGAAGGGAGAGAGAGGGTCTCTTTGCCTACTACCCCGAGTATGGTGAATCTAAGGTGAGGGATTTCTGTTTGGTAGAACCTGATACGAAGAGGTTGGAATACATGACATTACCAAGTTAATCATCGTTGGAGGAAAATTCATAGACTCCATAACATTCTGCAAAAAAAACCCTATTCCACTCGGTCGAAGGCTTTCATCATATCTAACTTTAAGGCTAAGTGATTATGGCATCACTTCTTCCCCTGCTCTATCGAGTGGAAAGCTTCAAAAGCCGCAATCACATTATCTGTAAGAAGCATGCCTTTCACAAATGCTGACTGGGTCGGGGAGATGACATGGTTCATCACTATTTTCAAACGGTTTGCCAAAGTTTTGAAGAGCAGTTTGTAAATCCAGTTGCAAAGACTGATAGAGCGGAAGTCAGTCATTTTCTTTGCTTCTTTTACTTTAGGAACCACTATAATATATGTCATATTAAAAGAAGAAAAGTACCATTCATTATTAAGGCTTTCTAAAATAATATCCGTGAGTTGAGAACCTACAACGTTCCAATACTTTTGCAAGAACACCATATGCATTCCGTCAGGACCCATAGACTTCTTTCCTGAAAGTTGAGTAAGAGCTCTCTTTATTTCTTCACTCGTGAACGGCATAGACAATTTCTCATAACCTCTTTTTGTTAATTGGCTGAAGGTGAGCCCAGAGGGTAGAGAATTTGCATTCCCATTTGATTCAATAAATTTATTGATGTACCTTGCTGTTTCATTCAAAATATCACTCCCATTTGTTAAACTTCGTCCATCCTCGTCAATTAACTCATTTATTGTGTTCCTTTCCTTTCTATAAGATGCTCTACGGTGGGAAAAAATTGTGCTTTTATCCATAAAAACCAACCACTCCGCTTTACCTCGTGTTCACCAAAATTCTTCTTTTAATATCAATACCTTTTCAATCTCTTCTAGCAAAAATTTCTCTTCATGGGCATTGTCATTTATGTCATTAAAGAGATCATCTAGTTGTTTTTCAAGGCTTTTCAATTTGGAAGAGGGTGCTCCATATTTTTCTTGAGCCCCTTCCCTAGTGCTAATAATGATTGAGTTAAAGCTCTAAGTATCTATACATTCATCCGACTTCCAAGTGTTGTGAACTGGTTAGTGAATTCGTCATCTAAAACCCAAAATGGTTCGCATCTAGGAACTTCCTCTATTTTAATTTTGACTCCTTGGAGGACTGAGTCGATAATAATAGAGGCATATGATCTGAATGAAAAGCGGTTCAATGGGATACCTTGTAATTTGGAAATAGCAGCTTCCATTCGATTGTAGAGACACCCCTATTGATGATGTTGGATGCTGTCTATTCAATAATCCGGGCCGATTTGACTCCTATGACAATTAAACCAAGAATAAAGAACAATGGAGAAGATGATTTGTGTTTATTTTAGACTGATCCTGAGAGTTATTTCTCTCAAGTTGCCTACGTATCCAATGTATGCAATTGGAATCAAGTCATTCGTTGTTCCTTAGAATTTATTATATAAGAGGCGCCTCGCCTATTTCTTGTTCTACAAGTATTAGGATTTATTTCTTTTTTTTAACCCCTAAGGATTATTATGTGTCAATCCCTTTGATTTAGGGATAATCATTATTTTATTTAAATAACAGGATCAACGTCCTGATATTATGGGATTCTTTTCATGTTTATCCTATTATATAGGCACACGTTTATAAATCAAATAAGTAAAGCTCCACCCGACCTGCGTTGAGCTCCCTTGGTCATCTCGACCTGACCTACGTTTCCCGACCTTCGTTAGAGCCGAGCCGACTTGCGGTGGTCCTGTTCGGAAGGATAGGCAGACCTCCCACCTGAGGTTTAGGCTTGTTCTGCTAATCGATATGGGGCCCCTAGCCTTCTTATTTTATTACCTATTTCTCTCTTTATTTATTACGTAGCCATTCTCTGAATGATGCGTGGGAAGGGATAATTCGACCCTCGTCACCTGTCAAGCCTTACCTTGTGGCATCATCGTCCTTTTTCTTCCACGTTAAAGAGCTCCCGAAAAAGCCCATATCAAAAGGATCTCACTCGGAAGTGTTGTTCTGAAGGCTTCCATTGCAACAGGTCAACGAGCTTGTCCTTCTTCTTGTTTGTGGTAGAATAAAATTTCATTGAAATCACCCATTACACACCATGGCATCTGAAATTGTGAGTTAAGACGCCGAAGAAGGTCCCAAGAGTGATTTCATTGTAAAGAATCTGGATTTATGTAGAAACCCGTAAATCATCAAGGTGGTTTGTCAGCTTAATTGTTCAACACGAACATCAATGTATCTGGGTGAGAAATTATGAAGAGTGATTGTCACATCCGTAGACCATAGCAAAGTCAAGCCTCCACCTTTGCCGACAACATCAAAATAAATCCCATATTTGAAACCTAACTTTTCCCTAATTGCATTCGTCTTCTTCGCATTAGATTTAGTTTTAGATAAGAAGATAATTGAGGGCTTGTGCGCTTGAATCAACCGTTCTAGGGCTTTTTTCGCTGATGATTTTTCTAGCCCTCTGCAGTTCCAAACTAGAATATTCATAAGCGTAGATTATGTGCGAAGAATACCAGGACAATTACTTCAAAGATATGCTCCTTCGAGGGAGAGGATAGCCACAAGAGGTGGAGGGAGAATTCACAGAAGTTGGGGTAAGCCGGATCGCCGGAGAAAAGCCCCAACAGGTGGGAGAAGAGCCTTATCACATGGAGGAAAACTGCATAGACAAACTCAAATACAGTACTAGGAATTAGGGTTGTAAATGAGCTGGGCTACTCGTGAGCTACTCGTACTCGACTCATAAGAGAGATCGACTCGATTCGGTTTTTTTCGGGTTCGAGTTGAGCTACTCGAGTTTTAAAATATATTAATCGAGTAGCTCGCGAGCTTGATTAAATAATTATTTAATTAATTAAATTTATTATAAAATATTATTTTTCATAATTAAAAAAATATTATTCGAGTCCAGTATTAGACGAGTCGAACTCGATATTGCCATATTTCATTAAAAATTAAATGAATTCTAGGAAAATAATCGAGCCGAGTCGAGCTATATCAAGTACATAGCAAGTCGAGTTCGATCTTGCTTTTTTAATGCTCGATCGAGCTCGAGTCGAGTTTCGAGCGTGAACTTTTTCAGTCGAGTCGAGCTCGAGCCTTAGAAAGTATCGACTCGACTTGGCTCGATTACACCCCTACTTGGAATAACAATAGAAGGCACTCAAATACTTTTTTTTTAGGTTGAGGCACTCAAATACTTGAAACAAGAGAAACGCGTCCATGTATATATATATATATATATGGCATTGAATTATCTAAGGTTAAAGGTTGTCAAGAGACAAGTTTTAATCTAAAATGGTTGAGAAAAACAAACATGTAGTGTACACATGTAGTAATGTATGTGTACAAAACGTAAGTAGCGTACATGTAGCTTGTCGCCCTTCTCAACCGTTTAAGTTTAAAACATGTCGCTATGACTCAACTCTAATTATCTATTTATATATTGTGATCTTACTTATCCTACATGTCCACAAATATTACATTGCATATATGACATACATAACATTTGACTCAAAGGCATTGCGCGCTCTCACCCCTTCTTATGGCGATTATTGGAAAGGGAAAATGCACGGGCATGAAAAATGAAAATTCTGATTTTGTTTTTCAAAAATAAAATAAAAATTATGAAACAGCCATGTCGTGCAATGTCGTGGTGTGTCGACAACGTGTCGGATATCAAATTATTAAAAAAATAATGTGACGTGCCTTGTCGGATGTGTGTCGTGTTGGAAACGTGTCCGACAAAGCGCACGACTCCCAGATTAAGGCGTCGGTGCATCATGCCTTATAAACCTTAACATGCTTACAAATTTAATGGCTGATCCGTTGAACAACTGCAAAATCTCCTGCACAGATGAAATTTTTATGGTGGTATTAATTTGAATGCACATCTTTGAAATGAAAAGCTGCAAAAAGAAAAATTAAATTTTCCTTGAATATGTACTATCTGAAGAATTAATTCTTTGATACTAACAAAGAAATTTTTTGAAACAAAACTCAGAAAACGTTCTCAAGAACAAATTAAAGTGTATCATACAATGGTGATTTACGTTGTTCAATTGGAAAAATAATTAACAGCTCAATCGAACCTCTCACTGAACTTATAACATCTATATATACACAGCTGGGAAAGTTCCTTATTGACTGATTAACTAACTAACCGCTCCTAACTAACTGATCACTAACAACTGATTTTTGAGTGAAGTGTTGGACTATTTGCCTCAAAGAGAGGTTTCAAGCTTAACACTTCCACAGATGCAACATCAACATTGATCATTGCGCAATAAAAAAATCATACAAAATATATATTTTTGACTGCAGGTTGGGAAATTTATTCGGTTAATATCTACATTTATTGGAGGTTTCGCAATCGCATTTGCACGGGGTTGGCTTCTATCTCTCATATTGTGTGCCTCCATTCCTTTCGTAATTGTGACCGGTGGAATAATCACAATGTTGTTGTCCAAAATGGCCGGTCATGCCCAAGCTGCTTATGCAGAAGCTGGCAACATTATTGAACAAACTGTCGGAGGTATTAGAACGGTACGTAATCTTGAGCTAATCTTTATTATCTATGTTCAATGATATACATATATATCTTCACCGACATCAATCACATTAATTACGTAATTAAACTGCATGCAGGTGGCATCTTTCAATGGAGAAAAGTTAGCGATTCGAAATTATAATAGAAGACTGAAAACAGCTTATGCAACTACAGTTAAACAAGGATTGGTTTCTGGAGTTGGCCTTGGTTTTGCTTTCATGTTGATGTTCTCTTTTTATGGACTTGCGGTATGGGCTGGATCTAAGATGATTATTCATCATGGCTATAACGGCGGGGCAGTAATCAATGTCATGACCGCCGTTATGATGGGTGGAATGTAAGTCGATCAATATATATACATATATCTCATGTGGCATATATATTTCTTGAAGCTTTTTAATTTCCAAGAATTAATATTGAGTTTTGTTTTCTAAATTAGGTCATTAGCCCAAATATCTCCAAGTTTGTCTGCATTTGCACAAGGCCAAGCAGCAGCATACAAGATGCTAGCCGCCATCAAACGTAAACCGCGTATAGATGCATACGAAACCAGTGGAGTTGTTTTGGTTGAAATGAAGGGAGAGATCGAGCTTAAAGACGTGTACTTCAAGTATCCCGGTAGGCCTGATGAACAAATATTCTCTGGGTTTTCGTTACATGTTCCGGCCGGTACTACTGCAGCTTTAGTTGGACAGAGCGGAAGCGGGAAATCGACGGTTATTAGTCTACTCCAACGATTTTACGACCCGGATGCCGGAGAAGTAGTTATAGATGGCGTAAATTTGAAGAAAATGAGACTTAGTTGGTTAAGAGGGAAACTCGGGCTTGTAAGTCAGGAGCCACTTCTATTTGCTACTACAATAAAGGAGAACATACTATATGGAAAACCTAATGCTACTGATGCCGAGATTAGAAATGCTATAGAGCTTGCCAATGCTGCCAACTTCATTGATAGACTACCAAAAGTATGTATATTCCCCTCTTTATTTGGCTTCATAATTATGTAAGATAAACAATAGATTCAGAGTACCTGAATTAATAGCGGAAAAATCATCAGAATCGTTTCCCTATATACATCCATTGTTACTCGACTATGTCTCCGTTTTTCCATGATTTGCCATGATGTTGTTGAAGCCTTGATGAGGATTCCGATATCTCTCTCCTTGCCTACAACCGTTATGTGTTGGTTTCTTTCGTATGCTTTATGATGGAATAAAACATTGCTTTTATAGGTTGAGAGAGAGCCGAAATCCGAATGACCTTGGGTTTTACTTTAATCTTGGCCGTCCATCAAAGCCGAGTTTTAATTGGATTAAAACTCCTTTCAAATAACAAATTAATAATAAATAGCATATTTTTTAGGGAAAACGAATTTCCTATAAGACTAGGCCAGGAAATTACTCGGACTCAATAAAAATCACGACATAATTTTCTTACAAATTAATGCTTGAAGTCAAAGGTTCAGAATATATAACTTCTTCATTGCTTTATTTTGCAGGGCCTTGATACACTGGTAGGTGAACATGGAGCTCAACTCTCTGGTGGGCAGAAACAGCGGATTGCGATTTCTAGGGCCATTTTAAAGAATCCAAAGGTACTTCTCCTTGATGAAGCAACGAGCGCTTTAGATTCCGAGTCAGAACGGGTAGTACAAGAGGCCCTCGACAGTGTCATGCTACATAGAACTACTCTAGTTGTTGCACATCGTTTGTCAACGATTAGAAATGCTGATCTTATAGCAGTGATACATGCCGGTAAACTTGTGGAAAAAGGTAAGAATTAATGTTTCTTTTCCCCTTAATTAATTAGATCCGGCCGTTTAGTTGCTAATTAATCGATATTATAGGAACTCACTCTGAGCTGATCAGAGATCCCAATGGAGCATATTCTCAGCTAATTCATATGCAAGAAGGTTGTAATAAAGATGAGAATAATACTATACCACTGAGTTTAAACACGGTAAAGTTAAACGTGGATGTTGAGGAATGCTTAAGTAGAAATTCGAGTCATGGGGGGATATCTTCACGCAGATCCGCAAAGAGCAAAGGATCAAACAGGCAATCATCATCCTATATCAAAGAAGAAGATTTCATAAAACTTAAAACAGGAGAATTAGACATGAAGGAAACCGGGAATCGAAAGAGGGTCTCCATAGGACGATTATTCTGTCTAAACAAACCTGAGGTCCCACATATGTTGATTGGATCAATGGCGGCATGCGTATGTGGAGTAATTTATCCTATATATGGCCTCCTTCAATCCAAGGCGATTCGGATTATGTACGAGCCTCCAAATCAGTTACAGAAAGATGCCACACTTTGGTCCCTGATGTATGTCGGGCTTGGTTCTTTGTATCTTATTTTTCTGCCGGTGCAGATATACTTGTTTGGAATTGCAGGCTGTAAATTGATACAAAGAATCCGATCATTATGCTTCGAGAAAGTTGTTCATCAGGAAATCAGTTGGTTTGATGATCCTAAAAACTCAAGGTTTTTTTTTATTTTTATAACTTCATAGCGGAAATATATGATCGATTTTTCACTTGTACGTAAACTAAGATATATATTTAATGGAAAATATTTTTCTTTCTTTGGTTTTTGACAGTGGTGCGATAGGCGCACGGTTGTCTAACGATGTTTCAATGCTGAGAAATCTCATGTGTGATGCCTTATCGACAATAGTTCAAAATGGAGCAACGGCAACTGCAGGCCTTGTAATAGCTTTCACATCCAATCGGTTATTGACACTCATTGTACTACCTTTATTACCCTTGATTGCATTGCAAGGTTTTATCCAAATGAGGTTCTATAAGGGGTTTATCGTAGAGGCCAAGGTATGTTATTCAATTTTTTTTTTTTTTTAGCCTTGTCCGATCTTGTGAATGAGTACATAAAACTACTAATTAGAGATTCTTTAGGGCTAATGCTTTTGTCCTTTTAATATGTATATATATGCAGGCTAGGTATGAAGAAGCAAGTCAAATAGCGAATGATGCTGTCGGCGGCATTCGGACAATAGCCTCTTTTTGTGCTGAAGGGAAGGTGATGGAAATGTACCAAAAGAAATGTGAAGCTCCAATTAAAAGTGGAGTTAGGCTTGGACTGGTTAGTGGTACTGGTTCTGCTTTTGGAAGTTTTGCCATGTATTGTGCAAATGCTGCTTGTTTCTACATCGGCGCTCGTCTTGTTCATCGTGGCTGCTTAATTTCGGACAAGTTTTCGCGGTAACTGGAATATTAATTGCTTATATATGGGAGAGTCTTTTCACACCTAGACGTTATCCTGACCGAATTTGAGTCAAGAAAATAATTTTTATCCTGGTTGAATTTGAGTCAGGATGTTGGTTTTTTCTAGACCCGACATAAGTCAGAAAGCAAAGTTGATACTTCCTGACTGAAATTCGGTCCGTAAACTAATCAACATCCTGCCAACCGAATTTGAGTCAAAAAAATAATTTTTATCCTGACCGAATTTGATTCGGGATGTTGGTTTTTCTAAATCCAGCATCGGTCAGAAAGCACAGTTGATACTTCCTAACTACATCTAGTCTAAAATTGAGTACGAATCAATTAGTGAAAAAATTAAATGACAAAACTAAAAATAAAAAGTAGGTGTGTTAAGATTCTTTTAGGTGTGAAAAGACTTTACCTAATGCGCACCGCCCGATATATCCATTTTGATGACGTATATTTAATTTATTTTTAATTATCCAGGTTTTCTATTCTCTAACAATGACAGCATCAGTAATTTCCCAAGCTTCTGGTTTTGCATCTGATTTTAACAAAGCTAAAGCATCTGCTATGTCTATTTTCCAAATTCTCGATAGAAAATCTAAGATCGATTCGGGTGCTGATGAGGGTCTTACCTTAGAATGGGTCAACGGCGATATTCAATTTCTTCATGTCAGTTTCAGCTATCCAACAAGGCCTGATATCCAAATTCTCAAAGATTTATGCCTGTCTATCCCAGCTAAGAAGGTACATATTAATACTGTAAATGTACTTTTCTACGGGAACATCTTTTCACACAGCAAATTATTTTGACCCAATTCGAGTCAGAAAGCAATGATTATTCTGATTCAATATGAGTCAGAATTTTGAATGATTTTCATACCTAATACCGGTCAGAAAGACTTTCTGACTAAAATTGAGTCAAGAAATCTGAAATTAGGTCAGAATTAGAGTGTAAAACAAAAAAAAAAAAATATGAAGGGTAAAAGTGGAAAAAATGATGTTTATTAAGACTTTTAGTTGTGTGAAAAGACATTCCCCTTTTCAAATTGTCGTTTTCTACAGTGAAAAGATGTATGTGTTTATGTACATAAATGACCCTTGTATTGTATATCTAAAACAGATGGTTGCTCTAGTTGGAGAAAGTGGGAGCGGAAAATCAACAGTAATTAGCTTGATAGAGAGATTTTATGATCCTAACAATGGTGAAATATTCTTGGATAGAGTGGAAATCAAGATGTTGAACATAAATTGGCTTAGGCAGCAAATAGGATTGGTGAGTCAAGAGCCAGTACTATTCAATGAAACGATAAGAGCCAATATTGCCTACGGGAAACAAGGCGATGATGTCACCGAGGAGGAGATAATTGTTGCTGCTAGAGTTGCGAACGCACACAAGTTCATATCGTCAATGCCACAGGGATATGATACTAGTGTTGGTGAACGAGGTATTCAGTTGTCTGGTGGACAAAAGCAGAGGATTGCCATAGCACGAGCGATACTCAAAAACCCGACAATCTTTTTACTTGATGAAGCGACAAGTGCGCTTGATGCAGAATCTGAACGCGTTGTACAAGACGCGCTTGATAATGTTATGGTAAATAGAACTACAGTTGTTGTCGCACACCGACTCAGTACTATCAGAGGGGCCGATTTGATTGGTGTAGTAAAGAATGGCGTGATCGTTGAGAAAGGAAAGCATGAAGCACTAGTTCAGATTCCAAATGGTATTTATGCATCACTCATTGCCATGCATTCCAAGTCAGAATAATGTTTTGCAATGATGGATACAGTGTCAAGTGTAAAATGTATAGTGCAAAGTAAAGTGTGTGTGCAGTGTGCACGCGTGTTATATAATACACATACTGGTTCTTCTGAAGATTCCTAAAGTGTTTTATGCACTAAGTTTTGTTCTCTTAATTAGAATCCTATTGGAGCCAAAACTCTTCACAAATCTCAAAAACACCGCTTTGGTTCTTCTTAAAGAACAACTCCTGGTGCAATTATCTGCAAATTAGACTTACAACAAAGATGATGTCTTGCCTAATATGGAACATATATATAAGCTTTCTTACTAAATTTTGATATCTTTCATTATCGAGCGACATATAGTCATTGTTAGTGCAGTGCTAGAACCCAATCAGGCCAAACTGGATCGAACCGAGACGCGTCATTATTACACTTTTATATTTATGTATATATCAAACAGGGCAAAAGACACCGAAAGCTCCTTAACTATTAGGATCGTAAAATTTTGACCCTTAAATTACTATTTTTAACAAAATGACCCTTAAACTTTTTAAAACGACATATTTCAGCCATTCGACCATTTTGACACCTGATAATTTTGTACATTCACTCTTCTTTTTTTGATTTCCTAAGGGGTGAACATGGTCCGGTTTTGACCAAACCATTATATACGGTTTTCAAATTACAACTCAAATTGCTCGGTCTGGTTCGGATTGCATTGGTTTCGGTTTTTCATGGTTTTCATTATCAAATAAATTAAAATTATTGAATGAAATCACAACTTATCTAGAAATAACTTATGGTAATATATATATATATATATATATATATATATATATATAGGGTTGAGTTCCCCTACATACCATACTATCCATGCTTATCAGTACATACTACTAAAATAGTGCATCGATCACTATTTTAGTGCACTGCAATTATTGTTCAAAGTGCAACTACAAATTGAGGAGAGCGAGGTTTCTAGTTAGGTTTCTAGTATTACCTAATAGCAGATTTCCCGCTTCATTAACTAGGTGCACTCAAACAATAACAGGTGCACTAAAATAGTGATCAGATGCACTATTTTAGTAGTATGTCTGATAAGCATGGATCAATATGTATGTATATGAACTCATTTCTATATATATATATATATATATATATATGATTTAACAAATTATTTATATTGAATTAATGCTCCCATGCCAAAATAAGGTCCTGAAATCAACCACCTCCTCAACCATCATCCAAAACAACGAAAGCGACACCTACCACCAAACCACCTTGTTAGGCACAAACAAAACAATAAATAATCATATATTACTCATTTCAATTCACCAAAATTTTACACCTACAAATTATTAATATATAACTAACACCCTTCTAAAAAAGTACCACCTACAACAATGAATAACTTAGATAAATATATAATAACATAACATGTTTAAAACATTATAGTAATTGAGTGAGATGATAGGAGAAATATGAACGTATTATTTTTCATAACTGGATGAGAGAGGTGAAATGTAACTAGTTTTTGCACATATCGGGAATACAGTGACGAGTTATCTCTGTTGAAATTGAAAACTCAAGGCAAAATAGAATAGAGAATTCTTATTTATCAAATGAAGTAAACAAGTTAAGTCACAATGGGTCTGATGACAGAGTATTTATAGATGACACTCCTCATGAAATGGTTAAAAGAAGCTACAGATGGTTATAATTGAAAACAGTCTTAGTGGACTTTATCAATGCGTTCCTTAGCACAAGTATGCTATGTTGTAGTCTGTCTATTCAACTCTGTTAAAGGCTGTCTACTCAATTGAACTCTTCAGCTCGGCATATCAGCATATCTGAATCCACTCAGCTGACTGTTCAGAATTCTAAGTGTGTGCACATCCTCTTGAATCTAACACTTCTTTATCCATATATTGTAACACCATCTTCAAGCTAAGAGTGATGAATGAATCAACTTGCACATCCAGCTTGCATCCAACACTCATTTAACTGCTGCTTGGTTGGAAAATGATGGAGATAGACATCTTGTCGAGTATATAACAAAATATAGGTGCATCCAAAGCCTTGGTGAGGATGTTAGCCAGTTGTTCTTTGGTATGAACATGCATGAGCTTGAGCAGGATTGATTTAACTTTGTCTCTGACAACATGGTAGTCAATATTAGTGTGCTTAGTTCTTTCATGAAAAACAAGAATATGAGAAATGTGAAGAACATTGGCATTGGCACAACATAGAACAACATGAAGCTCGACTAGTGACGATGCTGGAAATCGCCTTAACTAAATCCGGGCTTTTCTTTCTAGTGACAATGTGCTAAGGCTCTAAGAACAACCAAAAAAATCTGAGAGAGGGGATGGTTTGTGGTGTTTTAGAATGCACTTGATATTGCTCAAGCTACCTACGTATCCAATATGAATTGGAATCAAGTCTCTGTAGTTCCTTGGGGATGGTTTATATAGAGGGACTTGTGCCCTAGCAATTGCGTGTAGCGTGTTGACAGCGCCTAAACCTAACCTTGGAAATAGTGCCAGAAATCTGACAGACGTTTCCTGGTTTAAACGATCCTAACCGGCAGTGTACCGGGTCAAATTGTAGCTCTAGTCTGGTGAGTCAGAGTGTCGAATCCTCAGGGAACTTGGTAATTTCTTTTACGTGTGGTTAAACACCAAAGAGCTGTTATTAACTCGATCTAAACCACAATTTTATAACACCAATCACTACTATTCTAGTCAACATAAAATAAATACGTAATTTAAAAGTTATTCTAATATAATATATATAGATATATAAATATATATAGATGTACATAAATTGCAAAGTATATATATATATATATATATAAATATATAGGTACCAATATATTAAACAGATAATTTTAGAGAACTGGCCAAAACTTATATAATTGGTTTATACGATCTTTTCGATTAAATGAAATGTGTTCGATCTCTCCTTTTATTTTAGGTCCAATTGAGTAAATGAAACGGTGCACTCCTGAGGTAAACAATTCCTCCTCACACGAGCGTATGAAATTGTCATATGTCCATTGCATCAGTCCAAGGTCCACAACTGTTACGGTTTTTCTGAACAGGTCCCGAGTACAAATCTACCTTTAGATAAAAAGGAGTCATTCCGTTCGTCAAACGGTCAATTTTATTTTAAAGGCTCCGGTTGTCAAAGCCGGACGATTCAACTTTCCGGTTTAAGTTTCGATTAACTGATGATTTAACATTATTACGATCTCGAGTACAAATTATAATAAAATTCATTTCTCCCAAAACAAATTTACCCCCGGGTAGGAAATCGGATTCCGTTATCACGTTATTCACACGGCCAATTTTACCCTCCGGTTTTTCTATCTTTTATCTCATATCCTGACTACGAGGCGTCAATTCATAATTAGATTATGAATTCCTCAGATCGATTAAATATGTCAATACGAATACGATCAAAATAGAAAAAGATTCAATTAACTCAATTTTAATCATTTTAACTTAACAACATTTCCTTATGAAAAGATCGAAATAAAACCGATTACATAATTTTGGCCAGATATTATATTTAGCCTAAAAACATTATAACAACTAAAAGATGAAAATAAACATAAATACTTAAGAAAAGTTACCCGAATACGGCAGTTGATTGAAATCGTATTTTCCGGACATTACAACTTCTTCAAAGACAAAACCGACTTCGAGATTTCCCGAGCATTATAACGATACTAAAACTACATTATTACGGCGTAAGGCCTTATTTACAACTACTACTAAAAATTAAAAAAAAAAAGAGAGGATATATATATATATATATATATATATATATATATATATATATATATATATAGGATGTATATATATATTTTGGTACCCCAGCTCTGTTGCAAATGAGGCCCCTTATATAGAAGTTGGATCCTTGGCCGGACGGTCCGGTATTAGGCCGGCTCGGTCGGAATCATGATGATGTTCCCATCTTTGAATACACTCCCATGTGCGTATGAGATATTTATTTTATATATAATTATTAAACTTCTAAAATTCATATCTCGAGTTCTGGACCTCCAAAAATTACAAACGAAATGCCAAAATTAAGGTCTCGAGAAACTCTACAACTTTCATGAAGGACTCTTCTTCAGATAACGCCTTCTTGATAACCTCGTGTTCCTCCGAAGCTTTTACGGGATTTTTCTTAACCCAAATCGATTAGCCACTTGATCACTGTTTAAGTTGTAGACCTCCAATCTTCATAATTTAAATTGCATTGGAAAGCTTTCAGGAAAATCTACAACTTTCGTGAAGAACACTTTTTCTGAAAATGTCGTTTTGATGAGCCATTCGTTTGTCGAAGACATTTCTCGATTATTACTTAACCAGATTGGTTGGCCACTTGTCCACTTAAGCTATTCAATTGACCATTTAAGCTCGTGGAATTCTCTAAATCATTCCAGAGATATGATTAAACTTCAATATGTCGATTCTCGGGTCACGGTTTATAAACCGCAATAAAACATCACAAATACCAGCGTAAATCGACACGACACTCCGATTTACTAAAATCGGTACAAAATTACAATTTTTTTACTATTATTACTACTAATTACTCTAAATTATAAAGATTAACATTTTATACCAATTATATCATAATTTCATATATTTTATATAGAATTCGTTAATAAAACATATTAATGTAACGTATTTTTAATCATATAAAAATAATACATCAAATTACTCCCCACTTAGCTTTTGATCGTCCTCGAGCAAAAATAAGCGGTAATAAAAGATAGTATAATTTATCAGATTATAATTTATATTGTCAATATTATAAATATATTATCTATCTTAATTTAAAATCTTAAGAAGACAGAAAGAGTATATAAATTAAATAACTTAATAATCAAATATTATTTAAATAAAATTGTACATGTAATACTTAATAAGTATAAATAAAATATTAGAATTATTTTTAATCGCAACTATTATGAAATCCTGGAATCGGAAATTTGGTTAGGTAGTTGACAAAAATGGCTTATAGAGTTTAGGTTCAAGATGTTAGTTAATCGGAAAAAAGGGAATCAAAAAGAGAAAGAGGCAAGTAAGACGCATCTACATCTTCATATTCTTGAAAACGCGTAATCTCGATTAGTAACATCCTCTTATTCCAACTATTTTTCAGATTTTCTATCTTCTCTTTTTTTTTTTTAAATTAAGAACTAAAAGCGTGAGTGTGTGTAGAAAATCAAACTTATGGAGCATTGCTTCATCAAGATTGATCGGAGTACTACTCTTTCGATCGAAAATTACAAGTCCGGTTTCCTTAAACTTGTAATAATTCCTGAGATCTTATGATTCAACTTTTTCTTTTTCATTTTATCTTGTGCCTTCATTCCCAGCAATAGGACATTTCAAGATAATACCCTAACTGGACTATTATCATTAGGCAATCGGGAGCTTAATTACCTCATAGTGATATAGGACATTTCGTGATAATACCCTACTCACTCCAATCATTGGTAGCTACAACCGATATATTCTTTTTATTTTTAAGTTGTTAATCACGGATAAGGAAGATACCTGATATTTGATTAATTCTGTGTAAATATGGTGCTTCATTCTTAATTTAGAATATTATATCCGAACTTATTACCAAAATCGACTATCTTGCAAGTGTCATGAGGTAAGATCGAATATACTAATACTTATCTAATTTTTCCAATCTCAAAGATATACCAAAACTTAGCTTTTATGTCTCCATCTCTTTTCAAGCAAAACGCATAAACTTGCGGTATTTCAAGGAAATGTAGACCAAAATTAGCTATAGCTTGGTTATTTAATCACAATTGACAATTTAGTGAGGTCTTGATCACTTTAATCAAGGTGAGGTAGGTTATTTGGCTATAGTTATATTTTTGTGGTGCCAAAAATCAACAAACTTAGTCCAATTCCAAACTCATAATTTATATTGAAAATAATTCTAAAAAATTTTACTTATAAATATCAACATACTTATATAATTTTATAAAAACAATATCTAATATTAATTACTCAATTATATAAACTTAAAATCTTATTAAAATCTAAATTAGACATATAATATAATTATTTTTAACTATTTTTCGAAAATTTTAATGAATTTTCTAACCTAACTCTACTCCCCACTTACGAAGTGCCATCGTCCCGATGTTCAATAAGTAGTAAAGAAGTAGGTTCGAAAATAAAATTAAAATTATCTATTAACGTTATTTTTCTGATTTTATTTTAGCGTATACTAATTATATCATTAAATAAAAAACAAACAACTTAAAAAACTAAGACATATATATTAAACAAGATACATTATTACAAACTTAAAAGAAAAACTTAACTTAATTAAAGTAACTTCAAACTTAACTTAATTTAACTTATTAAAACTTAAATATCACCAACAAACAACTCTCTAGATGGTAGACGAACAACCCGGTGTATCAACCGGTAGCAATCCAAACCGACTATCTCTAGACGGAAAAATTTCATCCGTCTCCAGCTCTTCTACTCCATTCGAGAAGAATACACAAACGTGATATCATCCATGAATTAGGCATAGGCTTCCCTACTACCTCTCGTGATCGCAAACTCCAATCATCGCCCTTTGAATCAATATACCCCAATCAACAAATACACCGAATGCCAAAGCAAAAGTAGAAGCATTTCATTCTCACTAAACTTCCAAAATCCCAGGTGGGATAAACTCGAGAATTTATAAAATGCTTCCACGCCTTTAGATGTGGAAGTAGAGCTCGTGTTGACATGTCGTGATTTGTATCAAAAAGCGAGGAACAGACATTGGAACGACTCGTGTACTTTATTCAAATGATTAGAGGATTTTGTAGTCCCCATTGCATTTCAAAATGCGGCATCGTGAATCGGTGGAATTTCAAAGATTTGGTTGATAATAGATGAAGAGAAGAACAGACCACTCCTCTTACTAGAACAATCTGAGTGATATCGACAATAGATGTCGTCATAAGTGCGAGAATAAAATTCTCGCACTATTGAGACGTTACCCGCCCCTCTCGGTGTCTTGACAAATTTTTTCCAACCAAAACTTCGAATGATCGTTTTTCCCCATTGATCAAGCTTGTCGAAATTTAAACCTTTCTCCAATAGGATTGGAGAATTTGCAAAATGATTGTGTAAAATGATACTTTCATTAGATGCTTGAGATTCCGGATGATCCGGTGTATGAGGCTCGTAAGAATTAACCGACGGTGAAGAGTGGTTCGACATTTTTAAAGCTAGATGAAAAATAAAATTACAGTTGGAAGTAGATAGGCAGTGAAAGAAATGGTATACTTTCCTCATTCCATGGTCTCCTTTAAATAGATAGAAAGTAATACATACGTGGATGAACGAGACAGACTCAAAAAATGAGTCATGCTATTTCCCTTCACGGATCGGGCCGAGTATAGGCCGGACCGGTCCGGCCTCATCCTACTTTTACTGAGGGACAGAGGTGAAAGTCAAATTGAACTTTGGTTTTTTTACTTCACGTGCCTATTACTACCTATTTCCTCGAAGATACGTAGTAAAGGTTAATTTAACTTGATACGAACGGATAAAACGACACATTATATTTTTTTAAATTGACGTAGTAATTATACGAAAATTATTTTTGGGATTTTATAGTTTTTATAAAAACTAAACCGATTTAAAATACAAACCAAATTTTGATAAAAACGATTGTAACATCAAACTAAATGAAAAATGAAAACAAACCCATATTAAATGACAAATGTCGAGAAAAAAGTGTAATAAAAATGTTTTAATCAAAAATTATTAAATTCAATCTTCATCGTAGTCTTCCTCAGGATCAACTTGAAAACTCGAACTCGGAAACGATCGAGAAGTCGATGGTCGAATCGTAGTCATGGTCTGACTAAACTATCAAGACCCATCGAACTCATGCCCGGTCGTGACATGTGCAAACTCAGTGAATCCTCCCAACTCGACATCATTTGGTCTCTCGAACACTGTCGAAAATACACCTGTTCCACTAGATTGGCTTCCAAAAGGATATGACGATGGATGAAAGCTCGAAGGTGGTGGAATAGGTGTTACCCACTCTGGTAAGGTATAAGAATCAGACTGACAAGGTGGATAGGCAGGATCATCAAAAGTAGGATTACGAAGCAACTGCTCGTTCCTCCTTAAACCTCTACGAAGATCATCACACCACTGCCTAGTACTCTCAGCATACAAAGCCACATTGGCTTGACCACGTGCAACATCTGTCACTAAAGATTGAAACATGTCATATGTGATAGTGTTGGAGAAAGGAGTTTGTTGAGGCTGACTAGAAAAAGATGGAAAAGAAGAAGATGTAAAAACTGGTGGAGCTGGCTGAGTTTGACGTCTTCTAAGCAAAGAGCTAATACTACCATCCGGAAGACTAGTCAAACTAGGTCCAATCAGATTTCCATCAGCCAGAGATAACTTGTCATTAGGCAGGAATGGTACTCCCAACCTACGACATAAATCAGAGATAAAACAAGGGAAGTATAGATGACTCCCTGGTCTGGCGATGACAATACTTTCAAAAATTCTTTTAAACATGACCTTTCCAACATCCACTCTAACATCGTTTACCATCGCCCAGGCGATACAAACATCTTCCTTTCCAAAAGCAGTATGTTTACTAGAAGGATAGAGATTATGGCTAATAAATCTTTTAATTGCCCTCAACCCTCTAAAACAATTCCCGTAGTTAAACCGATTTTCAACCCACACAGCGGTCGGGTCAAAAACATTCTGGGCTCTCAGGGCAGTCTGCTCAAAGCTAGCAGGATCATCTAAATTATAAACTACCCTGTAATCCTCCTCCTCAGGAAATTCTTCAACTCCTAGGATTGCATTTATGACGGCAGGGTTAAAAGGAATATTTCTGGCTCGTAAGGGTACAGTTTGCGACTGAGTAAGCTGCTCTTCTGACAATGTAGATAAAACCGAATAAAACTCAGCTACTATAGTCGTGTTAATCTCCCCTTCCCTTCTGGCTGCTAAATCTAACCACTGACGCTTTCTAAAGATATCCTTAACTTCATCACCTAAGTCATCCAAGTCTAATCCTTTTTCAACCAACACATCACATTCACTATAAATTTTTGCATACGCTTTCTTAGCCTCAGGTGATGTGGTTTTTTCAAAGCTTACGGCTTCTTCCTCGATGATAAAATTATGTGTTTCTCGACGAGGAGTTGATATAGGAATTTTTGATTTTCTCTTTTTAGAGACTCTAGTACTCGACTCAGCCATTCTACGATATTGGTAATGCCAATCAACAACAAAAACAACAACAAAAATAAAAATGTCACAACACACTCAAAAATCAAAACAGTTGAAATTAATCTAACAAATTATGAAAAATACGAAATTGATAACTAAATAAACTAAATTATACCTTAATATGTAGAAAACGTTGAAAAGTAGGCCGGAAAAGTTGAAAAGTCGCCGGAATGAAATGGAGCTTGTTTTTGACCCCTTTTTGAATTTTCCAATTTGTGTTGAAGAGAGGAGATGATAATGAGAAGAAATTAAGTAATGGTGTAGTGTGAGATGAAGTTTTGTTGAAGAAAAGTGAATAAATTTCGTAATGGTGGGGTTTGGTGTTTTGCGGCTGTAAAAAAAAAATTTGGGGAAGAAGAGGGAAAGAAAAGAGGAGTCCCCGTTTTTACCTAATTTTTTATCCCGGACCGGTCCGGGTTAAGGCCGGATCGGTCCGTGCCCAAATTTTTCTACTTTTTCGATTTTATTGACTTTTTATGATTTTTAATGAAAACTTATACAAATCCTATTAAAATCTTAAAAATAAGTTTTTAAAACTTACTAAAAATAAAATTTGAAGGAAATTTTATAATTTTATAACAATTTCTAAAAATTTAATAAAATCTTTATAACACTTTAATAAAAAGCTTATAAAAATTTAATAAATTTATATCAACTCTTATAAAATATCTAAATTAAAACTAAAAAAAACTTTTATAAAACTCCTCAAATTTCATAAAGATCCAATTTTATAAAATTCTCAGAAGTTATGCGAAAATTTTATAAAATAAAATAAAAGAAAAGACTCGAAACTTAAGGGGTTCCTGATTCTTCGATTTCTAAATCTTCCAAAGTTACAAATACCAACATGTTCACTTTTTCCACTGGTCGTGATCTCATTAGAAACTTTGCCCTTCTTTTTTATCGCACTTCTTGATGTTCCATTACATACTTCTCTCAATCTAATCTCTCTCAACAATTTCTTGTTTTGTTCAAAAACTAAAGCTTCATAGAAAACGCGACATCTTTATCAAGGCCTAATTTCAAAAGTAAAATAAAACCTCCTATTCTATCTAAAAGGCATCCAGGTTCTTTTTAACGTCTATCCGGTAAAAAGCGAAAAGAGTTTAAACATAATTAAAAATACGAGAAAAGTAAAGATAGATAGAACCTGGTATTGGTGATTCGGTTTCTCGATTTTCGATTTTTCATTTTTCTCTGCTTTTTCAATTTGTCGGGGGATCAATCAGTAGCATTATTTCTTCTTTCAGTGTGATTCCTTCTCCCTCCACAAATAACTTTACTCTGTGGCCATTGGCTATAAAAGTTGTATTTCCATCAGTTAGTCCAACAAACTCAGCTTTGTAAACCCGTGTTACTTTAAATGGACCTGTCCATCTTGATTTAAGCTTACCTGGAAACAACTTTAAACGTGAATTGTACAAAAGCACTCGATCACCTACATGGAACTCACGCTTATAGATTTTCTTATCATGGAAAGATTTCGTGCGTTCCTTGTAGATTCGAGCGTTTTCATAAGAATCGAGACGAAATTCTTCTAGTTCTGTCAATTGAAGCAATCTATGATCACCGACAGCCTTAGGATCAAAATTTAGAAATCTAATAGCCCAGAAGGCTCGGTGTTCTAACTCAACTGGGAGATGACAAGACTTACCAAAGACTAGCTTATAGGGAGAACAACCAATTGGTGTCTTAAAAGCTGTTCTGTACGCCCATAATGCATCATCTAATTTAACTGCCCAGTTTTTACGATTTGAATCAACTGTTTTTTCCATGATTCTTTTGATTTCTCTATTCGACACCTCTACCTGTCCACTAGTTTGCGGGTGATAGGGTGTTCCTAGTTTATGCGTTACACCATATTTTTCAATTAACTTAGTAAATGGTCGATTGCAAAAATGTGAACCTCTATCACTAATGATCGCCCTTGGAATGCCATATCTAGTGAATATGTTCTTTTTAAGGAATCGTATGACAACCTTGGTATCATTAGTGGGAAGAGCTTCAGCTTCTACCTATTTCGAGACATAATCTACCATTACAAGAATAAATCTTTTTCCAAACGATATAGGAAAAGGTCCCATGAAATCTATACCCCAAACATCAAATAACTCACATTCTAAAATAGGTTGCATAGGCATTTCATGTTTTTTAGATACATTTCCCCATTTTTGACAAGATTCACAAGATTTAACATACTTATAAGCATCTCTATATAGTGTAGGCCAATAAAAACCACATTGTAAAACTTTAAAAGCAGTTTTCCAACCTCCATGATGACCTCTCGCCTCACGATCATGACAAAGCGATAATATACTTAAAATTTCATTATCAGGCACACATTTTTCGATTATCCCATCCGAACATTTACGGAAAAGGTCAGTTCCTCCCAAGAATAAAATTTTAAGTCGTAAAGAATTTCTTTTTTCACGCCAAGTCCAATGAGACATAATATAATCACAAAGTTAAGTAATTAATGATATCTCCTAACCAAGGTGACATTTCCTTAGAAGGAATTCTATTTTTAATAATTGCATGGTTGAAGGAGTATCTATTCTAAATAGTTGTTCATCAGAAATGAATCTTTAATTTCATTCCCTATCTCTTCCTCGATCTCCATTCTACTTAGATGATCCGCTGCACTACATTCTCACTTCCTTTTTATCTTTAATTTCAATATCAAATTCTTGAAGTAGGAGAATCCATCTAAGAAGGCGTGGTTTCAGCATCCTTCTTACTCAATTAAATACTTGATCTTTGAATGGTCGTGTAGATTATTACCTTAGAACCAACAATATAAGATCCGAACTTATCTAAGGCAAAAATTACAGCCCAGCGGTTCTTTTTTCAGTAGTTGCATAATTGGTGAGCTACGTTTAATGTGTGAGATGCAAAGTAAATAGCTTTGAAAATTTTGTTATACCTTTGACCTAAAAGCAGCTCCTACAATTAAATCGCTAGCATCACACATAATCTCAAAGGCAAATCGACCTGGGTGCTACCAACAGTGCGATAATCAACTTCGCTTTTAAGGTCCTGAAAAGCTTCCATACATTTACTATCAAAGTTAAAAGGTACTTCTTTTTCAAGTAAATGACTTAGAGGCTTTGCTATCTTGAAAAATCTGCAATAAATCTCTATAAAATCCTCGCATGTCCAAGAAATCCTCTTAGAGTCCTTAGATTAACTGGTGGTGGTAAATTTTCAATTACCTCGACTTTAGCTTTATCAACTTCAATTCCTATTTCAGGATTCTATGACCTAGAACAATTCCTTCTGATACCATTAAATGACATTTTTCCCAGTTTAGTACTAAATTGGTATCCTCACAGCGTTGTAACACTCTTTCTAAGTGCGACAAACATTTACCAAAAGAATCTCCGTAAACACTAAAGTCGTCCATAAAAATTTCTAAGAATTTCTCAACCATATCAGAAAATATAGACATCATACATCTTTGAAACGTAGCAGGAGCATTACATAAACCAAACGGCATTCTTTTATAAGCAAAAGTTCCATAAGGACAAGTGAAAGTAGTCTTTTCCCTATCTCCTGCTGCAATGAAAATCTGTAAAGAACCTGAATAACCATCTAAGAAACAGTAATATTTATGACCACTTAAACGTTCCAACATCTGAACTATGAATGGAAGCGGATGATGATCTTTCTTAGTACGATCATTTAGTTTTCTAAAATCAATGCACATTCAATATCCTATAATTTCCCTTGTTGGAATCCATTCATTCTTATCATTCTCTTTCACTGTGAAACCTCCTTTCTTTGGTACAACTTGAGTTGGACTTACCCATTCACTATCTGATATAGGAAAGATTATTCCCATTTCTAATAGCTTAATCACCTCTTTCTTAATGATTAACTGTAAATTCGGGTTGAGGCGGCGTTGCGGTTGAATACAAGGTTTAGCATCTTCTTTCAGAATTATCTTATGAACACAAATCTCAGGGCTAATACCTCGAATATCGGCAACTGTCCATCCAAAAGCTTTCTTATGCTTTCTTAACATTCTAAGTAATTGATCTTCTTGTTGCTCAGTTAAAGTTGATGAAATAATAATCGGTAATAGATTATCAGTTTCAAGAAAAGCATATTTCAGATTTAAAGGTAACGGTTTCAATTCCAGATTCTTTGGTGTATCTTCTATTGATGATTCAAGAACTGGTCCTTCTAGTTCTAACTCCAAATACTTATGCCATGGTGGCTTAAAAGTAAAGCTTCCTTTATCTAGAGAAAGGATTATCTCTTTCATTTCAATGTCTTCCTCATCTTCTTTATAGATAGACAGAGTTAAGCATTCTTCTAATCTGTCTTCAAAAGTTGGTAAGCGATTATCATAGATGCAGAATGAATATCTTCTATAAAAGAACATGATTACGGTGATGTATATGGATGGTCCATAGCTTTGAAAATATTGAAAGCAACATCATCTTCATTGACTCTCAAAACTAATTCTCCTTTCGAACATCGATTAAAGTTCTTCCTGTAGCTAGAAATGGACGACCTAGAATAAGTGGTATTTGAATATCCTTCTTCCATTTCCATAACTACAAAATCTTTGGAAAATAGAATTTGTCTACTTTAACCAATACGTCCTTAATCATTCCTTTAGGGTACTTAATCGATCTATCGCCATTTGCGAGTCATTTGATCTTAGTAAGCTTTCCTATGCCTAGCTTCTTATAATCCTCATAAGACATGAGATTTATACTAGCTCCAAGATCACATAAGACCTTCTTAAGCAGAAATCCTCCAATTTCACATGGAATCGTAAAACTTCCGAGGATCTTTCGAGTTTAGGTGGTAACTTATCTTTGCAGAGTGCAGAACATTCTTCATTTAGGCATATATTCTCATATTCCTCTAATTTTTCTTATTTGATAGTATATCTTTCGAAACTTTCCATAAGCATGTATATTAATCGAGCTTCAATAATGAGGATATTAACAAGAAGATGTTAAAAGTGTCAAGGAAACGAGCATACTTCTTATCGCTTTTGCCTTTTTGATTTGATCTTTAGGAGGGTAAGGTAAAGATTCTAAATCTATAACCTTTGGCTCCTTAGTCAATTTCTCTTTTCCTTTTCCTTAAACCTTTGAGTATTACTTAGTCGCCATGTATCATGATTTTGAGTTTTTCCTTTAAATTGTTCCCCTGAATCAATCTCTACTTGATTCCTTGATTGCTTTCTGTTTTCATCCTTATTACTAGTTTCATCTATTCTAACATGTTCCTTGAATAAATTCCTTAAATCTTTATCCATAGGGTCTTTCAAAATCCTAGGGATTTTTACCCAATTTTCACCTTCATTTTTTTGATTCCATACTTTATTCCATTTCAAGAAATTCTCTATAATTTCTTCTTCCTCATCGATGAATTCAATTTCATCTTTAGTTTCATCATTCTTTCCATCTAAATCATTTTCTACTTCATTATTCCCGAAGTTTTCTACTCCATTGCTTCCACTGAGCTTCCTCTTCTAAGACTCACAACATTCACCTCTCTTGGGTTTCTTTCAGTGTTACTTGGTAATCCTCCTGGGGGTCTACTGTTGTTACGTTCACCTTCCCTACTCAAATGATCTTCCATATTCCTCAATGAGGCTTCTATCGTTCTCATTCTGGTATCATGTCCACTCATAGATGTTTTCATTGTACTCATATCTTTAGTATTTGTACCAATAGAAGTCATCATTGTTTCCATATTCTTAGCTTGAGTAGATACTACACCCATCATATTTTCCATTAGTTTTTCCCATTTTTCAACTCCTTACGCAGAGTTGAGTTGAACTCGAGTTCTTGGTATACTTTGAGTGGTATGTTGAGGATAGGATCTAGGTAATGATTGTAAATTCTGATTAGATGTGTTTTCTTGATAAACTTGGTTATTATTCCTATATGGGACTGGATATGGCGGTTGTCCTGGCTTACTAGGGTTTTCAAACCATCGATAAGTAGGATGATCTCTTCTAATAGCATTAAACGAGTTTGAGTATGCATTGTTCAAATTCCTATGCTGCTGAAGAAAACTCACCTCCTCTCTTGAATATCCTGTTGGTTCTTCACTCCCTAATGACACATTATCATGACTTGAGTATTCATTTGGTGTACTATTTTCTGAACTTTGGTTCTTATTCTGTTGTAAACCATCAAATTTCCTACTCAAATTTTCTAAATGTGCTAGAACTTCCGTATTAGACGTACATTCTCCTGCAAAAGCTACTTTTCTGGTGCTAGAACCGGTTTCCACATTCTCGTTATTTTTGGAAATCTTTTCTATAGCATAAGAAGCTGTTTGAGCTTCACTCATCATTAACGAACCACCACATGCATGATCTACATCCGCACGTGAATCTTTTCTCAATTTACGACAGAAGAGTTGAATTTGCATATCTAAGGAATAACCATGATCGGGACACGCTCTTAACAATTTTTTAAACCTTTCCCACGCATTCCCAAGTGTTTCTTCAGATCCTTGTCTAAAGTTAGCAACCTCGACTTTTAATTCCAAATTTCGTCCAGTAGTGAAATATTGTTTCAGAAATTCAGTTTGAATCTCCTCCCAACTAGTAAGTGAATGATGTGGAAGAGACATAAACCAATCTCGGGCTCGTCCTTTTAAAGAAAAAGGAAACATAGTCATCCTCGTTAATTCCTTTGAAGCACCTTGACTTTTGGCTGTATTGCACAGTTCTTCAAAACGATAGAGATGATGATGTGGATCTTCATCATCCTCTCCTAGAAATTGGGCTCTCGCGTCAATTAAACCAAAAAGATGAGATTTAATCTCGAAATTATTCGCTCCTTCATTAGGTAAAAGTATGGGATTATTAGTCTGGTTTCTTCTTACGGTTTGATCTGATTGGTCTCGGGTTTGGTGGGTTATTACGATTATTCGGTTCCGATTCGATTATTTCTATTATTATTATTATTATTAGGGTTAATGAGGGTTTTGTCCATGCCACAGAGCATGTTCCGACCCTTGTTCGGTGTTTCATCACCGATTTGACCATTCTCGTATTTTTGTTTGAAGATGATTCTTGGTGAGATTTCACGACTAATATGACAGCGTTTACTCTCTACTCTTAAGCGCCTTTCGTAAGTGTTTATGTCGGGGCTTATAAGGAGTGGCGGGGCCTTACCACTACGGTCATCAACTAACGAAAATAGAAAATAACTAGAAATTGATAGTAGTAAAATTGGTAATTTACCTATAAGGTAACAACCAACGAAAAATAAAATAGAAATGGGATAAGAAAAGTGTTGACTTATTCTCGAGAATTTTGAGCTAATACAAGTAGTAACCATAGACACATAAAAGAAATTAGCGGCGTTCCCGGCAAGCGGCGCCAAAAATTCGAGACGGCGCTAAACCTAACTTGGAAGCAAAGTGTAAACGGAAATCGTGAGGCGTTTCTGGTTTAAACGATCCTAACCGGCAGTGTACCGGGTCAAATTGTAGCTCTAGTCTGGTGAGTCAGAGTGTCGAATCCTCAGGGAACTTGGTAATTTCTTTTACGTGTGGTTAAACACCAAAGAGCTGTTATTAACTCGATCTAAACCGCAATTTTATAACACCAATCACTACTATTCTAGTCAACATAAAATAAATACGTAATTTAAAAGTTATTCTAATATAATATATATATAGATATATAAATATATATAGATGTACATAAATTGCAAAGTATATATATAGATATAAATATATAGGTACCAATATATTAAACAGATAATTTTAGAGAACTGGCCAAAACTTATATAATTGGTTTATACGATCTTTTCGATTAAATGAAATGTGTTCGATCTCTCCTTTTATTTTAGGTCCAATTGAGTAAATGAAACGGTGCACTCTCGAGGTAAACAATTCCTCCTCACACGAGCGTATGAAATTGTCATATGTCCATTGCATCGGTCCAAGGTCCACAAGCTATTACGGTTTTTACGAGCAGGTCCCAGTACAAATCTACCTTTAGATAAAAGGAGTCATTCCGTTCGTCAAGCGGTCAATTTTATTTTAAAGGCTCCGGTTGTCAAAGCCGGACGATTCAACTTTCGGTTTAAGTTTCGATTAAGCGATGATTTAACATTATTACGATCTCGAGTACAAATTATAATAAAATTCATTTCTCCCAAAACAAATTTACCCCGGGTAGGAAATCGGATTCCGTTATCACGTTATTCACACGGCCAATTTTACCCTCGGTTTTTCTATCTTTTATCTCATATCCGACTACGAGGCGTCAATTCATAATTAGATTATGAATTCTCGGATCGATTAAATATGTCATACACGAATACGATCAAAATAGAAAAAGATTCAATTAACTCAATTTTAATCATTTTAACTTAACAACATTTCTTAACGAAAAGATCGAAATAAAACCGATTACATAGTTTTGGCGTGATTATATTTAGCCTAAAAACATTATAACAACTAAAAGATGAAAATAAACATAAATACTTAAGAAAAGTTACCCGAATACGTGGTTGATTCGTAAATCGTATTTTCCGGACATTACAACTTCTTCAAAGAAACCGACTTCCGAGATTTTCCCGAGCATTATAACGATACTAAAACTACATTATTACGGCATAAGGCCTTATTAACAACTACTACTAAAAATTAAAAAGAAAAGAGAGAGATATATATATATATATATAGGATGTATATATATATTTTTGGTACCCTCGCCTCATTTGCAAATGAGGCCCCTTATATAGAAGTTGGATCCTTGCCGGACCGGTCCGGTATTAGGCCGGCTCGGTCCGGAATCATGATGATGTTCCCATGCTGAATACACACCCCGTATGCGTATGAGATATTTATTTTATATATAATTATTAAACTTCTAAAATTCATATCTCGAGTTCGGACCTCCAAAAATTGCAAACGAAATGCCAAAATTAAGGTCTCGAGAAACTCTACAACTTTCATGAGGGACTCTTCTTCAGATAACGCCTTCTTGATAACCTCGTGCTCCTCCGAAGCTTTTACGGGATTTTTCTTAACCCAAATCGATTAGCCACTTGATCACTGTTTAAGTTGTAGACCTCCAATCTTCATAATTTAAATTGCATTGGAAATATTTCGGGAAAATCTACAACTTTCGTGAAGAACACTTTTTCTGAAAATGTCGTTTTGATGAGCCATTCGTTTGTCGAAGACATTTCTCGATTATTACTTAACCAGATTGGTTGGCCACTTGTCCACTTAAGCTATTCAATTGACCATTTAAGCTCGTGGAATTCTCTAAATCATTCTAGAGATATGATTAAACTTCAATATGTCGATTCTCGGGGTCTCGGTTTATAAATCTGCAATAAAACATCACAAATACCCACGTAAATCTGACACGACACTCCGATTTACTAAAATCGGTACAAAATTACAATTTTTTTACTATTATTACTACTAATTACTCTAAATTATAAAGATTAACATTTTATACCTATTATATCATAATTTCATATATTTTATATAGAATTCGTTAATAAAACATATTAATGTAACGTATTTTTAATCATATAAAAATAATACATCACGTGTCCTTGGTGGACTCTGATTGTCGTGTTCCCTATGGAAAAGATAACTATGATTTGATCCCCTTGATTTTAGAAGATAATTAAGGTTGTATTTAAATACCATGTTCGACGTAGTAATGACTAAGGATTATTTCCTTGTTTAACTAATTCCGTGCACGCGTAAGGAGTTTGGTACGAGAAGGACTTGGGCCGACCTTGTGAGGTCGAGTAAAGATGGTCATAGGCACTAGCCGACCTGTAGAGGTCAGGAGAAGGTGGCCGAGCTTGGGCAGCTCGAGTACTGTAGGTTCCATCCTTTAAAGAAGACTTTTTTCTGTATTCGTTAACTGTTAGACTTTCAGGGAGATGACACGTGGTGAAGTCTGATCCGACCCTCGTCATAAGCCCCCTAGATCCGGCCGAGCCTGAGGTGGTCGGCTCGGATCTGCTTAGATCATGGCTCGGTTCGGTCATCAAACCTATAGAGTTTGGAATTCGAAGTGCCAGGTGGCTAGGCTAGTTAAGACACAGTTATGTTGTCTCATGATCGAGGCGTCATTGCCCACTAACTCTAATTACGGTCATTTTTTGAGGTAAGCGGAGGGTTATAACCCTGTCATGTCAACCGTTTCACTATAACGTTTATTAAATTAGAAGGTCTACTCCCAATTGCCGATTGTCATTCTTCTTCTTTCAGTCTTCAAATCATCCTTGCAAGTAAGTGCTCATTCCTTCATAATATTTAGCTTCGGAGCTTGCTTTCTGTTGCCGTAATCCTAACCCCGTCAGAACCTTAGATTTCTGAGATGGCCATTGCCGATGGTAGAGATGTTAAATTCATCCTAAATCAGGAGGATAAGGATGAAATCTGTGAGTTATATGGGGTCAATATGGAAAGGTATGCTCTTATGTTGCCTTCTGACCCTTAACTTTTTGCCCCAACCCGCCGGAGGGGTTCTGTACCGTTCACAAGGAGTATTTTGAGGTGGGCCTGAGGTTGCCTTTTTGCCTGCCTCTTCTTGTTGTGCTTCGGTACTATGAGCTGAGGCTTTCTCAAATAGCCCCCAATGGCGTCCGGGCCATCATCTGGTTTGCTATCTGGTGCCAGCTACCTAACATGAGGTTTAGTGTGAAGAAATTTAGGTACTTTTATCACCGCGTAGGGGTAAAGGACCATCCCTACCGGTACTATTTTTCTCAGAGACAGGGTCGGTCCTCCGATGTCCCTATACTCCCTAAAGGTAAGGATTCTTTTAAGCTATGAAAGGAAAGATTCTTCTTTGTTCGTCACAGAAATCACCCTGAGTTGAGCCAGTGGAACATGGACGAGCTAGATAAGGATGATCATCCGGAGTTGCCCGACAAGCTGGTGGAAAATATCCGAAAATCGGGGTATTACATCGAGTGTCAGGATCTATATGACGAGCTGATCATGGCAGCTTGGTTAGAGGATGCTGGGTCCGACCCTTGTGGAAGTCCTGTGGGACCCTTTCCGTTTCACTTTAGCTTTGTAGTTATATTTATGCTTCTGTCTGACTAATACTTTGTTCATACTTACAGTGGCCGACTTTGCTGATCTAATAGCGGGAGTTGAAGGTGAAGTTGCGATTCGACAGTCCGAGCCGACTCTCTCTGCAAGGAACGTGGTGAAGGATCCTACTGTGGAGGTTGCTGCGGCAGGCGCTTCCTCGTTCGTTCCTCCTCAAGGGAAGGCCGATCTTGATCTTCCCGAGAAAACGATGGATAGGGATTTTTCCATTAGGAAGAAGGGGCGGCTTAGGCCGACTGTGACCTCACAGGAGAGTAGGCCCACAAAAAATTCAAGTTGAAGGCTCTTGTGGGAGCGCAGGGCCAAACGGGTCCTTAAGAGGAAGCGCCTCCAGCAGCGTTAGGTCGCCGACATGTCCGATGAGGAGTTGGCTATTGTGGGTTGCAAGACTGTGGAGTTGGTAAGTGATTTTTTCTTGTTTCTTTTTTGCTTTAAAGCTGAACATTCGACGGTCCTAACCTTCTCTGCTTGACTGTTCATGGGGCGCGATTGGTCGGGAGGTTTTCAGAAGACTGGGAAAAGCCTCCGCGGACTCGGCCGAGCAGAAGAGTAAGATTGCCGAATTGAGGCAAACTGGGGGAACTTAGTGCGGTTACCAAGCTCAAGGACACAGAGATGAAGGATTTGCAGGCCCAACTCCTAGCTCAAGAGGGTGAGCTGAAGTCCTTGGCGAGTGAGATCGCCGAGGAGAAGAGAATGAAGGAGCAGGAGGTGGTCGTCCTTCAAGCAAAAGTAGCCGAGCTGGAAGCTGCGATCCCAGCTCGGTGCGCCGTGGCTATTCAAGAGTACAAGGCCTCAAGGGAGTTTACCGAAGCCTTAAAGGTGCCGTTGATCCCCATCCTAAACCGTGGTTACACCTAGGGAGTGGATGAGGCAAAGTGAAGGATGCACTACACCTAACACAAAGATCCAGTATATATCATTCTCTTGTGGTGGACGACCTTCCTAAGAAGGTTTACTATAAGCAAGGAATGGGCGCGGCTTACACCGAGCGCGTAAAGGATTTTAAGGCAGGGGTGGACATTGTGTCCAAGTATGCTGCCCAACCTAGTGTTGCTTCCAGCTCGGCTCCTTCATCCGAACCTCAGAACAGTCCGACCCCTGACTCTTAGAGTTTAGGGTTTTTTATTTTTGATTGAAAAATTTTGTACTATGATTTTTATTGATAATGAAAGAAGTTCTTCTGTTAACGTGTTTCTTTTTGAGTTATCTTTTGTTTGTTCTTGTTGTTGGTGGGGAATGCCCCCCCAATATGCCATTCATTAGCCTATGGCTTTGGATGGCATACTTGTGTGTGTATACCTGTCGTATGTGTGAGGCCAAGCTCGATGCATGGGCTCGGATTTTATAGGTCGGAAGATTTGAACAAGTCAGGTTAGTTTATCTCTCAGTAAGTTCATGAGCGAGCGAGGCCAAAGTTGAGCTGGCCTTTCATAAAGTTTGTGGGACGATCCGGATCAGGTTATGCTGGCCTTATTTTTAAAGCACGGCGAGTAGGGCCAGGTCGGACTGACTTCTCGCATGGAAGTTTAAGGACTAGTAGGGTCAGGCTAGTGCTGACTTCTCGTTTAAAAGCACGGCGAAGGGCTAGGTCGGGACGACTTCGGGTGAAGTTTAAGGGCGCCAACACCGGGCCGTAGTCGACTTCTTTTCAACGTTTGAAAGCCTCTTTACACTTACTAGTCCAATCAAACTTCACATTCTTTTGAGTGAGCCGGGTAAGTGGTATACTATATTTGAGGAGTCATGTACAAGCTTCCTATAATAGCGACCAAACCAGAAAACTTCTCTTCAAAGCGTAGTCGGTTTGGACCATTTCTCAATCGCCCGATCTTCGCCAGATCAACTTGAATGCCATCTCCTGAAATTACATGACCCAAGAAACTGACTTGATTCAACCAAAAGTCACACTTTGAAAACTTAGCATACAACTATTTCTCCTTTAGCGTGTTTAACACTAACCTTAGGTGTTCTTTATGTCTTCTCTCATCCTTTGAGTATACCAGAATGTCATTTACGAATACTATCACGAATTTGTCCAAGTATGGCATGAAAACCCACTGCGTTAAATCCATAAATGCAGGTGGAGCATTAGTGAGTCCAAAAGGCATAACCAAGAACTCATAATGTCCATATCTAGTACTAAAAGCCGTCTTCGGTATTTCTGCTACCTTGATCTTCAGCTGATGATAACCCGATCTAAGGTCAACCTTAGAGAATACACTCTTACCTTGCAACTGATTAAACAGATCATCAATCCTTGGCAAGGGATACTTATTCTTGATGGTGAGATTATTCAAAGCTCTGTAGTCTATACACATTCGCATGCTACCATCTTTCTTCTTGACAAACAAAACAGGGGCTCCCCAGGGTGAGGTGCTAGGCAAAATTATGTTTCTTTCAAGCAATCTTTAAGTTGTGCTTTCAACTCTTTCAATTCAGCCGGTGCCATCCTATAGGGTGCCTTGGAAACCGGTGCCTCTCCTGGTACCAACTTGATCTTGAACTCTATCTCTCTATCGGCATGTTTCCTGGTAACTCTTCTGGAAACACTTCAGGGTACTCTCTTAGTACAGGGGTTTCCTCTAACCTAGGCTTCACTTGTTCCACATCCACTACGTATAACAAGCAGCCTTCACGACCCTTTGACAAGCTCTTAATGCCTTAATTGCTGATATTATTGGATGACGCTTCTTACTAGGCTTGTAAAAATTACCTTGATAAGTCTTAGACGATTTCCTGGGTACCTTAAACGTCACTCTCTTTTCTCTAAAATCCAGATGAACATAATTCTCGGATAGCCAATCTATTCTAAGAATTACATCGAAATTTGAGAAGTCCAAAACTGTGAAGTCACTTTTGCACCGATATGATCCTACTCGAACATCCACTTGAGGTATCGTTCTAGTTACCTCAGTTACCTTTCCTAGTGGTGTAGTTATCTCCAGGGTGTTTCTTAAGGTCTCTGAAGGTAGATTCAACTTCTTAGCTATCTTAGACGACACGAACATGTTAGACACTCCCGTATCAAACAAGTCCGTAACTTCTAGGTTGTCTAATATTATTGTACCTAAGATGTGAATTCATTTATTTAAATACAATTACAACATGATTTAATGTGCTATAAAAGTACTCTGATAAACTAGAATAAACAAAATAAAGGAACCTGAAATAACATTATCATCCGGTTCTGCATCCTCTGCATCCACGGCGAAAACTCTAACAGGCCGACTCGGGCCGCCTTTCCCGCTTCCTTGATTTTGAGTTCCTTTTAGCACCATTAATGACTGAAGGCTTGTCCTTGAAGGTCTCAGCTTCTAAGACCTTATTCAACATTTCAGCCATGTTACTTGGTGTACTTCCCAACCTTCCCACTTGGATCTCACGGGACAACCCATTCTTGAACAACTAAAACTGCATTATTCAACTTCTACTCGGCGTGTTCCTCACCAGAAGGTACTTTCTTATGTTTACAATCCATGTAGACAAAATTCTTGGATAGCCGACCTATACCAAGAATTACACCATTATTCGTAAAATTCAAAACTATAAGGTCATTTTCTTCTTTTTCTTTTTCAACGGTAAACTACAACACGATCATCAACATTTTCTAGATGAACCACGACTATTAGACCCCCATCTTGAACCAAACCACTCGCTTCTTATTGGGCCCTAGAACTTCTGATTCCAAACCTATCAACACGAGTGTCTCTAAGGTTATCTACCATTCTCGAAGGATCGAGGAAAGAATCGAACGGTTCTAAGTGGTCTAAAGAAATCTTATCTTAGAAGAAAGGAAGCCTAAATGACGCTTCTCTCTGATACCAACTGTAACGCCCCGTTCCCGGACACCGAGTCCTTATCCGGAAAAAGAACGTTCGGCACGTATAATATAAAATAAATCTCATATTATACATAAGCCTCTACTATGTCGTATCAAGTTAAGCAAAATAGAAGCAAAATACTTGGGTATATTTTTTTTTTCATCAAACATGAATATAAACTCAAATTCTAATGGTGGATATGTAACTTTATTACATCGGGATTCCAAACAAAAACGTATAACGTACGAATACCTCCAAAAGTATAATAAAGGAAATTACACAGTTCTCCAAAAGAACATCAAATCTAAAGAGTCATAAAAGCAAAGAATAAAGTAAAAGCTTCAACGTCGGCGTCCTCAAACGTCGTCATCAAAGTCTTCCTCGAACTCCGGATCTACCTGTTCATCTTCTCTCCCCAAACACATAGAAAAACATGCATTTGAGGTAAGTACAATGTACTCAATAAGAGGTAGAAGCTACAAATTAATTATGATTTATAATTAAAATATTATCTTTATAAGACCGACTCAATCTATGGTTCACTCTGCTGGATAAACAGAAACCCGAATCCGGATCCGATCTATAATTGGATCATCAGATCCGATTCTCAGCACCGACCGAGACACTCGATCTAGCACATCGGAAGCTACAAATAAATTCGCATGCGAATTTTATCACGATACGATCCACATAAATAATTAATCTAACTAATAGAAGATTGAATATTTACCTCAAAGGAGAGGAAGAAATAAATCGACATATGAAGAAGCCACAATCTTCCGGATTGTATCTCCTAGCGACGACTGGTGGACGTCGATCCTCGCTGTAGAACCTCCTCGAATATGCACAAGAAAAATCCTAGGTTTTTCTTCTCTAAATGACTAAGGCAAGAAACTATGTTTTCTTCCTTTTATTATGATGTTGGCGCAATTTGTGATGAATCATTGTGCTAGGAGGAACTCTCTTTATATAGGAAAATAACTAGTCAAGAGAGTTATCATTTTCACACCACAAATACCTATTCCCATAAGAAAAAGATATTTTTCCCATAAAATAAGAGATAATTCCCAAAAAATCAATCTCTTAATTTTCCATTAATTTATCCAACAAATAGATAATTAATTAATTACACATGTGACATAATCTAGAAAAAAAATTTTCCTAATTTATCACAAAAAGTTGGCGCCATTATTTAATCATTTTTAATAGAAAATGTCTTTTCTATTTTACATATTATTTACCAAATAAATAATATTGCATATTCATTAAATAGACCAACTATTTAATTCCTTCTCGAGGTTCCATAAAACGAGAAAACACTCACGTGTTAGGAGCCAACCCGGGGACCATGGACCTATAACCAGTAGCTACAATAAAATGAATAAAATATTCATCGAATGTAATATTTCTACTCAAATTATTAATTCCGAATTACGCATACCATAAATCAAACCGAACTCTATCGATTATAGATATAACTTATTCTCAAAACGTCGAGTCGAGTCGATAAATGTCCATTGATATAATCATTACATATAAACTAACCCTCCATAGACTATCCGTAATGAAGCAGGATTATTTCCGTAAACCTTCTTCAATACAACTTATCCTTGTTTACCATTAAACCACTAGTGATCAATTAGTTCATAACCAATACGAATTCCATGGATTGATTAGTTTCTAGGATTAACAAATAACGGATTGTCTTTCTACTTCCCGCAGAAGGAATGAATTCCATATTCATGAGACACACACTCTCACTCATTCCGAATAGTGCCAACGTGAAAGTGATTCGGACCGCGCCTCTTAGCGATCCTTAACGAACACATCAAACCCTATCCTGAAACAAGTAGGAGTCTGTAATCACTTCAGGATTAAGGTTAATCCATATATGATCATCTTGTGATTTAATGAGATTTCTCAATCACGGAATTATATGAGAAACTAAGATTAAATCGGTCCAGTCCTATATGACTCTCATCATATATAAATGCCCCACTTAGACAACCAATGTCGACGGTCCGGATAGGACGGTCACACCATAAAGTGTTCTGGGCGCATTAATGATGGTTTAATTAATAGACCCCATATTTTGATTAACTTCACCACGGACTAACATTTCAAGTGTATCACCATAAACTTAATCCTCGCGTGTGACACACACACTAAGTTATATGGCTACATATGATACGACTTAGGGTTTTCAGTAGCGTATTACTTATAAGAACGAAGCAAATAATAAGATGAGAATAAATCTGTCATTTATTAATTATAAAAACAATTACATAAATTGTCTTTTGGGCGCTACTTCCAACACACTCCATGTCCATCAACATGTCATAACTATACGTTTCTAGCTTAACTTATCTTTGTTACGCCAGCATTCAAGGGCACTACGCATGGCGTTTATCAGCCTGAAGATATACTTGCTAACTAACGGTGAATAGCACCTGATAGCTCCGGGGTCTCCCCGGTATGCGTATACGTTCGATTAATTTCCTCCGCTACCCTTCAGCCTTTTGAGCCAATAGCATTGTTCACCTTTATGAACGTACCACATCGCCGATATGAATTGGTGCCTTACCAAGAACGGTCTGACATTTTATATTTTTACTACCACGTATGCAATTTATTATGTATTAACTAGCCACCTAAGTGTTTTCAAAAGCAAATCTCGCCTTAACAACTCTACTCCCTCACTTAGACAGCTAGATATCACATCCTATCAAATACACAGACATTGATGAACTCTAGTTCATCAAAGCACAAGCCTAGCATGCCCCTCCGACGGTCCCGAACTTCAACTCTTTGGAAGAGTACATTCGGTTAAGGCTAAGCATGGGTTTGTTTGGGTTGGTTTGGGTTGGTTTGGAAAGTGCGGGGTCGTTTTGGGGGTTATAACTTGTACCCCAAACCAAACCAAAATGATTTTGAACCAATGGTTTGGTTTAATTTGGTTTTGGGTTGGTTTTGGTTTTAGCATCTCAATTTGTTTAAGAAGTTGTTTTTATGACACAACGGTTTGTTCCGAATTATATAAACGATTTAATGTAAAGTGGAACACAAATCAAGAAAGGCTTGACTCAACTGGAACAAGCACGGGGCGATTGGAAGAAGAGGTGGCAACACGCAGAGGAGTGTGATGGATTGATGGAGGCAAAGTGTTTGAGTGTCGAATTATATGAGTGATGGAAATTGAAGAGTGATTTTAGGGTTTTTTGTTGTAAAACTCAGCTTTTATTAATGAAAACGAAGTTTTACAATGTCACCTCCTGACACTCCACAAAAAATAAACGTCATCAACACATGTTCACCACCTCCTCAAAACCTTAGTCCGTCAAACCCAAGGTGGGAAAATTCGGATACTTTGGTTTTGTAATAGGGACCCTCAGTTTATGGTTGTATCGTTAGTTTTATCTATGGTGTAGTGAAACTAAGTTATTTTGTAGAATAATTAATTCGAGTTTGTTTCGGGTTGGGTTTGTTAAAAATAAAAATAACCAAACCCAAACCATTATAATTCGGTTTGGTTTCAAACCAAACCAAACCAATTCAATTGGTTTGTTATTAGTTTGGTTATTTCGGTTTGGTTTGGACTGGTTAATGGTTTGGTTTGGTTTTTCGGTTTTTTTGCTCAGTCCTACATTCGGTGCCGAAACTAAACGCATCAGAAACTTAATAAAGGCTTGTTCATGTTTAATTAATGTTATTAGATCATGGAACAACGTTTAAATCTCAAAACATAGCTTAAACAATACTTTCTAAAAAACTGGGGTCAATGCGTGCGCATTGCCCATGCTGGGAGCAACCCGAACTATCTTGAAACAAAGAACAATGCGTCGCATTGCACTTTTATGAAAAAGGACTTTACATCCCGAATCACTTAAAGCATGTGCATTCCTATGAATGCGCGCGCATTCCACCTTTGAAACTAAAGCCAAGCATCTTGTAATAAATGCGCGCATTGCTAGCCAACGCACACGCATTCGACTGTGATAAAACCCTAAAACATGATTTTTCTGCACTTTACGACCTCTACTCAATTCCAAACATGATCAACACGATTGTAATCAGAAAAACACAACTTTCACAAACCATAACATCCCTTAATCCTTAAACGATCAAACAACATGATTTCTATCATCTAAACCATATCCAAGCATCAATTAACCCTCAAACCATAATAAAACGTAGGAAGAGCTTCTTACCTTTTAGCAAGCTAATCCGAGTCCAAACTCTCACAGAAACTGCAGCAAAACTTGAACCTTTCCGTAGAAAACCTATGTGATCAATCCAAACTTAGTTTAGATTCGATCACACGCTTCTAAAACAACAAGACTACGAAAGATCATTCAAAACAACATCTAGGTCGAAAATCATACCTTGACAAAGTTCCAACTTTCTTGTGTTGAAACGACGTCCTCTTCACGACGATTCCGTTGATCTACTCTGATCTGAAAAACGGTTGAAGAACGGCTTAGAAATTGGAAGAAATCTCCCAACCCCTTATTTTTGCTCTTACACGCCGTTTTCAATGAACGTAGGAAAATTTCTGATTTACTATTAGGTTATGGGAAATAATGGGATCTATTTTCTTTAAATAGAAAATCCCAAAAATAATAATTTCTTATTATTTTCCTTATTACTAAAAAAATCGGATTTTTTCCAATATATACATATATATTTTGGCTTATATATATATATATATATATATATATATATATATATATATATATATATATATATACACACACACACACACACACACACACACAAAATAAAATATATATATATATATATATATATATATATATATATATATATATACACACACACACACACACACACACAAAATACTTAACTCCACAAAAGAAATAAAGAATAATAATATTTCGTTTTTACAAATGACACATCTCGCTTTTTTAGAAAATCGGAATATTACAAGACACTTCTAATCTCACCACTTGATACGGTCCACAAATAACTCATGTACAATAATTATTAGCCATATAGACACTTATAAAAAAAATTCCCCTAAAAACTAGGGGTGTTCACGGATACGGTTTATCGGAAACCGAATCGATCCGCGTCATTCTTGGTTCGATTCGGTTAATTCTGCTTCCGGTTCGATTTCATTAATAATATAGAGAAAATGGAAATTTCGGTTCGGTTGTGGTTCATGCTACAAATTATCCGTAACCAAATCGAATTAAAAACCAAACAATTAACCGAATCGAAAACCGAACCGAAACCGTAACAAACAAAAAAACCGTAACCGAACCGTTTATATCCAACATGTATAATTAGCTTTTATAACCAAAATATTATCTTTATTTATAAAAATTTCTTTTAACTGAACCGTTTGAATGAAAAAACCGAATAGAAAACCGAACTGTTTATGACAAAATAGAATTGTTAAATTTTATTTCGGTTTTCAGTTAACCGAACCGGACCATATATTTCGGTTCGGTTTCCTAAAGCAAACGGTTCGGTTTCGGATATTTACTACCCGAAATTTTTGGTTCGGTTTCGGTTACGGCCATTAACCGTTCCGAACCGAACCCTAAAAAACTTTTCTTTGGACTGAAGGATCGGATTTGGAATTCTTACAACCCCATCCTCCTTCCCTCCCCCTACCCGTTAAAGTGAGAGAGTTATCGACACACTCTAATTTACTACTTGCACCTTATTACCCCAGATTATAAAAATTACTTCGGCACCGGTGATTTTTTATAATGGAAACAACGATCATACTTTGGTGTTCGCTTGTTGAACACTAACGCCAAATGTCACACCGACGTTGGTGTTCAAACGAGAACACCAAACGACACCGACGTTCCCTTTATAAAAAGTGTTAAAACTTAGAAACGTCAATCAACAACTTTCCACTTGTGTTATAAAAAGTGTTAAAACACCACTGTCACTGATATTTAAAAAAATGAGTGTCAATAGTAATTTGGGTGTGCCGATAAACCACCGTTAAAAAAACGCAAATTATTTCCCGCCATCTACCCTAACACAACTCAAAGACACTTTCCACACCGCAGGTCCCCTTCTCCTTTCACCTTCAAGCGATCCTGTCGACCAGGTTCTCTACTATTGCGATGCATACAAGCTAGGCACTATACCCCATTTTCCCACAACCCATTCCTCTGAATTGAAAATGTCCACTCAAGAATAGATAAATTCTTCACAAAACCAAAAGAGGCGGAAGAAAATGGGAATCCAAGGGCTATTGCCTCTGTTGAAATCAATAATGTTACCTGTTCACATCAAGGATTTGAAGGACTGCTGTGTTGCAGTGGACACATATTCTTGGCTCCATAAAGGAGCTCTTTCTTGCAGCAGAGAGCTCTGCAAAGGCATCCCCACCTCCAAGTACACCCCTTTTTCATCTGCCCGTTTTGATTATTCACATTTTCCCCTTGTACATGTATTTTTTTTTTTTATGATTTGGGATTCTTCAATGATTTTAATTTGAAAATGGGTTATTGATTGCTCTGTCATAATCCCTGAATTAGACGTAATTTGCTCAAGCGAGGTTCTGGTTTGTGTGCTTTGAGGTGTGCTTGTTTTTTTTTTTTTTTTTGTCTGTGTTGATAATGTAATGAAATCAATACATCTGAATCTTGAGGGTTTATTTCAAACTGAATATAGACAAAATATGTCCCCTTCTTTCTATGAAACACCAAATGTATGCATCTCTTTCAGCTTGCATTCTTTTTTAGTAAACATGGATTCTTGACAACTCTTCAATGATAATACCTGTGGACGGAATCATATGTTAAAGAAGCTGTAGGTTTTGCATGCGATAGGAAGGGGGAGGGGGGAGATGTGGACCTTTTTAGTGAGTTGTGATACTGTGAGGAGTTGCGAAGGGTTTGATCATCAAGCGTCGATTCAACTGGCTATTCACGAACATTGTACTTATCCTTGTGTACCTGTTTGTGCAAAATATGGCTTTTAGAATGAATTACTTGAGTAAAATCAGTTGAAGACTCATTACAAACTGTGGAAAATGCCATTAGGTTCAGTAGGATTCTTTATTCTCTTTCAAATGATAATCTTGAAAACCCTAAAATGAAATGCATTTATAGATAGAGTTTAGCTTCCTCCATTTCTCCCTTCACGTTTTTTTCCTATTTCTAATGGAATTTATGATTAAAAAAGTCTGGGAAAAGCTTAGAGAATGAAGCGTTTCTACAATTTACATTGCTGTTTACCGTGTCAGAAATTGTTCTGTTACCATTGCTTTGTAATCCTGAACTGAGAAGAAGGGACCAAGCTTTGTTTTCATGATGTTATGCAGTTTAACTTGTGGTTTTGTCTGTAGGCATATCAACTATTGCATGCATCGGGTGAATTTGTTGCGGCATTATGGTGTGAAGCCCATACTTGTTTTTGATGGAGGTCTTCTTCCAATGAAGAGCGAGCAAGAGAATAAGCGAGCAAGGTTTATTTGTTTATTGTGTTTGTTTTCTCTTGTTCTTAGTTCAATATGATTGCTTGCTGTCTTGCTGGGATTTGTAAGCGCCCAATTTTAACATCTCTCACTTAATTTAGGGAACATGTTTCAATTTTAATCAGAGTATATAATAAGGAAAGTTCATTACTTCGTTTTTCTTACCTCCCTTGTAGTTGTTTCACTCAGGAAATCCAATGTTTTCAATAGTAGTTATAGCATAATTACGGAAGGAGAGCAAAAGATTATGCTACACTGATCACCAGTTTTCTCTTCGTTTTCAACTTTATACTTTTATCCACAAGGGTGAAGTACAACTTTTGAGAACTTTTGCAAGAGAGTACTGCTCAATAGATTTCATCATATTGTTTGATGAAAAGTAAGAAACCGAGTATAGCTGTGGGGAAAGAATAGGGATAAAGGAAGAAACATGAGTTCCTCTCATAGCTACGATAGTTATTGGAGTGGCTACATAAACAGGAGCTAAAAGCTACAATCAAGAAGTAATAACAAAGCTAATTGATTCCGGATGTTTCTCAATCCTATTTCCTAATTCGGACAAACTGTAACAACCAAATCATACAAAACCAACTATAATTAACAATGATCATAACCATATTCTATTGCATTAAAAACACATTTTTCAACACTCCCCTCATGTTGGGCCTAGATATCCAACATTCCCAGCTTAGAACTCAGATCTTCAAAGTGTGGATGATGAAAAGCCTTGGTGAGGATCTCCGTCACTTGAACATGAGTTGGGATATAACTGAGCATAATTGTCTTAATTTCTATCTTTTTAGTGATGAAGTGTCTATCCATGTTGAAAGATATGAATATCATGATATGTTACGATTTCATAATAATTATACATTATGTTATGATAAAACTATTATGATATTTGTTTATATTTGGTATGTTTTTCCCCTGTTATTACCGTTGCATCTGTTTCTTTATTAGAGTGGTTTATTGCCTCCATAGGATTTGATGCTAAGACTTTATTAGCTTATGTTAGTTGTGTTAGTCTGCTAAGTAATGCCAGCTGTTCCATCTGTCTCTGCATTGTATATATTGGCCTTTGAGGCCCTCTATCTGATGATGAGAATTCTTTTCTCTTTTCAATTCTATTCTCTTCTTTTCTACAATCCACCTCAGCGTCCGGTCACGATGAATTGGATTCGTGGCGTTACTCTTAGCGGCTTGGTTATCACACACATGGACCATAGCTCTGTACTCTGTCTCAGGGCTGCTTCAGGCTACAACTGATGGGTATCTACTCCAAGTTATTATATTCTTCCAAGGAGATGTGTTATGCCCAAAAGTTGACCTATGGTTAATTTGTGAACTTGCCCAGTCAGCATTCGTAGGCTTTTTAAGTACCTTAAGATCTTAAGTGCTTCCTCCATATGCTCCTTTATGGGATTGTCATAAATTGACTGATAACGCTTACGACAAAGCAGAGTCTAGTGTGAGAGAGGCAAATGAGCTTTCTAACTAGTCTTTGATATCTTCCTCTATCAGCCAGTACTCGATTTTCATGAGTACCATCTTTCGAGTTGGGATCCCTGATGACTAGGCTAACGTCCTAGCATTCCGATTTCTTGAAAGAGGTCAAGAGTGTATTTTCTTTGTGAGATTGTAATTTGTAAGCCCTTTCTTCGATTGTGAAATCTCCATACCAAGGAAATGTTTTAAATCTCCCAAATCTTCGATCTCAAACTCAGTTGATAGTAATCTTTTGATTCTGTTGATTTCCCCCATGTTTTTTCCGGTTGACACAACATCATCTTTATACACAATTAGTAAAGTTACTGCTTTGGGTCCGTTTGGACATGAATTTAAATGGGTTAATTTTTTGTTCAGTGAATGAATTTTGGTTGAAATGTTGTTTGAATTGCATCAGTTTTTTTGTCGAATAATGTGGACGTGATATATTACGAGGAGAAAAGCAAGAGGAAATATTACTTTATTCAATGGTTTTTTTTTACTTCATTTTATTCAATGAATAAAGTCTCTTTATTTGAATTGAATGGAATAGAGAAAAAAAATAGAGGGCCCAATCTTGCCTTTATTTTTGTAATGATTTACAAACAGAGTGTGATCATATTGACGTTGCGTATAACCTTTTAGGCTTTTACTTTGAGAATCTTAGAGAATCGATCAAACCATTCACGAGATAATTGCTTGAGACCGTACGATGATTTTTAAAGCGTTTACGCCTTGTTGGTTGTGGTGCTATTTTCAAATCCATGTGGGATGTCCACATGGACTAATTCACTCAAAACCCCCTTTCAGAAAGGCATTTTTTACGTGCAGCTCCTATAATGGTCAGTCTAGGTTCATAACTATGGACACGATGACTCGAATACTTTTCTTTTTTGCTACTGGTGCAAACGTTTCTTCATAATGAGATCCATAAGCCTGGGTGAATCTTAATCGAGCCTTGAACCCCTTACCACACTTCCGTCAGTTTTGCATTTTACAGAAATAATCCACTTGCACATCACTATTTGTTTTCCAGGAGGCAACTCCATTACATCCCATGTCCTATTTTTCTCAAGAGGCCGAATTTCCTCCATATCTGCAACCTTGGATTCAGGAGTCTTTAAAGCCTTATAGATTGATAATGGAATTCTGATCGGGTCCACCTTTCCTGTAAAATCCCTAAATTGAGGCGATAATATATCGAAGTGATACTTGGGTGTTGTGTACATGTTCTTTCCCTTTACTGAACTGCAATGGGGATATCATCTTTGAATTCAAGGGCAGGATTGTCCTGAATAACTGCTACTGGATTAGGATCAACATGTAATTCTTGGTGTTGACTTTGTGCAATGCTTATGTCCCCTTGAATCTTGTTTTAGCGAGAGTAAACAACTGGTTCATTTTCGATTTGTGGGCGATCTATGGTAGGAGTAGCTATGTTTTGATGGGTTGAGTTCAAGTTTCTTTTAGTAGTTGTTGTTTCGTGGGTCTCTTGATATATGCTGGAAGGTAGATCAATAAGTATACTGGAAAGTAGATTATTGAATATTGGTTTAGTGGGATAGGATTGCGTTTCTATGACATGGTCTCAATTACGGAATTCTTACATGATATTCTCCCCCGAAATGAAGGAATGGGTCGAGAAGGTCATAGTTTCGAAGAATGTAACATCCATGGAGTTGTAGAGTTTTTGTGTGAATGGGGAGTAGCATTTATACCCCTTTTCATTTGATGAATATCCTGAGAAAATGCATTTGATGGATTCGGGATCTAGCACTGTGGAACCAAACAATTTAAGAGGCATTGTGGAGACAAGATGGGTGTGAGGATAGGGTTCAAGGACTTGACCAGGTGTTTTTGTATTAAGCGTTTGAGAAGGCTTCCTGTTAATGAGGTAGGTGGATGTAAGGATGGATTTCCCCCTGCTTAGGTACATCATAGGTAAACATTTACATCAGGTAGGGCCACTTCAACTAAATGCCTATTTTTTCGCTCAACTATTCCATTTTGTTCAGGAGCATCTACACAAGAACTTTGGTGGACAATTCCTTGATCTGCTAAGTAATTCCTAAGGACAAAATTGAATTGGAGTAATCCTTGGTGCTATTGGTATTGAGCATATGAATTCTGTGTGTGGTACTGATTTTGGGTCATGGCTTTGAATTTTTTGAGGATTTGGCTAGTCTTAGATTATTTCTTCATTATGATTTCCCAACTAATTCTTGCGTAGTATTAGTAAACAATCGGAACCACCTGGCTCTTGTAACAGAGGTAATTTTAAAGGGACCCATTTGTCACTGTGAATTTAGGAGAAGGGGCGAGATTCTTTTTATGGTTGGGGTGGGTACGAGCTTCTGGTATGCTTAGACTATTGACACAGTGCTTTGAAAGGATCGGGGAATTTTATTCTTGAATAATGAAGGAAATGTGTTTGAGAGGTACATGAAATTGGGATCATCTAATCTAATGTGCCAATGTGCCATAGCATAATATCAGCGTCATTATCGGAATTTATAAGGGATACTAGACTGGGGTAGAATCAGGTTGTAGGCTGACTTGAGTCATAACTAGGAATCGAACCGGCTGTGGATCTCTCTTGTTTCTCTCGGTTGAACCTTCATCTTGGAGGACATATGATCCAGCACAAAGTTGAGCATTGCCAATCATTTTTCTTGAAGCTAAATCCTGAAAAACACATCCAGTACTATGAAAATTAGCCACAGTTTGAGGATTGAGTTTATTTGCTAACACAGAATGTAAAAACAGGTTTTGAGAAACTTGTATAAATCCTGTCCCAGCAACTTTTGACTTTGTTCCATCTTCAATCCAGACAGATGAGTTTGTACGATATGGGCTGTAGGTTTTGAATAAATTAGGATTCTCGGTCATTTGGTCTGAGGCTTCTGAGTCAACGATCCAAACATTTGAGACTTGTTTGGTTTTTAATGCTGTAATGAAACTACCCGATAGAGCAACATTACTTGTTTGATTGGTCACTGTTCAAGAATTGGAACTGAATGAAACCTCAGAAGAAAAGGATGATTGATTTGATAAGCCCATGCCGTATTTGGTCATGGGAGGGATCAAATTGAAGGCTCTGATACCAGATTGTTTGATGAAAAAGTAAGAAACTGAGCATAACTGTAGGACAATAATAGGAATAAAGGAAGAAAAATGAGTCCCATTCAGACCTACGAGATTTACAGGACTGACTACATAAATACGAGCTAAAAGCTAGAATTAAGGAGTACCTACATGGCTAATTGATTCTGGATCCTACTTCCTAATTAGGACAAACTGTAACAGCCAAACCTTACAGAATCAACTGTAAATAATAATAACCCAAACGATATTTTATTGTAATAAAACACATTTTTAACACATCACACTTTTGAGCGTTTGATCATTCATCAGGCCTTGCCTAATTATAATAAATATATGAAAACTAGAAAACGTTATAGAGATTAGATCCAAAATTGCTTTTGATACTGTGCTTATTTTATGTGGATCAAGCTGGATGAAATAAGATTACGACCACTGTATACTAGTTAAATGAATTTCCTTTGTGTTGGCTGTGACTAGAAGTATTGAGAAAAAAGTGCAGTTCTGTTTTATTGTCGTCTCACTGTATATTTTTTTTCTTTAAGTGAAGATATAGCTCTATCCATGCATAGGATACAAATATTTATCATTAGAGAAACAATTTCGCTTCAGATGCTTTCGTGTTATCTCCATTAATTAGATGCCTCAGTGTACTTAAATCTGAAGAAGAGTTTGTTGGGAAAGGGATGGGGTGTCGGGTGGATATATTAATGCTCTCGTCTTTAATGTATGTGTTTTGGAATGTTATGTTAATGATTAATTAACTCAACTGCAGGTCTAGGAAGGAGAACATGTCCCGAGCCATGGAGCATGAGTCAAATGGTAATTTTGCTGCAGCTTATGAATGCTATCAAAAGGCTGTCGATATATCACCTTCAGTTGCGTACGAACTTATTCAGGTAATAGGTGCATGTGCTGGTGTAGTGCATTATGACTTTAAAGATGCTACGTAGCATAACTGTCAAGTTCAACTACGAAACTGATCCATAGTTTTTGTTCAACGGTACTCTCATATGTTTATACTTTCCATATTCTTTTTTCTATAAAGGTTTTGAAACAGGAAAAGATCTGCTATATCGTGGCTCCATATGAAGCAGATGCCGAGATGACATTTTTGGCACTTAGCAAACAGGTTGATGCAGTTATAACTGAGGATTCTGATTTAATAGCGTTTGGTTGCCCCAGAGTAAGTTCATCTCTGATTTAATATCCTCTGGTTGCCCTGCAGTAAGTTCATCTCTATTCTTATTGGAGAACTGACCAACAAACATCAGTACGTGTTTTAGGCTTTTAGGTTAAATCTAATGTTTGGTTTCTCTTACATATGTTTGTTTGAATGTTAAATATTCCGCCAAATTTAGGTCATCTACAAAATGGACAAGTTCGGGCAGGGTGTTGAATATCGATATTCTATGCTACAACAAAACAAGGAATTGAGCTTCATTGGGTTCACCCAACAGATGATTCTTGAGATGTGCATTTTGAGTGGCTGCGATTATTTGCAGTCTTTGCCAGGAATGGGTCTGAAAAAGGCTCATGCACTGATCAAGAACTTTAAACAATATGAAAAGGTTAATCTTGTAATTTTCTCCCTAGGATCAGCTTCTGCTGAAGTCATGTGATCAATCCTGTTCTAAAATATCTTTGTGGTGACTTGTCCCAGGTACTGAAACACTTGAAATATAACGGTGTTTCTGTTCCTCCACTGTATGAAGAGTCTTTCAAGAAGGCAGTCTTAACTTTCCGGCATCAAAGAGTCTATGATCCTGTTAACGAAGGCATTGTGCATTTGTCTGAGTTACCAAGTGTTGATGATGATGGAAATTGTGAATTTTTAGGTCCATATCCTTGAGTATGTAGTTATTAATTTTAAAGCATTTATGTTGTGAAAACTCATGTGGTCCTAAAAAGATTCTACTTATTGCAACCTTAACTTGCCGACACATCGATTCCTCAGCATTTGGCAAAAGGTATAGCAGAAGGCGAACTTGATCCTTTTACTAAGATGCCATTCAAGGTACAAGATATAATTTGTGCCAATAGCAGTTAGATTTCCTTTACTACAGTACTGATACAGCTGTTGCTCTTTTAGTTATTCAGTCATTGTACTTTAATTACTTTACTTTCTTTTTCTTTTTTCTTTATTAGTTGTTTTTGCTGTCCTTTGTTCTTCTTTTATGCAGTGTAGAGGATATCTCTCTCCCCCCCCCTAAGATTATGTGATATTTCTATGCAAGATTTGTGATATTTTCTGTAGTGGGTAGAAATGTTTGGAACAGTGCAGGCATGTAGTTTCGGGTTGCAGCATTCTACATGTTCTGAAAATCACAGGTTTCGGGTCTTTAGATGATCAAGTGAACTCCTTACCATGAGCTTTCTTAAAAGATAATAATCAACCCTATAATAACAAAAACTTCTAGGATGGTGTAGGAAGTTTAAAGTATTTAGAATATATTCAATTTATTCTATTTCCTCACATGTAATATTCAGTTGTATGTCTGTCGTATAGCTTTTTAATACTTGTTAAATCTTCTGTGTTGAGGGACTTGATTCTTTCAGGGATAGAATATTTCCATTAATAGGCTGATCTGGTTCTTAATTAGGCTGATTCTGGCATTATGCTTTAACTTGTATAAATAGGTCTTCTGTGATAATGAATTGCAAGCAATTCATTTCCTTTCTTCTTGTGGAAGTCCTTTGTTATTATTATTATTTGTTGGCAGTGTCGCCTGTGTCGGTCCTAGGGCCTAGTAATTACGTTATAATTCCTGTTTTACCCTTGCTTGTACTATTTAGACATGTGCTAAATATGTTAGAACAAATTAGCTTACTCCCTAAGCTATCAGGTCAGCTGTTTACTATTTAAACCGGAGACTGTAATATTTTCTGCTCACATCAATAAAAGATTTCCTATTCTCTTATACCAACTATTTCAACATGGTATCAAAGCCACCACAAATATAGCCATAAATCATGATGAATTACAGAGGATCTTGATGGCAGAGAGAACTCCCCTTTCCTCCACTTCTGACGGTGATTCCGGCAGCGGATCACCGGAAAGGACTGGGCAAAATCGCTCTGACAGCAGCGACGATAGCAATATCGCGAACCGGACTGGCCTGATTCTCACAACTCGGAAGTTAAGGACATATGGGATGCCGTGAAAGAGATGTATTCTGACATTGAAAACTCGTCTCAGATTTTTATGAATTGAAGACGAAATTGTGGAATATGAAACATGAAGGCAGTGATGTGACAACATACTACAACAAGATCATCACTTTGTGGCAGGAATTGGATTTATGCTATGATGACAAATGGGAATGCTCGGCTGACAGCACCCGATTCAAACAAAGGGAAGAAAATGAGCAGGTATATTCCTTGTTGGCCGGATTAACATCCGATATGGATGAGGTAAGGGGGAGAATACTCGGGAGAAAACCCTTGCTATTCCTTCAGGAAGTTTTTGTGGAAGTAAGAAGGGAAGAAGGGAGGAGAAAAGTGATGCACAGAAACCCCGTGGCGGAGGTGGACAATTCGGCTCTTGCTGTTGAATGAACATAGGGGTCGAAATGAGTGGATAAATCCAAACTGAGATGTGATCAATGTAAGAAAGTGGCCACACTCCGGCACTCGTGACACATATTGGGAGATACACGGGAAGCATGCTTGGAAGACCAAGGGCCAGGAAAACAGAGGAAATCAGCCAACCAAGCTGTCATGGATCCAACGGTGCCTCTTTTCACCAAGGAACAACTTGAGCGATTGAACTGACTCCTAAACCCCGAAGCCGAAAATCCCACATCCACATGCTCTTAAGTGCACTCAGATATATCTACATCCTTTCTTGCCCTAGGTCAAAAGGTCAAGCTGGGTCATAGACTCGGGTGCTGTGAGACCATATGACCATCTGTCGAAGTTTTCTCTTACTTCAAATCATCTGCAGAAACCAAAAGGTAAAACTTGTGAATAGAACTTTCTCCGCTATAACAGGAAAGGCTCCATACCAATTTCTTCCTATCTGACCCATAAAATGTGCTGCATGTACCCAAATCAGCCTGCAATTTAATCTATGTCCAGAAATTAACCTCGGATAGAGGTTGTATTGCTAACTTTACCTCTAATGGGTGTGTATTTGGGACCCTCTTTCGAGGATGATGATTGGCGAGTCTAGTGCGGTTGGAAGCCTATATATTCTGGAGCAAGACCCTCATATGGAAGTCCCAATAAAACAGATTGTTTTCGTTTCCATTTTGATCGAGAATCAAATAATGTTATGTGATTGTTGATACATCAAAACATTGTTGGGAGAGGTACCCACCTTTGGCGACAGTACCTCGAAGGATAAATCTCTGACAATTGTCTGGAAATACTTTGCGAAAGCAAAAAAAAAAAAGATCAAATAATGTTATGACACCAAAGGCTAGGTCATCCTAGTCTAGATTATATGAAAAGATTTTTTACGAATTATTTATTAACAAAACTATTTCCGTTCTTCATGTGTGAATCGTGTCGGTTTGCTAAACTGAGTAGGAAAAAGTACCCTTCCCGACCTTGAGTATTTTCACTCATTATGTGAATCTCAATGTAATTCTAGGAGATACGTGTCCTCTCAAAGATCAAAAGAAAAATCCCCTCTTAATTAGAGATTTCCTAAAATATAAGATCACATCTTTGGAGATGATGATCCTCTTTGTAAGTGGGTGATAGCACTTATAACCCTTTTGGGTATTAGAGTACCCAATAAACACACACTTAACGGCTCTTGGGTCTAGTTTTCCCCTGTTAGGGAAGTGAACATGAACAAACACTTCATATCCAAACACTTTAAGAGGGACTCCTTCAAATGTTAGAAAAGATGGTGCGAAGTCAGTCAATGTCTCAATGAGACTCCTTTTTCCAGAACCTTTGTGGGGAGTCTGTTGATGAGATGTGCAGCAGTGTGAACTGCTTCTCCCCAATAGTTTTTGTGAACATTCATCTGAAAGAAAAAAGCCCTAGTAGTTTCAAGTAGGTGCGTGTTTTTTTCTTTCAGCTATACCCATTCTGTTGGGGTGTATAAACACAAGAGGATTCATGTTTGATTTTTTTTTTTTCCTTCCAAAAAAGAATTAATAACTCTGTTGAAATAATCTCTAGCATTGTCGGTTCTAAATCTCATGATTTTGACATCAAATTGTGTCAGTTGCATGTTATAGAACGCATGGAACATATGTGCCAGATCATACTTGTGCTTTAATAGGTATATGTAAGTGGTTCTGGTACAGTCAACAATAAATGATACGAACCAGTGAGCTACATTGATGTTAGGTGTAGTGGAGGGGACCCCACATATCACTATGTACCAAATTGAAAGGATTGGAAGTTCTATTAGACTGAATTGATGTCCATTCTTTTTGCAGTGGGTGCAAAACATTTTTTTGACTCATTTGTCTTGGGATATCCAAACTTATTTAGTCCAGTCATTAGGGCTGAACTATCATCAAATATAGTGTCTGACATGACACCTCTTCTGCCTTCCCCCGCCTTTATAATAGAGATAGTTTCATTTAAAGTAGAAAATTCTACCTTTTCCCGAATCTAAACTCTGACATGATCAAATTCCTGATTTAGTCCAGTCAGAAGGAAGAAAATCCTTTCATTTTCAATCATTCTTCTATGGTTTTGCAACATCATCATGAATTTGTTCCCTTGCTTGGTGTTTTGGATCTTGGCCATGATTTCATAGATTTGGGTTGTGTCATTGACCTTAAAATAGGGTCTATTTTCCAGTATCCCAAATCTTCTTAGAAGATTCTAGAAACATGCAAGTATCACTTATTTCTGACACCATAGAGTTCCAAAGCCAGGACATCACCATTGGAGTACTTCTCATCCCGGTTAGCATACCTAGGATCATCTTGAGAAGGTCCAGTCCCAGTAAATCTTGAGTTTGCCTCTACCTTTCAAAAGGTTCCAACAAACTAAGACCGTTTTATATAGTTTTTTCCATTAAACATATAAGCGGTTTGTATGTTTTGGAGATCTCACGAGATAACAAGAGCCTTTGATGAAATGATTTCGGTGCATTTGAACGGTAGCAAAAGAATCGACCATTGAAGTCAAAGAGGAGAAGAATCAGAGTTTTGTGAAAAATCCGTAAAACGAGCCTAAGGCTCGATACCATGTAAGAATGAGAGAGTATTCTTGTACATTCGTAAAAGAAAGTAAAGCTCATCTAGTATTACAACTAAGCCTCTCTTTTATATAGGAGGAGAAGAGTTCAACGACTAGTTGGAGTGACAAGAAACATTGTTCCAAGCGCTAATTGGACAATGGACAAGTGGGAAAATTTTGTAGTTTTAAATTTGAATTTAGATGGAATACATGTATGGATTTTATAGAATGGAAATTTGATTATAAATGGATGATTCTGAGAAAAACCCAAACCATAGCCCAATAAGCGAAGTTTTGTTTGGGTTATTACTTTATTAAACCAACCCGACTAACACTATGTAAAACCCAACCCAAATGAACCCACCCGACCCAAGCTCAACCCTTCTTGAAAGTTAGGGTATTTTGAGGATAAGCTATCATCACACCAATGTGTCTAATCCACATAGACTACCTCATGTTCTAACTTTTGGAACACCTTTGGTTGTCTTCAAACTAGCCTTTTCAGTTTGTAAGATTACCACATCTATCTTGATAAAAGTGTTTGTTTGGTTGTCTACCATTTTCCTATGTTCACCCACAAAATAGAAGCAAACTAGACCCTCAAGCCATTTTCCTTGGTTACTCTCCCACAAGAAAGGGATACGAGTTCTATGATCCACGAAACAAATTGTAAATTAACCATGATGTCACATTTTTTGAGTCACAATCCCTTTCTCCCTCCGGACTTTGGGGAGAGGCGACAAAAGATGAAGTCCGATGAAGTGGCAACTTCAAGCACTCAGGCAAATATTTTCTTTGTCTTCTAATATACCATCCATACTCCCTCATCTTAGTCATCTAAATACCCATCAACCAACTGAAGAACCACCAAACCAAGCACCAGACCAAGATTCTCCAATGTCTTTGCCTCTAAACCAAATGATCTCCGCCTAGATGGCTACAGTTGCAACCTCGTGATTTTCCTTTTAAATATTGTAGATGACAATGACAGTTAACGATGACACCATCTTTATATTTTGATGCATGAGACTCGTGACCCGGTTAAGTTGATAAGATTAAGGCAAAAGTCTAGAGTTGTTAAACGAACAGATTCGCTCGCAAGTAAGCTTGTGTGCAGCTCGTTAGAGTTCGGGATCGTTCGTTTGTTTAGCTTAACAAACCAATCTTGAACATGATTATAAGCTTGTTTCCTAAGCAAACGAACACGAGCTTGGCTCGCGAACATTCAATTATGTTCACGAACCTGCTTATATATATAAATCAATGTACAACCTAACTGATAAACCATCTATTCATCTAATTGATACTATAATGTAATTTTATAGAATATTGATAGAGCTCTTGTACCATAATGTTTGATTATTGTTTTATGATGTTATTTGTGGATTTGGACTTGAATTTTTATACCTTAACTAGTGAACTCGAGCGGAGTTGGAAGCGAAAATGCGTTTAGCGAACTCAACACGACAGCGTGAACAAAGCGGCTTTTAAGCGAGCCAAGCTTAAACATAATTTTACGTTTGTTTATTAAACAAATGATCGTGAACAAGCTCGTGACCTTTTTTAATAGAAACATTTTATTTTTATTAATAGAAGAGAAGAAAAGTACAAAAGGTGGTCCAACCCGCCTTAGCAAAGTTTATGAAACCTTACCCTGCCTCGTTAAAACCTCGTAGCAGAAAAACCCAAAGGGGAACATCTACTAAGAGGAATAGTACGGCTATTCAGTGCTAAGTCAATTTATATAAAAAAAAACCTCCTATTGAAAGACCCTAAGCTAAACTCTCCAAGTGAACTTGTTATTTTTTAGTTCCTACCCACAGAAATCCCTTTCTTCTTTTTGATCTCCTTGAGCATTGTGCGAAGCATGGGACTCAACTCAATATCAATAGTATTAAGTTGTGGTGTAAGTTGCCCTTGGATGCCCATTCCAAGCTTGGATTCAGATTTTGTTCCAAGGGGAAGATCCATGAAAACGGGCTCTGAGTCCCCATAAATGGACAACCCATCTTCTTCACTGACCTCATCCTCCTCATCTTTAGTGTCTTCTTTGTCCTTAGTCAAGAATGGGATTTTAGAATTTTTACCTTCAAAAGACAAAATCTTCATGGCAAAATCGGTCTATTGATGTTAGCTAAGTTAGCCTTTGGAATAAAGTTATAATCATCAGAGGATGGCGGGCGCAGTTTATAGCAATTACTCTCACCATCCATCTTATCTTCCACATGCAACGTGATCGTACATTGTTGTGGCCCAACATCCATAAGAGAATCCTCATAGTCAAATTCCTATGCCAATCTTTGGTAATCACGTAAGTTCTCGTGACCTAAACGAACTAAATTTGAACATAATTTTTTTATTCGTTTATTAAACGAACGATCATGATCAAGCTCGTGAATAGCTCTAGACAATACAAAATGCCAGTGTCTTTACATTCAGTGCAAACATGTGCCCGATTATGTTGTGGTTTATGTGTTCTCGTTGCTCTTGTATGGTTAGCTTCATCTGAAATAGAGAATGTTCTAATTTTGCGGGGAATCATTTGATATTCTTCTTATAGCGAGTTAAATATGGCACTTGACTTTGGTCTCTACTTGATTGTGCCCATTTGTTTCTTAGAAATTTTGCTGTATTTGTTGCGTCATGTGACATTTAATTGATGCTATTCCACAAACTCATTTTAGTTGAATATATGTTTATTTGATGATTTTGGACTGTTCTCTTTAGCAGGATGAGGGTAATCGAGGCCATTTAACTGCTGATGAAAATTACCAACTGAGGAATTTTAAGCCTGAAGGTGGAAAGAAGAGAATCGATTTGCCTGTACAAAAGAACCTACTGACTAATTACTTCTGTATCCTCGTACAACCATTTTATATTATTTAAGCAGGATATTCTGGTTTAAGAAAATAAATCAGATCTTGTGTATTTTCCGGGAAAAATAAACCCTTGCGTTTATTGCCAGCTCATTTCATCCTCCTGATGCTGTCTTTTGACTGTACAGCGCTGAGAAATTGTCTACTAAATGTGGTAATCCGTTTGATGTCTTGTTTTTTCTGGCCCAGTTTGCTATCCAGCGAAAATCTGCAGTCAGAAGTGGTGTTAGAGTTACTGATGAACCTTTAACTGTTACTTGTAACTAATATACTCTCCCTGACAGTCCCTGTACCAAAGTATAAGGCATTCTCACAAAACAATGCAACATATAATGCATTGTTTCCTATTTCACCCCTATTATCTACCCCAAATTAACTTATCACTATGTTGTCTTTCGGTATTCCAATGTGTAACTCTGTTAACGATGAAGGGTACTATTGTCCTAGAGTGCTACAATATAGTTCATTTATTAGCTTCCTTAAAGTATGTGCATAAGTCTAAAATGCCTTGTATTTCGGGATAAAGGGAAGTATTGAATTCATCCCTTTCAACACTCCCATTTCATTTTGTTTTAGGGGTTTTTCCTTTTTTTCTTCTTTCATTTATTTGAAAATGACCACTAATAGTCAAAGACATATTGCATCTCAAGTACTTCATTTCCCTTGACACAAGAAAAGGTACTGCTTCTATTGAAGCAAAAAGGGAATTTAGGGTCCCTCGTAGATCACCTGAACAATTATGTCTAGACAACGATATTTTCAGAAGTAAAACAGGCACTAACACCGGGGAAAATCCATCTGAAGCAAACAACTCAGCCACAAAAAAGTTGGAGTTGGTAAGGAAATTATTAAATATTTCCTTTACGTTAGTTTTACTCGTTTCATGAACTCTTATGATTTTTCTATGTCACGGTTTCCTCGTTTCAGGTTGGGTGCCGTGCTGCCACCAAAGTTTTTGAAATCATGGAGTCTTGTAATTCAGGTAGCTATTGTTTATCTGAAAAACTTTGAAAAATTATCTGTTAGAAATTGTTCCTGATGCTTAGTGTCTCCTTTTGAGGGTAGGAATAGATGAAAAACACGTGTTTGAGGAGAAAATGCGAAATCATGAAATTCTGCAAGAATCAATACATAAATCAGATACTGAATTGCACAAGGATAATGGGTTGATTCCAGGCCAGAGCAAAGTTAGGGCAGAAAGGCCTAGCAAGATTGTAAGGAGTTCGTATTTTATGAGAAAGACATCTAAGGAATGTTATGAATCTAAAGAGAATCACATAGACAGCACCAAAAGTTGCCAGACAACCAATTCCAGCTATGAGTGTAGGCCTTCCGTGGACGAAAATCAGAAGAAACCGAGTACTTCAGATAAAAATATTATTGTGAGAAGCTCTTATTTTCAATCCAAGGCTATGAATGGAGGGGTTCAGAATGACGAGAATGAAATGTCCTTACAAGAAACTAATGGCCTTCGTCATGACTGCATGTTTGGGGTGGAACAAGTTGACAGGGGAATATTGGCAAATGCCGAAAGAAACAGAAAATGGAAGGATTCTTTTGTTAAGCCTTTGGGGAGAAAGGAAAACTTAGAGAGAAAAATTGAAAAATTCTCAGAAGAATTCGGCATTGCTACAGATGTAGAAGAATGTTCAGTCCCTGAAACCTCTTTACTCGGAAGAGATTGTATCGGACTTGCAACAAAGAAAAGAAAGGCCACATTTGTTGATAATGCTGAAGTAGTGAGTTTCCTTGCCTTTGTTATATTCTTTTGTTTCTGGTTATCTCATTGTCTAAAAGCTCCTAGCTTTACTGTACTTGCAACTCTTTCCAATATCTCAAGATTTTATTTATTTATTTTTTTTTTTTGGAATAACCAATATCTCAAGATTTAAGAAGCCTTTTTTGTTGGTGTGTGTCTTCTCTATTTCAGGAAGGTTCCAGAATAAACGGCCTGTTGACAGATGACATTTCTCCTCTTGAAAGTATGTCTAAGCTGTAGTTTAAATGTTTCATTCTATCTAAAAACTGTTGTCACCATGTTTTCTTCCACTTGTCATGTCAGAATTATTAGAATTGTGCACTAGACTAGACAATTGATTGTTTTATTTGTTTGTTTGTTCTTTTTTTCCTGCTTCCACATTAGATGGCCTTGAGTGAGAATGCTAAATAACAATGGCATAGTCAAAAGTTGTTGAAATAGCTGCCTTTTGTGCATTTCCTTAAGTTTTTCCAGTTAGGTACCTGTCCTTGTTAGTGCTAAACATGCATCAAGCTATTCTATTCCGTCATCATCTTTGAGGTAATTTATCACATGAATGCCTTTAGACTTTTTACATCATCTCTGATATAAAATTCAAAAAGATTGTAGAAGAATGCGTGGCTATTCGTATTTCTCGAACTAATGGCTATAATTCCTCTGACCTAGACTTTTTTTCCTTCCTTTTTGGTAACAAGCTGTGATGGTTTCGGCTTTAGTCACTATCTCAAGCCAAAACAAGCTCTTTGAGCGCTTATATGGGTGCTTACAGATTAGTCACATATACACAGTCTCATTTGGAATTGAACCCACGACCTTATGGGAGGTTGTGACTCGTTCTTACAAGCTGAGCCAAGACTCAGCAGTCAGCATGTATGAGTTAGGGCTACTCATTTTGCTATGATCAACCTGAAACTTGGTCATGGTCAAGTTCCTCGGCTCTTTTTTAAATGTACTGCAAATCGGTTCTCAATTATTTCCTAAAAGACGGATTTGTGCAGATACTTATTGACTTGTAATGCTTCGTAAACCATAGTGTGTATATATATATATATATATATAAGCACCTGAAGATAGAATTTTTCATGCATTTTGTTGTTTCAGGTGACAACTCTTGTAATGTTGGTGGCACAGAGGAGGCAGAGACAACAGGCACTGATGGAAAATTTGGTAGTAACATATCTCACTTGGGCCGTTATTCAAAAATAGCCGAGAATTCGATGGAGAATTTTGTTTCTGTAATATCATCATTTAGATTCACATCAAGTGGTTCTCGCCTAGTGGTCTCCGTCCACCTCTTAAGGGACGTGAAAAACACACACATTAACAGGTAAATTTTATCTTTCTGAGTTAATTCTTTCCCTGTAATAAGCAGAAGTATCGTTAGAAGTTATAAGTTAAAGATGATCCATCTTTGCTAGGTCAACAAGCACAACAAGCAGCAAGAAGGATATTAGTGACTTTGCGTATGCACCAAAGACGAAGGTCTCATTTAAGCGTGAAGTCTAATTGTATGTATGTTTGTACTTTCAAGCGTGTGCTCCATCCATAAGGCTTAAGTGCGATTTTGTTGTTGTTCTGCTTGAAATAGCTGTCAGCTGACTCTCTGTAGGGATTCAAGATGTATTCCCTCATATACTATCTGTTGTTGTTAATGAATTGTACCAACCAATTTTCTTACAGATTTATTGTTATTTCTCAACTGGTCAGAGAATGCTTTTTTTTTTTTTTTTGGGTATGATTTGTACATCATTGAGTGGTAGTCATGCTCTGCCCTGCACACGCATCGCTCACGTGACATGACGACCATTCCTTTGAAGATAGTCCTAGCTCAAGAACACTGATTTTTTAATTTTTTTTTGCTTTTTCAATGTAAAGGTGATTTTTGCACTATGCATGAATGCATAATCTATGCTTGAAACACTCTAATCGTAATGGACTATAAACTCTTTTGATATATATATATATCAGCCACAACACAAACTGAAATCGAATTACTTATGAGCATCAAGCCTCAAGTCAATCGGAGGATCAACAAGAAACATAGCAACATACGGTCACAGTTGCCATAGGTTTAGAAGATATAATCAAACACTCGAGCACATATAACAGAAGATATAATCAAACACTTGAGCACGTATAACCAAGCTCTGATACCAATTGACAAGATCAATGTTAGGGTTCAAACAAACTGGAGGGTGAAATGGTTTTTGCCACACACTTCATCTTTTTTAAATTATTTCAAGTGTGCTAAATGTTCTAATCTTCTGGTGAAGACAAGAATCGAAAGACTTAAGTCTGATGAACTTGGAATGTTGCAATGCTTGGATAAGATGATCAAACAATATAGATTATACAAAGCATACCACCAACCAAAGATCAAGACGGAAAGTAGATGGCTCAAGTATGTAGACATGTCTTTTCTCCAGGTATAAAACACCCCTAATGAGTAGTCAATCATGTACCAAATAGTGATGTCTGGATTTTCAAACCTCCTCACAACATGGATTATTTTATTAAGATTGGTTAGAGTGTTACAAAAAGACTTACAATGCAGTTACAAACTATTCTGTCAAGAAATGCGAGGAAGACAACTTCATATTGCATTTACTACCTTATGATGCAACAAGCGGCGACACTAACCGGAGATACAGAAGTTCTTCCGGTGCAAGCGGAGACGAAGGCACTAAATGTGCAAGACATGAATGGGCTTTACCCGACATCGCCCCACAGATGTTAGAGTTGGCTAGGAAACCGGTAAGAAACCGGCCACAATTGTTCTCAATATTGTTGGAGCAGGTTTGGCAAAATGGAGGCCATGCACCCAGATCCTTAGCAACCATGAACACCGAGGCTCTGATATTACCAGATCAGGGATAAAAGGTAGAAACCTTAAGCACAATAGGAAGCCCACATGCAAGGGATAGAGTGTGATTTGTCTACCCTGGATTGGATTGTAACGCTCGAGGGGATGTAAACCTGGTGGAGCGGAGACGGTGACACAAATCCACCATCATTTCCTTCTTTATAGTAGAAATCGTTAGTACTATCATTCTCAGACTGTAGACACCGAACACATGATAAAGAATCAATCTCCACACGAACCCTCTTGTACCTCAAAGAAAAGGCCAAAAAAGGCCTACAAAATCACCATGAGTTCTAAGGGTTCCACCTCCAAGCTGCCCATCATCAGATGCGATATTGCATCTTGAATCTTCCCATCATGATTCCGAATTATGAACCCAATGGCTGACACATCCATCCGACGGGCCGTATCCGTGTTGACCTTGACTACCCCATGCAAAGGAGCCACCCAAGAATGGGTCCAAGTAGAAGAAGCTGCATGAACAAGCCATGTATGCATAGTTGCAATATACTCGATTGCCTCTTCACTAGCATTTTGCCAGTAGCTTCCTGATATTGGTCGTTGTACCATCAAAGAGACAATCGCACCAATTTTCCCAAACATATCATAAAGTGGTTACAATGATAGCTAACTCTTTCGCATCACAACTGTCACATAAGAATTGCAACAACCCTGGAAAATATGAGCTCATGAGCAAGGCATCCCTCAAGTTCGAATTATTCATGCGAGACCAAACTTAATTTAGCACGAATCACACAAGAAAAGATGGTGTACTTCAGGTCATTCTCCGGATATCTACAAAGGCCGCAAGCCCCATCACCCACACCACGACAAGACCTAATAGCTAAAAAATTATGGAGGCATCACCATATGAAGTGCCGCACTCTAGGACGAACAGATAGACTCAACATACGCCACCACAACCGGTCCGTAGATAAAGAGGATGACGCACGGACCACCTAAAACTCCGAGTGATGGCGTTAGATGGCTAACCGATAACCTCCCTTCACCGAATATAGACATCATCTATCATAATTCCACATGATATCATCCTCATGAAACCCAGTGGAGAGTGGGATACTTATGATGTCCTGAACCTCATGTGGGTAAAATGAATTCTAAATGAGATCGCGATTCCACATATGTGTGGTGTATGAATGAGAGCCTCCACCTTCGTGCCTGGAGCGAGCACAGAAGAGAATCAGATACTTGATGATGCTTAGAAATCGTCGGATATTATGAGCGGATAATGGGATCTTTCTAGGAGAATTCCAAACTGCAATTTGGTGTTTTTGTTGATGATTTATGGTTGGGGTCGTTTGAGACTGCCTACGTACCAAGTATTGTATGAGATCAAGCCAATAACATAGTTCTAAAAGATGTGACACGAGTCCTTTATATGCATCTGCGTGGGGAATTAATACGAATCCCTTGATTTTTGGGCTGTGATTGAGGATCAATAGGATGCCGATTGTGGGGCAATAATGGTAGAATTAGGTCATAATCGTGAGATGTGATCAATCATATATTCGGCGATTAATGATGAATAAATCGTGAGATCATGCCCATTAATGTGTTATAACCCGCCGAGAGGTTGGAGATGACATGTTATGTTCAACCATCAGGTTGGTTATTCAAGCTGTTGATAGCTTTTACCAAAGCGAGATAATATCTAATGAATTTCATCGACATGAATCTAGCGGCTTGATTTGTATGCGACTAGTATGTGGTCGATTGAGCCTTAGCTGAAACATTTGAGTGAGAGGCCCAAATTTGGGCTTAGCTTGGGTTGGCCCACCTACCAATATGACCACGACCGAGGCTCTAAAATGTTATGTATATGACTTCCGGGTAATAATCATATCAATACTCATAATACATACATAAATGAACTAACACTTGGCCATATATTTTGGGAATAGCTATTATTATAGTAGTTGTTCCTCACAAGAAGCGTATTGTCCTAAAAATAAGAAGAAGAAAAAAAATATGGCAGTTCTATCGGCACACCCGTTTTTACTACTGTCACCTTTTTACTCCCGTTAACACAAAATGTTACTTTCGGCACCACCAAAATATTTTTATTATTATTTTATTTCACACACCACGAAAATAATAAGAAATCTACTCAATATACCACAATTTTTTTTATACTATTAAGTCCATAATTTACACACAAATTTTTTTTTTTATCAAAATAACCAATACATTTTCTCCATTTCTCCATCTCAGACTCCACTTATCTTCATCTCCACCACCAACAACCACCTCCCACCACCCAAAAGACCACCATTAACACCCACCACCAACAACCACTATTAACACCACCCACCTCCCACCACCCAAAAACTACCATTAACACCCACCACCAACAACCACCAATAACACCCATCACCAACAACCACCCTTCCTCCTCCTACAACCACCAAATCAAAACATACACAACACCCACAACCCAAAACATCAATTTTCGTCATTTTCATCATCTAAACATCAATTTCGTCATCAATTTTCGTCATTTCAAAAAAAAAAAAGAAATCTGGGAGGAGGGGAGCCGCAATTTGCAGCGGGGAAGGGAGTTGGAGTTGCGATTTGGAGGAGGAACTGAGTGGTTGAGGAAGAAAGGAGGAAGAAGAAGAAAAGGAATGATTTGCAGCATCGATTTTTTTCTACTGAAAATGGGGTGTCTAATTTGGGGTGGTGTAACGCCCCGTTCCCGGATACCGAGTCCTTATCCGGAAAAGTGCGCTCGGCACGCATAGCAATAAATAAAATTTAATGCATACACGTCAGCCTCATCAATAATCAGAGATACTAAACGATGCGAAGCTAAAAGATAACGGAAATTAAAATCAAAACAAAACAAGCGAAGCGTCTCCCAAAACCGAACCGAGTTACAAGTGCTATTCTACTAAAAGCCGAATCAAAAGAGAAACTAAACATCCAAAGAACATCATCCAAATCTTAAAGTACAACACCCTCGGAACTCCCTTAACAAAAATAAATTAAAAGGAAAGATAACAAAACTAGAAAGAAACACTGGGCTCCAAGCATAGCCCCCGCTCATTCCTCGTCCTCCGGATAACCCTCAGCCGTCTCGTCATCTTCCGGATACTCATCTAAAAGAAAGAAGGGACAAAACACAGAGAAATAACGGGTGAGTACAAGGTACTCAAGTAACATGAATAGGTTCCGCGCTATTGTAGCTACTCAACCAGTAAAAAGGCGTCGCCGTCTTTTATTAGCTTTTCCGTTATTAACCTAGCTACCTATCACATTGCGTTCATGGCACAACATGAGGTCCCTAGGGTTTCTAGCTTAGCTCGCTATTTGTCACGCTAAGGTTGGCAAGGACACATACGACCGGTAATTACGCGCACCGGTTACGATTACGACCTACTAGAATTGCGTCTCCAGTAGTATGAACAACTTGTGTTCGATAGTGCGCTGACCTGTGCATGTACTCTCGTGGAAGTCCGGATGACCACAGAGGCACACATCACATCGGGCCATATGCACATCGACGGAGTATAAACGTGCCTTACGCAAGCCTCCCAAAGCATTTAATCTTTTAGCTAACACGTATGTAGTTTATTAAGCGTTTAACTAGCCACCTAGTTTGTTCACATAAAAGGCCCCTATCATCTACTCAAGGTCCTAGACCACTAGACTCAAACCTCCTAGCACATACACAGACAATGACGAACACTAGCTCGTCAAAGCACTAATTCCGTCAAGGCTCTCTGCACGGCCCCCTACGAACGATCACGGTTAGTGAAAACTCCGTAAGGTTGGGTTCTATGCGCGTGGGAACTCCCTTCAAGACTTAGTTCAAGATAAAAGATCAGATTATAAAGCCCAGACATGAGCTGACACCACAAAACAGCCCAAACCAACATTTGCCCAACCAGACCCTTATCCGTACGGATGGTTAGGTTATCCGTATGGTTGACCAGTCTATCCGTACGGATAAATGCCCCTACCGTCCGGATAATTCACAGTATCACCAACACTCCAAACCAGTGACTTATCCGTACGGATAAGCCTTCTATCCGTACGGATAGCCCCAAAATCCTACTAAAGCGCATAACAACCGCATGCGATTTCCACCCCAAAACCAATTCAAGCTCCAACTTTTATACACCAAGCAAGCGGTAAACAAAGCAAATAAACATACAAAACTCCAATTCACCGATTGGGCCCTAAAATAGTACGAAGTCTAGCCACGTTACCTTTTGATTACGTGGTTCTACGATTCCAAGCCCTCGAAGCACCAACAAGCCTTAATCTTGAGCCTATACAATCAACGGACCTTAGGACCTTCCTACGATGTCAAAACAACGAAAGAAACAAGCACCTTGATGCTATTCATCAAGTCCTAAGCCAAAGAAGATGAAAACTCACCGGAACGAAATCACAAAACGTTTGTATCGGGAGAATCACCGCGATCCACCGAACCTTTTCTTCTACTGCCGTCTGCACAAACGAGCCATGGATCACACACCAAAATTCCGACCTAAGGTGAGCCTTTGATGGAATAGGCGCCCTCTCTGTCTCAGCGCGTAAGAAAGAAAAACAGAACTGAAGAGAAGTGAGGGTTAATTCTATTTTCCCGTTTAAATACCCCGACACCTTTAATTCCCGTTTACGTCGGCCAATCAGAATATTTCCTTTTATTCTAATTTCTTATTCCTTTATTTAATCCTTTTAATTAAATAAAAACATAAAACCCCAATTGTCATTAAAAGACAAAATTGCCCTTTTCGTAAAAATCAGGGTGTTACATCCCTTCCCCCTTAAAGAGAGTTTCGTCCTCGGAACTAGAATGTACCTGGTAAAGACGCAAAGTCTAGGAATTCCATGATCATGTCCGCTTCCACTTCCCAAGTGGCCTCAGTTGGTGCATGATTGGTCCATTGCACCAACACTAACGGGACCATCCGGCGCTTGATCATCCTTTCTTTCCTATCCAAAATCTTGATCGGTTTTTCTTCATATGACAAGGTTGTCTTGCAAAACCCGGATCTATTTCAGAATCAATTTCCACTTGAGTCAAACACTTCTTCAGCATCGACACATGGAACACATTATGAACTCTAGACATCGATTCCGGCAATCGAAGTCTATAAGCTAGCCGTCCAATCCTTTCAATAATGTCGAAGGGTCCTACGCACTCGGGTGAGCTTTCCTTGACCCCGAACCTCTTGACCCCTTTCATCGGTGGCGCTCTCAAATAAACTTAGTCCCGACTTGAATTCCAACGGTCTTCGCGACATCCGCCCAACTCTTACGACAATCTTGAGTCGCCTTGAGATTCTTCCGAATAAGATCGATCTTATCCTTAGCTCTTTGTTGCACCAGCTCCGCCCGTAAGTTGTCTCTCCCTACTTCATCCCAATATAGAGAGTCCGACACTTTCTTCCATATAGGGCTTCAAATGGTGGCATGCCAAGGCTCGAGTGATAGCCATTGTTGTTGTAGGCAAACTCCGCTAATCCGAGGTAATCAACCAAGAACCCCAGCGTCCAAGACACACGCCCTAAGCATGTCTTCTAAGGTGCGAGTTGTCCTCTCGGTTTGTGTATCCGTCGAGGTGAAACGCCGTGCTAAGTCTTTGTCTTGGTCCCAAAAGCTTTCGCAAGCCTTTCCAAAAGCGACTAGTGAACCGTGTGTCTCTGTCGACACAATCGATAAGGGCACACCATGATATCTTACCACATTATCAAGATACAAGGTGGTGAAATTCTTAATTGGCATGTCCTTCTTACATAGCAAGAAATGGGCTGACTTCGTGAGTCTGTCGACAATCACCCAAATCATGTCATGACCACCCTTACTCTTTGGCAATCCGGTAATGAAATCCATGGTGATGTTCTCCCACTTCCATTCCGGGATCTCCAAAGACTTCAACAAGCCTCCAGGGCTTCTCGTATCGCCTTCACCCTTTGACAAGTGTCACACTTAGCCACAAAGGTTGCAACATCAAGTTTCATGCCTGGCCACCAATAATGTTCCTTAAGGTCCCTATACATCTTAGTGGCTCCGGGATGAACCGCAAATGCAATCCTATGAGCTTCTTCCATGACCTGGTCCCGTAGACCATCCACATCCGGAACACATAAACGATCTCCGTACCACAGATGGCCACTCTTGTCCAACTGATAACCCACTGTCGGCTTCTCCCAAGCTACCCGCTTGAAGTCCACCATAACTGGGTCTTCATCCTGTTTAACCCGGATCCCGTCTAGTAAATCGGACCTCGCCATCAATGGCGCCAAACTAACTGTCTTACCTCCCCGTTCGACCATTTGGACCTGAAGTCCGTCCAATTTATCAACTAGTTCCTGAATTGTCGTAATAGCATTTACCGCCCTCCGGCTCAAAGCATCCGCCACCACATTGGCTTTACCCGAGTGATACTGAATATCTAGGTCATAATCCTTGACGAACTCAAGCCACCTTCTTTGCCTCATAATCAAGTTCTCTTGAGTGAAGAAGAACTTGAGGCTCTTGTGATCCGTGTAAATCCTCGCTTTCACACCGTACAAATAATGTCGCCACAACTTAGGCGAACACTACCATTGCTAATTCGGATCGTGAGTCGGATAATTCTTCTCATGTACCTTCAGTTGTCTTGAAGCATACGCGATCACCTTTCCCGACTGCATCAACACACAACCTAGACCCTGGCCTGACGCATCCGTGTAGACATCATAATCCCCGAAAACCTCTGGTAATGCTAACACCGGTGCTGTAGTTAACCGATCCTTCAAAGTCTGAAATGCTGCTTCACACTCCTCCGTCCACTCGTACTTGACATTCTTTTGAGTGAGCTTCGTGAGAGGTGTGGATATCATCGCAAAATCCTGAACAAACTTCCGATAGTAACCGGCTAGGCCCAAGAAACTCCTTATTTCCGTTACTTTTGTAGGCCTAGGCCAATTACTTACCGCTTCAATCTTGGCCGGGTCCACCTTGATTCCTTCCGCTGTGACTACATGTCCGAGGAAACTAACTTGATCGAGCCAAAATTCACACTTGCTGAATTTCGCGTAGAGCTGACTGTCCTTCAACGTTTGCAACACTATCCTTAGGTGTACCTCGTGTTCCTTCTCATCCCTTGAATAGATGAGAATGTCGTCGATGAACACTATCACGAACTTGTCCAAATATGGCATGAACTCCCGCTGCATTAAGTCCATAAATGCCGACGGCGCATTGGTTAACCCGAATGGCATTACCAAAAATTCATAATGCCCGTGATCTATCTAATCTTGAAAGGTTTGTCTTAGGAATATCGGACACCTTGATCTTCAATGGTGATAACCGGATCTGAGGTCGATCTTGGAGAATACTTTCTTTCCTTGCAACTGACAGAAGAGGTCATCGATCCTCGGCAAAGGATACTTATTCTTAATTGTCAAATTATTCAATGCCCGATAATCGATGCACATCTTCATACTACCGTCCTTCTTCTTTACAAATAAAACTGGCGCTCCCCAAGGCGACGTGCTTGGCTGTATCACTTTTCTCTCCAACATTTCTTTGATTTGAACATTTAATTCCTTCAACCCTGCTGGCGCCATCCGATATGGTGCCTTTGCCGTAGGCTGAGCCCCGGGAACCAAATTTATCTCAAACTTGATAACCCTATCCGGCACATCCCCAGGCAACTCCTCGGGAAAAACTGATGTATGAAAAATATATGATCAAATTATAAGACTTTTTATTATTATATTTATGATATTTTAGTATAATTTCATATAAATGCATTAAAAACTTATAAAAATCATAGTTAGTTATAATTAGATGCATAAGTTATAGAAGCGATAAAAATGATAGCTTTTATCGATTTACGTTTGGTGTTTTGTTGAGTTTGTTGCGAGGATCGGATGTTTACCAAGATCCCAAAATTATGACATACTTTGAAGTATAAATCATGAGTTTTGTGGGATAAAAGATTATGCCAAAATCTAACAACTTTGAGCAGATCAAGCTGTCTTTAATGTTTCTACCGTAACTCATCTTCAACGGACATTTGATCTAACTTAGAGGCATTTTCAGAGAAAAAGTTCTTGATGAAAGTTGTAGGCCTTCAAAGAGCTTTCCAACGAATATCAAATCATGTCAATCTGAGGTCTACAGCTCGAGATAGGTTTTACAAACATCGGATATGTTGTATGTCCGGCACGCGCCGGAAGAAGGCGAATATTGAGAAAAATCTCACGGCTCGGGCCCGCAAATCTACGACAAGAGAATATATCTTGTGTAGCCGCACGCGCGCGGTGGTGGTCCGGCACGCGCCCGGCCTTGTGGTACACTCTATAAATACCCCTCAAATGCAACCATTTTGAGAGGTACCAAGGCATATATCTTTCTTCTATATGTCTCTATAGTTTCGTTTTGTTGTTTTAGTTAAATAAAAAGTGTAAGCGGCACTCTGCCGAATAATCTTTGTAGTATAAAGTATCGTTATAATGCTTAGAAGATGTATCAAGGCTCATTGATGTCAAGGAGTTGCTATTTCGGAGGATACAACTCTGAATGCTTGATTGTAACCTGGTAACTTTTCTAATGTATTTATGTTTATGTAGTATTTGTAGTATCTATATATTACTTATAATGATATTAGGCTAACTTAGTATCTAGCCAAGATATGAAATTGGATTAGTATTATCTTTTAGGAAATGGATGATGACTATACTAAAATTGGATAAAAATCGGTTATAATGAATCTCTTTCGTATTCGTATTGAATTAGCTACTTGATATGAAAGAATTCATAATCTAATTATGAATTGACGCCTCGTAGTTAGGTTGTGAACTCGTTAATAGAAAGACCGGAGGGTAAAATTGGCGAGTGAAAGCGTGACAGCGGAATCCGATTTCTAAACAGGGGTAGATTTGTTTCGGGAGAAACAAACTCTTATTGAAAGATGTACTCGAGAGATTATTACGTTTAATTCATTTGTTTAATTGACATACCTTAAAATTGGCCGAATGACAAAGCGGAAGTGACCCATGCTTGAGGATGACCTTGGACAAATGATTGGACATATGACAATTTCAGATGCTCGTGTGAGAATGAATTGTTTAGCTTAGGAGTGCACCGTTTCGTATAATTGATTTAACTTAAAATAAAGATCGAGCACATCCAATTCCACTAAAAAGATATAAGGATTCAATAACATATTCTTGGCTAGTCTATAATTATAATATCTATCTCCACTCCCTTAGATATTGTTTTGGTACCTATATATACTTATATCTATATATATATATGTATTGCTATATATCTATATATATATTTATATACTTATATATATCTGTTTTAGTTTTATGCTTTGTTAGTTTAGAGTTTGGTTGGATGATAAAATTGCGACTTAGATTGAGATAATAATGATTTCTTGGTGTTTAATCACACGGTGAATTACCAAGTTTTCCACGAGGATCGACACGACTCATCACTCTATCACTAAAATTTGACTCGGTACACTTTGCCGGTAAGGATTGATAGCATAGAAAGGTCCGTCGGCATTTTGGCGCCGTTGCCGGGAGCAGCGCTAATTCATTGTGTTCGAATGATTTCTACTTATATTAACTCAAAAGTCTCGAGGATAAGTCAACACTTTTCTACCCCATTTCTATTTTCTTTTCGTTGGTACTTACCTAATAAGTAAGTTACCAATCTTTACTTTTATCAATTTCAACTATTTTGGGTCTCGTTAGTTGATGACCGAGAAGAGTAAGGCCCCACTTACTCCTTATAAGCTGACATAGATACTTACGAAGGCGGTTAAAGAGAAAGGAAACAAGGTCATACTGGTCGGGAAATCGACGGAGGATCATCATCAAATCAAAATACGAAAATGGGTGAAAGCAGTGATGAAACACTGAACAAAGGGCTAGATCATGCTCTCGAGGCATGGCCAAAATCTTAATCGGGATCTACCAATACCAAATAACGAGAATAGAAATAATCAAAATCGGAACGAGAACAATCGTAATAATAACCCACCAAATCCGAGACCTATTTGTGATCGGACCTTAAGAATAAACCGGACTAATAATCCGATTCGTTTACCCAATGAAGGAGCAAATAATTTTGAAATAAAATCTCATCTTTTGGTCTAATTGGCGCAAGAGCCCAATTTCTAGGAGAGGATGATGAGGATCCACATCATCACCTCTATCTTTTCAAGAATTGTGCAATCTGACCAAAAGTCAAGGTGCTCATCGTGAATTAACAAGGATGTCTATGTTTCCTTTTTCTTTAAAAGGAAGAGCACGAGATTGGTTTATGTCACTTCCACATCATTCATTGACTAGTTGGGAGGAGATTCAAACCGAGTTCTTAAAGCAGTATTTTACTCCGGGTAGAAATTTGGAATTAAAAGTCGAAATTGCCAACTTTAGACAAGGATCGAAAAGCGCTTGGGAATGCGTGGGAGAGATTTAAAAGTTGCTAAGATCTTGTCCCGATCATGGTTATTCCTTAGAAATGCAAATCCAACTTTTACAGTCAGTAAATTAAGGAAAGATTCACGTGCGAGATGTAGATCATGCATGTGGTGGATCGTTAATGATGAGTGAAGCTCAAATAGTTTACGATGCTATAGAAAAGATTTCCAAAAATAACAGAATGTGGGAAACCGGTTCTAGCACCGGGAAAGTAGCATTTGCGAGGAGAATGCACATCGAATCTACGGAAGTTCTAGCACACTTGGAGAATTTGAGTAGAAAGTTTGACAACCTTCTGAGGCTAGTAGGACTGTAAAATCAGAAACTATCATACCAAATGACTACTCAAATCATGATAATGTGTCATTAGGGATAGAAGAACCAGAAGGATACTCAAGGAAGAGGTGAGTTTTTACAACGGCATAGGAATTTGAACAACGCGTATTCAAACTCCTTTAATGCTATTAAAAGAGAGCACCCAACTTTTAGATGGTCGAAAACCCTAATAAGCCAGGACAACCGCCATATCGATTCGATTATAAGAATCCATATAGTAATCAAGTTCATCAAGGAAATACATCAAATCGGAACCTACAATCGTTACACAAATCTTATCCACAACATACTACTCAAACTATGCCGAGTCACCCAAAGTTCAACCCAACTTTGAAGGAGTTGATAAATGGGATAAATTAATGGAAAAATGATGGGTGTAGTATCTACTCAAGCTCGAGAATATAGAAACTATGATAACTTCTATAGGTTCGGTCTACAGGATATGACTATGTTGAAAACATCCGTGGGTGGACATGATACGAGAATGAGAACTATAGAAGCATCGTTTAGGAATATGGAAGATCATTTGAGTAGAGAAGGAGAGCGTAACAACAGTAGACCTCGGGAGGATTACCAAGTAATCTTGAAAGAAACCGAGAGAGGTAAAAGGCTGATGATTAGAAGTAGGAAATATTGTGAAGATACTAGAAATGAGAACGCGAGGAAACAATGAGGTAGAAAAAGATTTGAATGGAAAAATCGTAAAGGAAAAGGACGAACTTGAATTTTCTTGATGAAGAGGAAGAAATTATCGAAGAATTCTTAAAGCAGAATAATATTGAACCGGAAATTGAAGGCGAAAAATGGGTAAAGTCCATAGAATTAGAAAGATCCTATGGATAAGGACACGAGAACCCTATTTAAGGAACATGTCGAGAGAAAATCGGGGAAAAGCAGGAAGATTTAAAAGTAAGCGAGAAGGATAAAGTTGATCTGAGGGGATGTTTTAAAGGAAAAATCTCAAGATAATGAAACTTGGCGATCAAGTAATGATCAAAGATTCAAGGAAAAAGGAAGAGAAAATGACTTGAGAACCAAAGGCTATAGATTTAGAATCTTTGCCTTATCCACGAAAGATCAAATTAAAAGATAAAAGCGATAAGAAATATGCTCGTTTCCTTGACACTTTTCGTCATATTCATGTCAATATCACATTATAGAAGCTTTAGTCAACATGCTGCCTATGGAAAGTTTCTTAAAGATATCCTATCTAATAAAAAGCGATTAGAAGAATATGAGAATATTTGCCTTAATGAAGAATGTTACGCAATACTTCAAACATCGACTACCACCTAAACTTAAAGATCTGGCGGTTTCACTATACCATGTGAAATTGGAGGATTTACATTTAAGAAAGTATTGTGTGATCTAGGAGCAAGTATCAATCTCATGTCTTTTGAGGATTATAAGAAACTAGGAATAGGAGAGTTTACGAATCTTGAAATGACCCTTCAGGATGGCGGATAGATCAATTAAACATCCTAAGGGAATAATCGAGGGCGTGTTGGTTAAAATTGATAAATTTTACTTCCCGATGAGACTTTGTAATAATGGAAATGGAAGAAGGATATTGGCGCCAATTATTCTAGGTCGACCATTTCTAGCTACTGAGGAAGAACTTTGATAGATGTTCAAAAGGTGAACTAATCTTGAGAGTTAATGAGGATAAAGTTTCATTCAATATCTTCAAAGCTATAAACCATCCATACAAAGAACCGGACTCATGTTCTTTTATAGATGAATATTCTACTATACGGGATGCCAAATCTAAAGATTATGAAAATAAATTAGAAGAATGTTTGGCATTTTCTATCTATAAAGAAGATGAAAATGATCTTTGAAATGAAAGAAGTAATCCTTTATTTAGATAAAGGAGGGTTTGTTAAACATCCATGGCATCAAAATTTGAAATTGGAAATGGAAGGACCGGTTTTAAAACCATCGATAGAAGATCCACCAAGGAATGCAGGTTGAAACCACTTCCTTCGAATTTGAAATATGCTTTTCTTAAAAATGATAATCACATTACCTATTATCATTTCATCAACCTTAACAAAAGAACAAGAGGATCAATTATTAAGAATGTTAAGACAACATAAGAAAGCTTTTGGATGGGCGTTGGCGGATATCAAAGGAATTAATACGAAATTTGTGTTCACAAGATTATTTTGAATGAAGAAGCTAAACCTTGTATTCAGCCACAACGCCGCCTCAACCCGAATTTGCAAACAATTGTTAAGAAAGAGGTCATTAAGCTATTAGAAATGGGAATAATCTTTCCCATATCAGATAGTGAATGGGTAAGTCCGACTCAAGTAGTTCCAAAGAAAGGAGGTTTCACGGTAAAAGAAAATGATAAAAATGAATGGATTCCGACAAGGGAAATTACAGGATATCGAATGTGTATTGACTTTCGAGGCCGAATGATCATACTAAAAGGATCATCATCCACTTCCATTCATCGTGCGGATGTTGGAAAGATTGAGTGGACATAAGTATTCTTGTTTTTAGATGGTTATTCGGGTTATTTCTGAGATATTCATTGCGGCGAGGAGATAGAGAAAAACTACTTTCACTTGTCCCTATGGAACTTTTGCTTATAAAAGAATGCCGTTTGGATTATGTAATGCACTGCTACATTTCAATGATGTATGATGGCAATATTTTACGATATGGTTGAGAAATTCTTAGAAATCTTTATGGATGACTTTAGTGTTTATGGAGATTCTTTTGATAAATGCTTATCACACTTAGAAAGCGTTTTGTATTTGTGAAGATACCAACAGTTCTAAAGCGGGAAAAATGTCATTTGATGGTATCGAAGGAATTGTACTAGGTCATAGAATCTCGAAGAAGGAATTGAAGTTGATAAAGCTAAAGTCGAAGTAATTGAAAAATTACCTCCACCAATTAATTTGAAAGCGTTAAGAGGATTTCTTGGACATGCGAGGATTTTATAGAAGGTTTATTGCAGATTTCTCAAAAATAGCAAAGCCTACGAGTCATTTGCTAGAAAAGAAGTACCTTTTAACTTTGATGATAAATGTATGGAAGCCTTTAAGACCCTAAAAGCGAAATTAACTCTTTGCACGATACTAGTAGCACCAGTTAGGATTTGCCGTTTGAAATTATGTGTGATGCTAGTGATTTAGGCTGTAGAGTGCATTCTAGGTCAGCGGTATAACAAAATTCTCAAAGCTATCTACTATGCTTCTCACACATTAAACGCATGACTCAAACAATTATGCAACTCTTGAGAAAGAAGCTGTTGGTGTAATATTTGCCTTAGATAAGTTTCGATCATATATTGTTGGTTCTAAGGTAATAATCTACAGCACCATTCGACTCTGAAGTATCTTTTAAGTAAGAAAGATGCCAAACCGCGTCTTCTTAGGTGGATTCATTACTTGAGAATTCGATATTGAAATTAAGGATAAAAAAGGAAGTGAAAATGTAGTAGCGAGATCATCTAAGCGGGATGGATAATGATGAAGGAAAAGGAAAGAAATTCGAGATTCGTTTCGGATGAGAAGCTATTTAAGATAGATACTCCTTCAACCATGCGATTATTAAAAACTAGAATACCATCAAAGGAAGATTCGCCATGGTTTGGGGAAATTGTTAACTACATTACTGTAAGTACATCCCACCTCATTGGACTTGGCAATGTAAAAAAAGTTCTTTTATGACTTAAAGTTTTATTATTGGGATAAACCGGATCTTTTCCGAAGATGCTCGAGATGGAATAATTAGGAAATGTATTCACGATAGTGAAATTTTAAGTGTATTATCATTTTGTCATGATCGTGAGGCGGGAGGTCATCATGGAGGATGGAAAAGCGCTTTCAAAGTTTTACAATGTGGTTTCTATTGGCCTACACTATATAGAGATGCATATAAATATGCAAAATCTTGTGAATCATGTCAAAAATGGGAAATATATCGAAAAAACATGAAATGCCTATGCAACCGATTTTAGAATGTGAACTATTTGATGTGTGGGGTATAGATTTCATGGGACCTTTCCTATATCTTTTGGAAAAAGATTTATTCTAGTAATGGTTGATTATGTTTCTAAATGGGTAGAAGTTTGAAGCTCTCCCTACTAATGATACGAGTAGTGCTAAGGTTCCTTAAAAGAATATATTCACACGATATGGCATTTCAAGGGCTATCATTAGTGATAGAGGTTCACATTTTTGTAACCGACCATTTACTAAGATAATTGAGAAATATGGTGTAACTCATAAACTTGGAACACCCTATCATCCACAAACTAGTGGACAGGTAGAGGTGTCTAATAGAGAAATTAAAAGAATCGTGGAAGGCGGTGGACTCGAATCGTAAAAGCAAGCGAGAAAGACTTGATGATGCATTATGGGCATCTGAGCGACTTTTAAAACACCGATTTGGTTTGTTCTCCTTACAAATTAGTATTTGGAAAATCTTGTCATCTCCTGTTGAATTAGAACACCGAGCTTTATGGGCTATTAAATTTCTAAACTTTGATCTAAAAGTTGCCGGTGATCATAGATTACTTGATTAATGAACTAGAAGAATTTCGACTCGATTCTTATGAAAATGCTCGAATCTACAAGGAACGCACAAAAGCTTTTCATGATAAGAAAATCTATAGTCGTGAGTTCCATATAGGTGATCGAGTACTTTTATATAATTCACGTTTGAAGTTGTTTCGGAAAGCTTAAATCTAGATGGACGAGTCCATATAGCGTAACAAAAATCTATAAGTGCAGGATTTGTTGAACTAAGCGATGGAAAAACAACTTTTATAGCCAATGGACACAGGGTGAAATTGTTCGTAGAAGGTTGAAGGATACCTCAAGCGAGAAGAAGTATTATTACTTATCGACCCTCCAACGAATTGAGAAGCGAATTTTAAACTCAAACCGATTCTGGTACTATCTTTCTAATTTACCTTTTAATATGCATTTTAAAGTAGTTTCGTCTTTTACCGGATAGACGTAAAAGAACTGGATGCCTTTCATAGATAGAATAGAAGTTTTTATTTTACTTTTAAGATTAGGTCTAGATAAGGATGTCGCCTTTAAAATAGAAGCCTTAGTTTCTAAATTAAATAAGGAATTGTTAATCGAAGTCAGAGAAAGAGAACTTTGTAATGGAAACTCAAGGAGTGCAATAAAAAGAAGAGCAAGGTTTTTAATGAAGTGTAGAATCTGTGGAAAAATGGAACATGCTGGACAGTGTGGAAGAAATACAACCATATCTCAGGATGAGTGTTTGAATGTTATTAAGAAGGGAACGATTAGGTGGTTATCCGAAAATCCCGAGGGAATACAAAGAGATAATTCAAACGCATCACTCCTAGGAGAAAGGTTAAGGGACCATTATGATAACAATCTTGAGAATCGAGATTGAGGAGTTAGCAAAAATCCTAAGAATTTAGGTGTGTGTTTTTAATTTTTCAAATTTTAATTAAATTTAGTATTTTTAAAGTTATTTCTCTAAACTTAAAAGAAAAATATTTTTATGAAAAATTTATAATAAACCTATTTTATCATGTAAAGTAGGTATATTATATCAAAAATATGTGATTTCAATATTATATTAGTTTTTATATTTTATCAAGTTTTATATAGAAAAATCGTATTAAACTTAGATTATATGACATAAATCATAAGATTAACATCAAATGATTTTTATGTGATATAATTAGAGCTTATTACACAAAAAATGACAAAATTCCGTTTTTGGGGCCATGTGACCGGCTGCGCTTGATACACTACCGCACAGCGCGGTGTGTACACACTTAAACCTAAAAATGCGCCCTTTCCTCATTTCTCATACCCTCAATTTGAATTGAAGAACAGCCCGACTTCTCCCTCTCTTCTCCTCAAAAATCAACAATTTTCCATCAATTTTCTTCACTCAAACATCACATAAGTATTAATCTCTCTTCTTCTCTTCAACTTAATCATAAAAGAAGATACCCATTGGAAAAAGTTGAAGCTTGGCAAGCTCAAGGCTCTCTTTTCTCTCATTCCGGCGACCCCATTAATTCCGGCGACCTAAGCTTTTCATTCTAGCTTCTTAAGGTAATAATAATATATATATTTCAAATATTTCAAATTTTAGTTAATTTTCTGAATTTATTTTGAATTTATTTTGATTTTATAGCCTAAGTAATTGTTTGTTCTTGTTGTTGGTGTTGTTTGTTTGTGTTGTTGTTTTGTCATACCACTATCGTAGATGGCCTCATCATCTAGAAGTAATCCTAAGAGGAAAAAGACTGAAGTACCAATCGTAGTACCGGTAGTTCAAACTAGACCTTTAACCAAAAGGAGAAAAGTTTAACCTTTGAGAAAACCGCTAGTGCGAGAAGCTAAGCGGGCACATGATGAGTACTTTAGTAAAAGTAAGGTTTGGTTAGAACGAGGATTGATTTTTGAAGATTGGGAAAGAAGTGAAAGAAATTTTCAAGGATAGAGGATGGTTGGATGTAGCTATGGATAGGAAAGATAAGATTAACGTTTCTATGGTATCGAGTTTTATTGATATTATCTTCTTATGATCTTGTCACGGTTGAGGAGATGACCTATATCCTCTAAGAAGTGTTAATGTTACTTTTTACCTGCTATGATTAATGTATTCTATGGCTTAAGCGATATACGAGAAGAGGAGGATTATCATAATGTATGGGGTTTAGAACATCCTGTGGCTCTACAAGCCAAAGCTTATGAAGCCAAGCAAGCCTTTGACCCCACTCTTTGAATGGATAGAAAATAGGTTTGCTTATGGGAATTGTATTAGGGACATACGGGCAATAAAAGCAGTTCTTAGGCCATAATGTATGTCCTTCCACACATGTTTGTGCATTTGGTCGAGAGGAAGTAGTTATTGCTTGGGCCATGGTGAATGATATTCCTATAAATCTGGGAAGTTGATCTTTTCTAAGGCATGTGAGTTTGCAGGACTCGTTATCGAGGGGCGTCTCCGTTCCTAGTCTCATTACGCCTTATGTGAGCTTGCGAGAAGTCCCTGTCTTACCCTCGGATAGAGCTGTGTCTCCACATTCCTCCCATTGGTCTTAAAGCGAGAGCCTTACCTACTGGAGTAATAAATTACAATAATCCTAATCGTCGAAACATGACAACCTCCACCTCCTATTCACACTCAAGTACCAGACCACAGGCAGTCCACATGACCACAAGCGAGTCAAGTTGAGGCTATGTTTGACATTTAGTTCAAGCTCAGGCTAGGCCGTGCTAATATAGCTTTGCTTTGTGAGCGAGAATAGACATTGGTGAGGACATTAGAGTTGGTGGAGAGGATTTCGAGATGCTATGAGTGAGTTTGATCCTAGATTTTTTGAGATATCGCTAGACACCCTATAGTCGGCCTTACCCGTATACTATGCAGATTGGATTCCGCCGATTCCGCCAAATTGTTATTTATCGAGGACTATCGCCGTCATCCATAGGGCAGGGTGGTATGTTTACAGTACACGAGGAACATCCTTGGGCATGGGAGGAGTGACTTACGTGGCGGATGTGACGGCGAGGATTGGGTTCATTTGGACTTGAGGATCGATTTCTATGTCGGCGATGAGGGTGAAGCATCATTCGAACTTCATATCGGATCCCGCAATGATTCGATTATGGTATTCATACGACGCGATGCAAGGAGCTGATTTTACCCGTTTTTATCTACATTTGGATCATCATCATCTCAATACGACCCTACTGGTGACATCGATCTTAACTATGATGAGGGCGAGTGATTTCTTTTCTTTGTTGTTTAACTATCTACTTTTTGGTTTGACTTCGTTTTTGTTATGTTTGTTTTGTATGTTAAGCGTTTGATGCACTCTCGGGTAGTGCACTTTGTTATTTTGTATCTTTTTCGTAGTTTTGGATGTTTTAGATCTTTTCCTACATTTTAGAAATTTGCGAATCATTTGTCGAGAAAATAAATCCTGGATCAAGCTAGAAATTGAAATATCTCTGGTAGAGCACTATTTGCCCGGCGCGCGCCGGTTGGTGTCGCACGCGCCCGGTGTAGTAAGGCTGCGAGGATCTTCTCAGGATATTTCCATTTCGGTCCAAACTTTGTCTATATAAGAAGCAGATCGACATTCTAAAATGCTCATTTCCTTCCTTTACCTTTAATTTTCTTGCTATAAAGAGTTTAAAATGTCCGATCGTTAAATCGATTAATGATTATTCTCCTCCACATACACCAAATTCTGTCATTCCAAATCCATTTTTCATCAAGTCCCTTACGAGCCTATGTATGCTTGGTTCACAACCCTTATATAAGTAATTTCAATCAATCACGGTGTTGATTGAGAGAGGTTTAAATTTGAAAGGTTGACAAGCCAGGCATTTACAAGGATGGATATAGATGGGTGGGACTACTTTTGTCGTATGCCGAGAGGTAGGATTAATGTTCTTGTGGTAAGAGAATTCTATTGATCTTGTCGAGAAGCTAATCTTGTTTCGTTAACACGATGCATTCTGGTGAGAGGAGTTGTTGTTCCTTTCACCTCCGCCAACATAAATCAAATTTTCTTAATTCCACGGTCCAAACTTCATCCGGTCATTTTGAGTACCAATGGAGATTGGATACGCTTAATGGTTTTATTACAAAATATTCGGAAGCTTGTCCACTCTTGTTCTACAATTATGATATTGATCAAAATATCTCTACGATTGCTTTACTTCCCCATCTTAGAGCGTGAGGCGATTCATCAATTCACGTGTTTATCCAGCTGTTAATTTCTCGGAAGTTAGTGATGATGAATTGATGCTTATATGTCGATTACTCATTTGTTTGTTATAGATTGAAGTCTTGATTGAAATCAATTTGTGAGTTTTGCGTTCGGGAGAAGACCGAATTATCATCCTTTACCATTTGGATGGTTGATTTCTAGGTTATGTGTTCGTTTGGCAAGGGTTCGGAAAGAGCGACGGATGAATATTTTCCGGCTCGTATTCCTCGTATTGGGCTTTTACGGTCGATATTCGGGAGGATCGTCAAGTGGTGAAAATTAGATAAGCTGTGTTGGTAGTCAGGAAGGAATAAAAAATAATAAGAGTAATGCGATGCGTTAAGTTACAATAAATTAAAATAACTTAGTTTAAAAAATTAGTTTAACTTAATTTACGGTTTTCTAGTTTAACATTCTAGTAGTTTTAAGTTGTGTTTTAGTATTGTAATATATTTGCATGTTTTTAATTTATGTTTTAAATGTTTTCTTTTATATTATATAAGCACGCTCAAATCTATTTGACACCTAAAATAATCTAACCATGATAGAATTCATTTTATTTTCTAATCCAAATTTTTACTACTCATTAGACATCGGGACGATGCCAATTCATAAGTGGGGAGTAGAGATTGGTTAGTAAATAAATTGAATTTAATACATCATATACTTATACACTTAGTTTAATAAGCAATAATATATAATTATTTGATAAAAATGATATATTTGGATAGAATAAATTTTTAATTAAGTAAAGTAATCTTGATATATTATTCTTATATTAATTATGTCTATTTTAGATTTTTAATAAGATTTTAAGTATATATATCTTGATAAATATTATGAAATATTTTTATGAAATTAGACAAAAGTTACTTATAATTATAATGAAATTTTAGAATAATTTTCTTTTCAAAACAAAGTATGAAATTGGAATCGGATTAGGAATGATGAGATTTTGGCATAACTTTGATAAACTATAGCCAAATAAGCCTACCTGAACATAATTTCCAATTTTTGTCCCCACCTCAGCCTTGTAGAGTGATCAAGACCTCACTCGAAATAGCCATTATTATTAACTAGAAATTACAACCCTAACTTAATAATGGTCTACATTTCTTTGAAAATCCCATAAGTTTGGTATGTATTTATGGATAAGCGGTGATGACATCGAAATTTGGTATATCTTGAGATTGAAATGAATGTTATTCGGAAGGCAATTTATTATCAAATATGGTTATTCTCGAAAAAAAAAAAAAAAAAAAAAAAAAAAAAAAAAAATCTAAGAAAGCAGTATTATAGGTATCTTTTCTGTTTTTGATCGACAACCCAAAAATAAAATATCGAGATAAAATTTGCTTTGATGATAGTAGTCAAACTAGGGTATTATCACGAAATGTCCTATTCTTTGGGAATGAAGGTATATGCTATAAATCGATGAAAAAGAAAAGTCGAATCAAAACTATCAAGAATTATCACGAGTTTAAAGAAACCGGATTCGTGATTTTCGATCGAAAGAGTAGTACTCCGATCAATCTTGATAAAGCAATGCCTATGTTCTTAAGTTCTTATTTATGTTGTTAAAAAAAAAAAAAAAAAAAAAAAAAAATAACCATATTTTGGAAGTTATTAAAGTTAAAAATTGAAAACAGTGTCAGGAGTGTTACTGATTGAAATTTTTGATCAGAAGATGAAGGTGTAAGTACGTACGACTTGCTTCTATTTTCTTTTGATTTCCCTTTGTTATCCTTTTCGATTAGCCAACTACCCCAGCACGAGCGTTACAAGCCAATTTGCCAACTACTTGACTTAGTCATTGATTCTGATAAATCATACAGTGGAGATTAAAAAGTTGTTCTAAATATTTTATTTATACTTATAAAGTGATTCATGAAAAATTTCATTTAAATAATATTTTATAACTAGTTTATTAAATTATATACACTTTTTATCTTCTTAAATATCTTAGATAGATGAAATTAATATAATTATAATGTTGTGACATACGTTACTAAGTTAGGAATTTATTCTAGAAAGATTATATTATCGCTTATTTTGCTCGAGGACGATCAAAAGCTAAGTGGGGAGTTGTGATGTATGAAAATATATGATCAAATTATAAGACTTTTTATTATTATATTTATGATATTTTAGTATAATTTCATATAAATGCATTAAAAACTTATAAAAATCATAGTTAGTTATAATTAGATGCATAAGTTATAAAGCGATAAAAATGATAGCTTTTATCGATTTACGTTGGTGTTTTGTTGAGTTTGTTGCGAGGATCGGATGTTTACCAAGATCCCAAAATTATGACATACTTTGAAGTATAAATCATGAGTTTTGTGGGATAAAAGATTATGCCAAAATCTAACAACTTTGAACAGATCAACTGTCTTTAATGTTTCTACCGTAACTCATCTTCAACGGACATTTGATCTAACTTAGAGGCATTTTCAGAGAAAAAGTTCTTGATGAAAGTTGTAGGCCTTCAAAAGAGCTTTCCAACGAATATCAAATCATGTCAATCTGAGGTCTACAGCTCGAGATAGGTTTTACAAACATCGAGATATGTTGTATGTCCGGCACGCGCGCGAAGAAGGCCGAATATTGCGGAAAAATCTCTGGCTGGCCCGCAAATCTCGACAAGAGAATATATCTTGTGTAGCCCGCACGCGCCGGTGGTGAGTCCGGCAGCGCATTGCCTTGTGGTACACTCTATAAATACCCCTCAAATGCAACCATTTTGAGAGGTACCAAGGCATATATCTTTCTTCTATATGTCTCTATAGTTTCGTTTTGTTGTTTTTAGTTAAATAAAAGGCATATGCGGCACTCTCTGCCGAATAATCTTTGTAGTATAAAGTATCGTTATAATGCTTAGAAGATGTATCAAGGCTCATTGATGTCAAGGAGTTGCTATTTCGGAGGATACAACTCACGAATGCTTCGATTGTAACCTGGTAACTTTTCTAATGTATTTATGTTTATGTAGTATTTGTAGTATCTATATATTACTTATAATGATATTAGGCTAACTTAGTATCTAGCCAAGATATGAAATTGGATTAGTATTATCTTTTTAGGAAATGGATGATGACTATACTAAAATTGGATAAAAATCGGTTATAATGAATCTCTTTCGTATTCGTATTGAATTAGCTACTTGATATGAAAGAATTCATAATCTAATTATGAATTGGCGCCTCGTAGTTAGGTTGTGAACTCGTTAATAGAAAGACCGGAGGGTAAAATTGGCGAGTGAAAGCGTGACAACGGAATCCGATTTCTAAACCGGGGTAGATTTGTTTCGGGAGAAACAAACTCTTATTGAAAGATGTACTCGAGAGATTATTACGTTTAATTCATTTGTTTAATTGACATACCTTAAAATTGGCCGAATGACAAAGCGGAAGTGACCCATGCTTGAGGATGACCTTGGACAAATGATTGGACATATGACAATTTCAGGATGCTCGTGTGAGAATGAATTGTTTAGCTTAGGAGTGCACCGTTTCAGTATAATTGATTTAACTTAAAATAAAGATCGAGCACATCCAATTCCACTAAAAGATATAAGGATTCAATAACATATTCTTGGCTAGTCTATAATTATAATATCTATCTCCTCCCTTAGATATTGTTTTGGTACCTATATATACTTATATCTATATATATATATGTATTGCTATATATCTATATATATATTTATATACTTATATATATCTCATTTTAGTTTTATGCTTTGTTAGTTTAGAGTTTGGTTGGATGATAAAATTGCGACTTAGATTGAGATAATAACAGATTTCTTGGTGTTTAATCACACGGTGAATTACCAAGTTTTCCACGAGGATCGACACGACTCATCACTCTATCACTACAATTTGACTCAATTACCTTGCCGGTAAGGATTGATAGCATAGAAAAGGTCCGTCAAAAACTTCTGGGAATTCCTTCACTACCGGGGTTTCTTCCAACTTAGCTCTCTGTATTTCCGTGTTCAAGGCAAACACCATGAATCCTTCACATCCTTTCTTCAGTGCCCTCATGGCCCTAACTGCTGAGATTACAACCTTCTTACCATTTCCAGTCTTCACCACATTCCCTTGAAAGGTCTTAGCGGACTTTCCGGGAACCTTGAAAATTACTCTCTTACCATGACAATCCAGAAACACATGGTTCTTGGATAGCCAATCCATTCCCAAGATCACGTCAAAGTCAGTGAAATCCATCACTGTTAGGTCATGATGGCTCTTATGACTTCCAACCCTAATATCGACTTGTTGTAAACGTTGAGCGCACTTAGTCATCCTCCCCAACGGGGTAGTTATTGACAACGGACTCCCTAACTCTTGCAATGGTAGGTTAAGTTTCCTAGCTGTCTTAGCAGACACAAAAGACCCTGAGGCTCCTAAATGAAATAGTGCCGTAACTGCTAGACTCTCTAGGATTATAGTACCTGATCATGTATTTATTTAGATTTCACAGTTAATATCATACGGCGCCATATCATATTAAGTAGTTCAAAATAAAATAAAGACATTAAAAGATACCTGTCACCATTAGATCATCCACCTCTCCTGGCTCGACGTCTGCTTTGCAAAAACCTGGTAGGCTGTTGCCCCATTTTTAGCACCTCGAAGATTGGCCCCAGTGGCGGTGTACTAACCTCCTTTCCCCTTTGCGGACAATCTCTAGAATAATGCCCAATCTTTCCGCACCCGTAACATTTCACCGACGAACCCACATTTCCCAGAGCTGTCTTCCCAACTGAGCCTTTTGCTCCCGGCACCCTAAATTTCTTACACGCCTCGATTTGGTAATTGTCCCGCCCCTCTCGAAAATTCGAGAATGATCTCTTCGCACCCGCTGGCAAATTGCATTCTTCTCGGTAGCTTCTCTGCTTTGTCAAGGCTCTATCCACGGCATCGGCCATAGTAGCGGTCGTGGGCCTAACATACCCTTAGCTATCTCCCGGTTAATCCATCGGTGAACTTTGCTATACTTCTCTTCTGATCCGAAGAGATCTTCGGGTAGAACTGACCTAACTCATTGAACCGCTGCGAATACTGAGTGACTTTCATCTGTGATTCCTGCTTTAAGTCCATAAATTCCTTGGACTTAGTGTCCTGAGCTGCTTGAGGAAAAATACTCCGTGTAAAATGCCTCCTTAAAAGCCTTCCAAGTTGTGAAGTTTCCATTGAACCTCTGGTATGACTCCACCCAGCGTTGGGCATTCCCCATCATCAACGCTAAAGCAGTCGGCAACCACTCCGCCTCCGGAGCCTTCATGCTGGTACAATTCTTTTCGAAACCCCTGAACCATAAATCTGCTTTCTCTGCACTCACGTTTCCAAAGAAATCTGACACATGATACTTCCTAATCTTTTCGACCAGATCAATCGGTTTCTCATAAATGCGGACGGGTGTCTTGCGAGAAGCTTGACTATGATGGTAGTCCTCTTTCTTTGAGTCTTTGTTGCAACATTGCTGTTGTTCTTTGGAGGATAGGCTCTTTGTTGTTGCACTTGATCTGTTGCTTGAAATGCTGCATAACACATCTTGCCGTTCTTCTTGAGCGGTAGGGTCAACAAAGCGAGAGGATTCTTTGGGGTGTCCCAGGTGGAGCACTTCGAGAGTTGGCCTGGTGGCCTCAGAATCCTTCTTTGGTTTCCCACTCTAGCATAAGAGGACCTAGTAATCGGTGGGAGAACAGGTGGTGCTCCACTCCTCCTCCTCGTAGGGGCTCGCATCCAAACTGGCATTCCTCTCCCCTCATTGGCCCTGGCCTCATTAGCCTGCTTTCGTTTCTGCCTTCCTGATTCTCCTCTTGCATCACTACCTTAGGAACTTCCTCATTCTCCACCCCGACTAGTTGATTATCCGTGTTGGCACCTCCTCTGGTACGAACCATCTGTCACCCAAAACAAGAGAAAGGATTACTACAAGCTCTAACTTATCTTAAAGGAATGATTTAACTTAAACAAAGATCTTAAAGCGTCGGCTCGATACCAATCTAACGCATACTGTTCCCGGATACCGAGTCCTTATCCGGAAAAGTGCGCTCGGCACGCATAGCAATAAATAAAATTTAATGCATACACGTCAGCCTCATCAATAATCAGAGATACTAAACGACGTAGAAGCTAAAAGATAACTCGGAAATTAAAATCAAAACAAAACAAAGCGAAACGTCTCCCAAAACCCGAACCGAGTTACAAGTCTTCGTTTCTACTAAAAGCCGAATCAAAAGAGAAACTAAACATCAAAGAACATCATCCAAATCTTAAAGTACAACACCCTCGGAACTCCCTTAACAAAAATAAATTAAAAGGAAAGATAACAAAACTAGAAAGAAACACTGGGCTCCAAGCATAGCCCCCGCTCATTCCTCGTCCTCCGGATAACCCTCAGCCGTCTCGTCATCTTCCGGATACTCATCTAAAAGAAAGAAGGGACAAAACACAGAGAAATAACGGGTGAGTACAAGGTACTCAAGTAACATGAATAGGTTCCACGCTATTGTAGCTACTCAACCAGTAAAAAGGCGTCACCGTCTTTTATTAGCTTTTCCGTTATTAACCTAGCTACCTATCACATTGCGTTCATGGCACAACATGAGGTCCATAGGGTTTCGGCTTAACTCGCTATTTGTCACGCTAAGGTTGGCAAGGACACATACGACCGGTAATTACGGCGCACGGTTACGATTACGACTACTAGAATTGCGTCTCAGTGAGTATGAACAACTTGTGTTCGATAGTGCGCTGACTGTGCATTTACTCGTGGAAGTCGGATGACCACAGAGGCACACATCACATCGGGCCATATGCACATCGACGGAGTATAAGCGTGCCTTACGCGAAGCCTCCCAAAGCATTTAATCTTTTAGCTAACACGTATGTAGTTTATTAAGCGTTTAACTAGCCACCTAGTTCGTTCACATAAAGGCCCCTATCATCTACTCAAGGTCCTGAGACCACTAGACTCAAACCTCCTAGCACATACGAGATAATGGCGAACACTAGCTCGTCAAAGCACTAATTCCGTCAAGGCTCTCCGCGCACGCCCCCTACGACGATCACGGTTAGTGAAAACTCCGTAAGGTTGGGTTCTATGCATGTGGGAACTCCCTTCAAGACTTAGTTCAAGATTAAAGATCAGATTATAAAGCCCGGACATGAGCTGACACCACAAAACAGCTCAAACCAACATTTGCCCAACCAGACCCTTATCCGTACGGATGGTTAGGTTATCCGTACGGATGACCAGTCTATCCGTACGGATAAATGCCCCTACCCTCTGGATAATTCACATTATCACCAACACTCCAAACCAGTGACTTATCTGTACGGATAAGCCTTCTATCCGTACGGATAGCCCCAAAATCCTGCATGAAAACTGCATAACAACCCTGTACGATTTCCACCCCAAAACCAATTCAAGCTCCAACTTTTATACACCAAACATCAGTAAAACAACAAATAAACATACAAAACTCCAATTCACTGATTGGGCCCCTAAAATAGTACGAAGTCTAGCCATGTTACCTTTTGATTGCGTGGTTCTACGATTCCAAGCCCTCGAAGCACCAACAAGCCTTAATCCTTGAGCCTATACAATCAACCAGACCTTAGGACCTTCCTACGATGTCAAAACAGCAGTAAAACAGCACCTTGATGCTATTCATCAAGTCCTAAGCCAAAGAAGATGAAAACTCACCGGAACGAAATCACAAAACGTTTGTATCGGGAGAATCACCGCGATCCACCGAACCTTTTCTTCTACTGCCGTCTGCACAAACGAGCCACGGATCACACACCAAAAATCCGACCTAGGGTGAGCCTTTGATGGAATAGGCGCCCTCTCTGTCTCAGCGCGTAAGAAAGAAAAGCAGAGGCAAGAGAAGTGAGGTTAATTCTATTTTCCCGTTTAAATACCCGACTCACTTTAATTCCCGTTTACGTTGCCAATCGTAAGAATATTTCCTTTTATTCTAATCTCTTATTCCTTTATTTAATCCTTTTAATTAAATAAAAACATAAAACCCCAATTATCATTAATAGATAAAATTGCCCTTTTCGTAAAAATCGGGGTGTTACAGGTGGTTAAGAAGGGGCATCGGCTGAGGGAGGAGGAGGAAGAAGGGACGATTTGCAGCAGGGATTTTTTTTTTCCTTCTGATGATTTGGGGTGGTTGATTTGCAACATGGAAGCAGGAGGAGGAAAAAGGGGCGGTGGCTGAGGGAGGAGGAGGAAGGGGGCGGTGTGAATTAGGGGAGGAGGTGAAGATGAATTAGGGTTTTGGTTTGGGAAGAAAAGAGAATTTTATTTTTGTAAAATTATGGGTTAAAGTGCAATTGTTTTAAATTTATAATATTCATGTGGTGTGTGAAGTAGTAATGTGGTGTGTAAAAGTAAAATAAAAAAATCAAATAATGAGTGACGAAAGTAATAATGAGTGTGCCGATAGATCCATCCAAAAAATATTATTGCTCCTATTATAATTGCTTCCAGTACACCTATTAAAATTTTAACTTGTTTAGGAAAAATTAGGAAATACTCCTCTTTTTAGTACTTAATTAAGTTCTAATCACATTCATTTTTTAGTTGCTATAAAGACAAAATTATTTGGCTTGGACTAAATTACCCTTTTAATTCACACGCATGATATTCTCTCATACACGCCTTTTTGATATCTTTTTCGTCGTGCAGATCTGTGTCTCATAAACTGCTCCGCCACCATTAATCATATGCTATTCTCAATCTACAGAATTCGGAGCTTTAGTAGCAATTCAAACACAATATGGGTCGTCATCCTCAGCACCACCGCTGCTCATGTTCGAACTCTCTTCCATTAAAATCGGCTCCAAACATTTCAGCTTGTGCCTTGACCTGCTTGATCTTTTATTCTTTCTACTCTCTTTTTGATTATTCCTTTCTTTATTGGTCTGAACTAAAAGTCCTTCAATAGCGTCTTTCTTTATTGATCTTTTTTGTGTTGTCTTTGTTTTCATATGCATATGTTTCTTTCTGTGTTGTCTTCTTGTGTTAAAGCAACTATATTAGATTTCACAAAATCATTATGCATATATAATGGGATTATATTTCACTTTTAATTTTCTAGAAAGAATTGTAAAATTCACAGCAAGTTGTTCATGTTACATAGACTTTTGTGTTACATATGTTCTTTTGTGTTTCTGGTGCAAATTAGGAGATGCTGAAAAGGTCATTCGTCAATACAAATTTACGGTCAATTTGTGAGGACACTAGTTTTTGGGGTGTCACTGTGATTGAACGTGTTATTGTAAAATACACTTCATGTTGCACTTTTGTTTACCATAGAAATATATATGGACTTTTCTTTCGTTCTTTTGATGCTGCTTAATTAGGCCAAGTTGTGTTGTGTGGTGCATTGATGAGAGCAGTGCCTATGCCTATGCCTTGATGTGAAATGGTGTATCCATCTCTCTACTTAATATTCATTTTTACGTTTGTAGTAACTGTTGTTTGATATGTAACAGTAAGTTATTATTTCACAAAAGTTGTGAGCCATTTTGAGTAATACAACAGATGTTTGCGATTTCACAGAAGTTGTGAGTCATTTTGTTTTCTTTCTTTATCGTTTGTAATACAGATTATTATTAATATTACTAGGGTTGAATTATTAAGAATAAGTTATTAGTGAGAGCAGGACATTCTTGAATTTGTTTGGGTATGGTTTTGCATTATGCTTCGTATTAGTTGTTTGTTTGACTATTTGGTTGTTGCTTGCATTTGCATATAATTTTGTCAATTTCTTTGAGTGCCTTTAGTTGTTTCTTTCTTTCCTGAAGTGTGTTGTTCACTTGGTTCATATCATTAAGCTTTCTAAAACACTAGTTTTGGGGGTGTTATTGTTACCGTGTTACTGTAACTGTTAATATCGTTATGTATTGTTAGTAAAAGGTGTTATTGCAGGCATATGGTATATTTATTTGGTTTTAATCTTTCCTTGCATTCCACTATTTGTTGTGACCTGGTTTTGGTCCAGGAGATTGAAGGAGGTTGATTAAAAATGGTGAGGCAATGCTGGTGTTTTTTTTGTCTTTATAAAAATAGAGGAGCCTTGATTCCCTATTGATGAGGCTTAGCTACTTCTATTTAATGTATTTTCTATTGCTACATACATCTTTCAGTAAGGTTGTGGTGCAGGTTTGAAGGATAAAGGTCCATAGATGGTAAAAACAGACTGCTTTGGTCTTCAACAACTTGAAGAATGTTATAGTTCCCTTGATAGGATTTTTGATTATATCCAATATTAGAAGACTTTTATTCTCTTGATTCCCTGGGAGTTGCATATCTATAATTTTTTGATAGATTGTTTCATTACAATATCAACCATTTTTTGATAGATTGTTTCTTCACATGTATACAAGAAAAATTCAAGTTCATCACATGCCTAAGAGCCATATGTTGCATTTACATACTACTAGTTAGTTGTTTCTTGTAAATCTATGTTTTTTTATAGCAATAGCATTAGTGATTCATTTCTCGCTCTAAACTTTCCAATTGTTGATCAGTTTCCAATAATATGTCTTTTTTAGATCAAACAAGTACCCTACGAAAGACAAGTACTATATATTCATTATAACCATATTTTTGCATTCTGGAAACTACTAGTATTATATTTAAATGTTTTAGATCAGACGTGATACTGTTGAATCTTGGACTACATCTAAAATGTTGTTATTCTTTATTCTTGTATTATTTGTTGCCGTATTCTTATTCTTGTGATCTTTATTCTTGTTATTGTGTGAATATGAAAGCAAAAACGATCACGTGCTACCATCTTTATATGATGGAATGGAAAAACATAGTTTGATTTCTCAGTTGGAGTTAGAGTTCTGATCCTGACATTCATTATGACATATATCAACTTATGAAATACTCTCGACATATGGATAATGTGGTGAGTATTTGGAAACATATCCTGGAAGTAATTTTTTTCCATTGCGATTGAAGGTGTTAATTGTGATTGAGTGTGTTATTTGAAAATACACAAGTTTTTTGGGTGTTAATGTGATTACATTATTGTCCAAATGATTTTTAGTTTACGGTTTGTTTCCGTTTTAATCCATAAAGGAATAGAGGCTGTCAGTGTGTTGTAAAAATTACTGGCCGAGGACTGAGATACCGTGGTTGTTTCTTGGATGTCTAGGATAGAGGCAAAAGACCAAAAAAACAAACAAACCAACCACTCAATGAACGTCGAGTAAGAGGGCAACTCGCCCAATCAGAATCACACCAACCCTCGAGAGAAAGAGAACTGTCAGACCGTAGCAAGATACCTTGTCCGGGATGTTTCTTCAAATAACGAACCAGGCGCAAGGCTACCTCCCAATGAACAACCCAAGGTGCCTACATAAATTGAGATATATAAGACGTCTAATCAACTGACGATAAGGCCCAAGATCACTCAACAACTCGACAAGAAGTAAGAGCCAACTCGTGATTCTGTTCAATCGGGAAATCAGCTGGCTTGCTCCCCAGTAAACCGGTTTCATGAATAATGTCAAAGACATACTTCTGATTAAAGCAAATCCCCTCATTGTTCCGCACCACCTCGATCCCAAGAAAATATTTCAGAACCCCAAGGTCCTTCATCTTAAAATACTTTCCCAAATATTTCCTTTAAAAATCGTCAGTGCAAGTTTATCAATACCGGCTATGATCATATCATCGACATACACAAGAACACTAAGCTGAATACCACCCCGATGTAAGGTAAACAATGAGTAATCCGAATATGATTGACGGAAACCATACTCGCGCAAAGCAAAATCAAGCTTTGCAAACCAACATTTCGGTGCCTGTTTCAATCCATACAACGATTTGCGCATCTTGCACACCAAGTTCAGATCCTTCTTCTCAAAATCGGGAGGTATTTTCATGTAGATTTCCGCCTGTAAATCACCATGCAGAAATTCTTTATGGACATCCATCTCGTGAATCTCCCACTATTTAACCTCTGCAACATTGAGGAATGTGCGAATAGTAACAATCTTTGCCACATGGGTGAACGTCTCTGTATAATCAATACCTTCCTCTTGATGCCCAAACGCCACCAGCCGGGCTTTCAACTGCTGCAAAATTCCATGCTCATCATATTTCTTAGTATACACCCACATACTTCCCAATTCCTTCTTCTCGGGAGGAAGAGGGTGTAAATCCCACATACCCTGATTTTCCAAAGCGTGAATTTCTTCTACCATGGCCCGACGCCAACCCTCATGCTTAACTGCCTCCTTAAATGACTTCGGAGGATTCCTAACTATAATGGCTGCAAGATACTTGCGGTGCTTATCAGAAAACCGATCATAAGTAATAAAATGCATAAGAGGATACGGAGTACCTGAGGGCATCGACGGAGGGGAAGAGCATGAAGAGGGACTTTTCTGCTCGATCAAAGAATGAGTCACGTAAACTTGAAACCATGAGTTCGGTCTTTTTCGTCGTCGACCTCTGCCTATTTCTTCCCCCACCATTGTCTGGATGTCGTGGTTGTAGCGAAGTTGTGGCATCACTGCCCGAAACGTCATTTATTACACCATTTACTGTCGTCCCTCCTCAACCGGAGGATCTGGAAAGGATGGAGCCCCGGAAGAGGCAAGAGGGGGTTCGAACCCGTAATCGTCTATATCAACATCATCAAACATGGGATAAGGGAGAGGCAGGCACACTACCCTCGGTCTGGTGAGAAACGGAAAAACGTGCTCATAAAATTTGACGTCTCGGGATACAAAAATTTCCTCCGAATCAATGTCGTACATGGTCCATCCCTTCTTCCCAAAAAGATACCTTAAGAACACAACTTACGACAACGGCTGGCAAATTTATGTGAGGGACGATGGTCGTGGGCATAACACAAACACACCAAAATTCTAAGCATCGATAAATCCGGTTCTTTGTAGTTCGAAATACTTGACGGGTTTTCGGTTAATTATATGGCAGCCACCATAACACAGTCTGCCCAGAACTTAAAGGGTAAATGATCGACCATCAAACCTAAGGGATCGTGCAGCATTTAGGATGTCTTAACCTTCCATTATACTGCGGAGTACCAACACATGAAGTTTCAAAAATAATACATTCTTTACAAAAATAAGAAAGCAAAGGCCTAAACTCCGTCCTATTGTCACTACAAACACGTTTTAATCGTAACCTCAAACTGACGATAAATCAAAGGGACAAAATCCAGAAAAACGGTTTCAAACTCCATTTTTAACAATAAATAAATCCAAACTGTGCGAGAGTAGTCATCCATAATAGTTAAAAAAATTAGTAGCACCACATGTCGAGGGAACACTATAGGGACCTCATAAATCGCAATGTATCAACTCAAGCATATGACTAGCTTTATTTTCACTAAGGGGAAAAGATTCACGGTGCTGCTTTGCCTGGAAGCAAATATCACATCCATATTTATTTAAAGGTTGGGAAATAGAAATATTAGGCACATGCCGAAGGACCTTTTCTGATGGGTGTCCCAAACGTCGGTGCCACAAATCCCCAGTCTCTCCACCATCCACTGCTAGAACCTGAACCTCTGAAACTCCCAAGAACATAAAAAGTCCATCCACACGCTCACTTAGTCCAATCAGCATCCTTTTCACTTGGTCATGCATAATACATAAACGAGCGGTGATCTGCATAACACAACGATGACCATCCAAGAAATAAGAGGCTGAAAGCAAGTTGCAATTTAATTTCGGTACATATAAAACATTCATAAGCTGTATATTTCCCGACATGATAATTGTTCCCGTATGAGTTGCAAATGACGAACCCCCATCAGGTAAGCCAATAGAACAATGTTCAATAGGCCGTACATCCACAAATAAATTTTGGTCACCTATCACGTGGTGAGTAGCCACGGTATCAAGAATCCAGGAGTACTTACTAGTCAATCAATCTCGCGGTTTAGAGCTATTTAAAAGATCTAAAATTCCGTTCCATTAGGCCAGTGTAATATTCACGAGTCCGGATTGCTCCAATGATTTCGACAGAACAGACGAATCGAGCTGAGCTAAGCCCAATATCCCAATTTTATTTCTGTCCGGTCCAAATGGACCTGTATTGCCACTCCGACCACCATCTCGGTGGCCTTGTCCATGATGTTTGAAATAGGTGTGTTGCTCGGTCCCAAAAGACATTTTCGTCAATAGAGAAACCCTAGCTGTCGTTGCACAAATATAACACCGAAAATGCAGCAGTTTGGTCGCGGGATGTTTCAGGAAATTGAACTGTACAAATTAATTTTCCACCGTTCATATCATAGAATAGAAAGAGACGAACTATCCCTCCAAATTTTGTCACGGTCGGAGTTCGTTTCGATATCCGATCGTCGCCGGAAAAATTCTGCTAAAACAAGACACATCAGTTCTGTTGCGGGACGATTATGAGAGGTTGAACCTTCCAAACGAAAATTCCACCGTTCAGATTGTAGAATAAAGTGAGATGAACAATCTCTCAAAATTTCATTACGATCAGAATCCGTTTCAGTATCCGATCGTCGCCGGAAAGGGTCTGCAGATGACCAAATAAACCAGCAGCGAATTTATTTATTTATGTTTTTTCCTTGGTTATGGCTCTGCTACCATGTAAAATTTCAGTCAATGTATTTCGTATCTCATCATCAATCACATAGTAAAATATTTATTGCCACTGTCAGGGCTGCTTCTATATCTAAACAAAATACCAAAGCTACCCTTACTAATTTAATACAATAATATCAATATTTTACATATCATAATATATATATATATATATATATATATATATATATATATATATATATATATATATATAAAACTCGAATTTTATTAAGGGTATTTTCGTCACTTCAAAGAAATCCATTTTCATAGTCTTTTATTTGTTAGCAATTTTCTATTTAATATAAAGGATAAATAAAAAAATTATTATTGATTTCCTAAAATCCTTTATTTAAAAGGAAAATAATAAATAAAAAGGAAAAGGAAAAAAGAAATATAAAAAAAGCAAAGCTTTTGCATATATGCAATACGCATATTTTCAGAAGGCAAAAGATAGATGCGGCTTTGTCATCGGTGGCAGCAGTGCGGAAAAATATTTGTTTTAATAGTGTTCTGTCGATCTTTTGTGTAGATACAAACAGTCAAAACGATCACAACAACGAGACCAATAATTTTATCTTAGCAATCTAGTAATTTTCAGCAGGTAATCTTTCCCAATCTGTTCAGTTCGGTTCAACCCTATCTTTAATAATTAGGGTTCGTTATCGTATCATCGTAAAATCGTAGTTTTTGATATAAAATTGATGTTAGATTTAATTGTTTTGTAGAAGTTGTTCATAAATTTAGTAATTGTCGGGGATACCTTGAAGTCTAAGGTAAGGAGTTCTTTTTATCAAAGGTTCTGTTTTTGGTTTAACGATTATGTTTTTAAGTTGTATTGAATAATGTTTTATGTTAAACTGCACGAACGAAACATGATTATGTGTAGCCGGGTATCTGCTAAACTGTGTTTTCAAAATGTTATTACGTTTTCTAGTAATTTACGGTAAACGGCGTTGCTACAGCTTTATTCAATTGTTTTCTATAGATTGTGTTAAGGTTTAGAGGAGACATGATGGAAGTTCGATGTTGTTATGGTCTTAGTAAGTTCTCATAGGTTGGATAGGATCTTAAATGCGAAATCTATGTGCTTTACGTGCTCCTGCTTGTGTTAAGATAGTGTTTCGATTGTCTAAGCATGGGTATTATTAAAAGTCCCGTGTTGAGTTTATCTTCAGTCGTAACATGGGTATTATTCAAAGTCCCGTGTTAAGAGTATCGTCAGTCGTAACATGGGTATTATTCAAAGTCCCGTGTTGCGAGTATCGTCGGTTATAATGGGTATTATTCAAAGTCCGTGTTGAGAGTATCGTCAGTAATGATATGAGTATCATTCAAAGTCCCGTGTAAGAAGTATCGTTAGTCACAACATGGGTATTATTCAAAGTCCCGTGTTGGAAGTATCGTTAGTCGTAGTAGTTGTGTTGCACCTGGAGACCTTATGCTAAGTAAGTAAGGAACATGACAGTACATGCAAGATACGAACATTGTATGGGTTAGTAGTAGCTTGTGTAGGTTTGATCAGTAGGACACGGACATAGTAAGAATGTATTTAGTCTAACTTAACAAGTACTTTCAAAATAAACCGACACAGTAAGTAGGCATGTTTTCTATGCATTGTTCAAGTTAGTTCTTAAAATAGATGTTTTTATGTTTCAACTTATGTTTTAACAGTAGTTTTCTTAAATGTTTCAAGTAATGACTTTCAAGATGTTTGTGAACTGGATAAAGTAGATTCATGTCGTGTCTCCCGGCACTTGACAACCGTGAATCTCCCTTTTGATATTTTTCTCCTTATTGAGCATTAGGCTTGTGCTCACTCATTTTTTCTGGTATAAGAAGGTTGCAGGTACATGCTGAGTTTGATGGCGAGTTTGAAGTGCTAGCTTAGGATGGAGCATATGAGTAAGGCATTGTTTCCAGTAGTGTAGTTCTTTCTTTTCAGACAAGTCATTTGTAATGGATGATTGTATTTTCTTTCAGTTATTTATGATGTAGTTTGACAGCCGTTGACTTCTGGTTGTGTTGGTTGTATGGAAGACCCTGAGGGTCTATTTTCCGAGTCTTCAGCTTGTTTTCTTCCGTGTGAATCTTTTATAACTCGATATGACATGAGGCTTACGTGGGATTTGGGGTTTACTCTAAATGTCACGTGCGAACGATCTAGTTTCGAGATAAGGACTCGGTATTCAGGGCGGGCGTTACCATGTTCGTAACAAGCATATGATTATTTTCTCTTAACGATTAATGTAAGTCAAGAGACTAATTTAAAAGGCTAATGTGTTTTAAATTCACTAACATTATATGTAACTTAATAATTAAAAAATTTGTGGTAAATATCAACTCTATAAGATAAAAACACTAGTGTAAATTCAGCCTAGCTAAAATTGTGGTAATAATGTTTTTAAGAATAATGCTAAAAACAAAATTGTTACTCACAATGAGGAACTACATCTTGTTGCTAATGCTTTGCTCGAGCACACGAAACATTAAGCGGGAATCGAGATAAACACGATTCTTGCACAGTTGAAGAATTCTCAGCAGCCACATCAGCATCAGCAACTACAAACAGTAACCAAAACAACGTCTCAATCAGCGGTGGTGGTGCGTGAAGGCTAAATGAATTGCTCTTAATGGTTCTGTTGTAATTGTGGCTGATTTGAAGCATGTGTTGTTAGCTGTGCAAATGGTGGCTAACTCTTCAAATGATGGCTGCTGAAAAAAAGTCTCCTATGGCTGCTTGGAAGATGTCTTACGGAAGAAAATACGACAACTTCTTCTCTTATATAAACCACCCCAATCCTCATTGTAGAAGCATCCCATTTTCTACTAAGTATTAGCTTGATTACAAAGTGAGGATCACGAGAGATAAATTTGTGTGTGTAACTTTTTTTTCTGTCGATAAATTTGTGTTCTTGTTCTTCCATTTATATTCGATGTGCTTTACTTTCGTTTCGGGTGTTTCTGCACATCAAATTGGTATCGGAGCCATCAGCCATGGTTTGTTAAAGAAACCTGGAACGTAAAGTTGGTCGAAATCTTTTTCTATTGATTTCATCTGATAGCCCTTGTTTCCAGGAGAGCTTCAAACGGTGTGAAAAACGGTCCTTCGAATTGTAAGATATTGATCTTGGAAGTTTCCGTTTTTTCTCCGGCAACTCTCGTCATTTTTTCAAGACTCGGGTTAAGAAGAAAAAGGTTGACCCGGTCAGCCCTTTGACCTGGCCCAATCAATCTTTATTTCTTTGACCATATTTGAACCAGTGGTTAACCAAAATTGAACCAAATTACAATATTGGTCAATTTGGATCAGTTTTCTTTGTAACGTTTGGTCGGTTCCCAGCTAATTGGACCATTCTGAGTTCATTTATGAGCTCTATTTTTCCATTCGAGTTCTCGAAAAGGAGAAACACTGATTGTGATTATTTCTAATGGCTGACAACCAATCAGTTTCAGATGTTGCAGAGGAAAAATCACTAGTGGTTCAATGAGAAGAAATATGTTGTCCAATCCAGACGGCACCAACAACTTTAGTATGTGGCAATGTGAAGTTTCAGATCTTTCATTTCGGGAAGGAACCGATGTGGCCTTAGGTTCTAAACCTACGGACATGTCGAATGAAGATTGAGACTTCATCAACCGGCAAGCTTGTGGCACAATCCGATTGTTCTTAGCAAATGAGCAGAAGTATTTTGTCATGAAGGAGACTATGGCAAAAATTCTTTGGAAGAAACTGGAGGACAAGTATATGACAAAAAGCGTAAATAATCGTCTCTACCTGAAAAAGAAGCTTTTTGTTTTCAGTACAAAAGAGGTACGCCCATGATTGAGCATCTGGATAATTTCAACAAGATTCTTACGGATTTGCAGAACCTATATGTGGAGATCACAGATGATGACATGGTACTTATTGTTGTTGAATTCTCTGCCAAAAACATATGAATATTTAACAACAACTCTATTAAACGGTAAAAGCGAGGTTAAATTCATTGATGTTTCAAATGGTTTGATGAATAATGAGTATCGGGAGAAGGATCAACATGATCATGCAGATACTACATCATAAGCTCCGACAGCATCGAGATGTCGGTCAAACAAAAAAATCAACAAAATCTTTTGGACGTACTCGCTCAAAGTCGAGAAGAGATTCTCGAAGATGACCTGCAAAGGATGATTGCGCGTATTGTCGTCAAAGGGGCACTGGAAGAAGGATTGTCCAAATAAGGACAAGTCTACTACAAATGTTGTAGAAAAGACAGAAGATGAAGACACGGCATTCACTACATCTTCTTCTGCTAATTCATCTGAAATATGGATTCTGGATTCTGGATGTTCTCACCATATGTTTCCAGATCGACAGCTGTTCTCAATTTTTGAAGAGATAGACGGAGGAGCTGTTCTTATAGGAAATGACAATGTATGTCAAACAGTCATTGGATCAGTACGGTTGAAGATGCATGATGGTACAATTAGAAGATTTACAGATGTAAGGTATGTGCATGATTTGAAGAAAAATCTTATATCTCTGGGGACTCTAGAATCCAAGGGTTACAAAATAACCATGGAAGGTGGAGTTTTGAAGGTAGTAAGAGGTGCATTGTTAGCCATGAAAGGTAATCGAAAGAAATCTTTATTACCTTGGCGCCCATCTGATTCTCGGAAGAGTATCCATCTCCACCGACACGAAGAGAGTTCATCCGATACGTCAAGGCTCGCACATATGCTTAGGGCATGTTGGTGAAAAAGCTTTGCAAAACCTTGTGAGTAAAGGTTTACTAAAGGGTACCAAGGGTGGAAAATTTGACCTTTGTGAACACTGTGTTTATGGCAAACAAACAAGAGTCAAGTTTGGTACCGCCATCCATCAAACCAAATGAGCATTGTACTATGTGCACACTAATGTTTGGGGACCATCTCAGAATGCTTCATTGGGAGGTAAACATTGGTTTGTTACATTTATTGATGATTTTTCAAGATATGTCTGGGTGTATACCATGAAGCACAAACATGAAGTTCTGGACATTTTTCTTACTTGGAAGAAAATCTTCGAGACTCAGACAGGAAGAAAAATCAAGAGGCTCCGTTCTAATAATGGTGGAGAATACAAGTCAGATCCACTTAAGAAAGTATTCTAGGAAGAAGGTATAGTCAGACATTTCACTGTACCAAGAACACCACAGCAAAATGGTGTTGCTGAATGGATGAATCGAACTATTGTTGATAAAGTTCGATGCATGCTATCTCAATTTGGATTAAGCAAGGCATATTTGGGAGAGGCGTTATCTTATGCCTCTTATATCATAAACAGACTACCAACTGTAGCACTGGAAGGAAGAATCCTAAAGGAGGTATAGTCTGGAAAAGTCATTTCTGACTATGATTCTTTGCGCATATTTGGTTGTCCTGCATATTATTATATAACAGAGTCAAAACTAGATCCTCGAGCCAAGAAATCTCTTTTCATGGGATTTAGTGAAGGAGTTAAGGCCTCCCGCCTCTGGGATCCCGAGTCAAAGAAGATTGTCTTAAGTCGAGATGTCACTTTTGATGAGTCTGTGATGTTGAAACAGACAACAAAAGACAAAGAGAATGATAATCCAAATTTGCTTTCTGTCACAAGTGAATTTTAAAACAATGGATGATGTTGACTGGATTACAGCCATGCCAGAAGAACTCAATGAATTTGAGAGAATGAGGTCTGGGAACTTGTTGATAGACCTGACATGGAAAACATCATTGGAACAAAATGGGTATTCGAAAACAAGATGGATGAACAAGGAACTGTTGTCAGAAACTAGGCAAGACTAGTTGCAAAAGGATATTATCAAGCAGAAGGCATAGATTATGATGAAACCTTTGCACCAGTAGAAAGATTGGAAGCAATCAGACTGTTCCTAGCTTTTGCAGCCCACAAGGACTTCAAGGTATATCAAATGGATGTCAAGAAAGCATTACTGAATGGACTCCTAGAAGAGGAAGTATATGTGGAGCAACCCCTGGTTTCCAACACAAAAGAAAATAAGACAAAGTGTACAAACTCAAGAGGGCACTATATGGACTCAAACAGGCACCCGGAGCCTGGTATGAGACACTTTCACAATTCCTAATCCACAATGGATTCAGCAAATGAACCATTGACAATGTTCTTTTCAAACTAGAAAATGGAACACGCACTTTACTAGTTCAGATATATGTGGATGATACCATTTTTGGATTAGAAGATGAAAAACTATGTGAAAAATTTGCGAACATGATGAAAGTAAATTTCAAATGAGTATGATGGGAGAACTCAACTACTTTCTTGGTTTAAAAGTGAAACAAATGGAAGATGGAATCTTATCAATCAAGCCAAGTACACAGAGGACTTGATACATAAATATGGAAGGGACACAAGTGGCACATCAGACACACCAATGTGTGCAAAAGGACAGTTCTTGGAAAAGATGTTGATCAGAAGCTATACAGAGGAATCATTGGCTCACTACTCTACTTAACAGCAAGCAAAGCTGACATTGCTTTTTCAGTTGAAGTATGTGCAAGATTTCAAACTCAACCTAAGGAATCTTACTTGATGGAATCTAAGAGAATCATCAAATATTTGAAGCACACTATCAATGTAGGAATTCGGTATCTAAAGATGGAGGATTCAAATTGATATCCTACTCAGATTCAGACTATGCTGGGTGTAAAATTGATAGAAAAATCACTTCTGGAACTTGTCAGATGCTAGGCAGCAGACTAGTATCATGGTTTAGTGAAAAGAAAAATTCCATATCTACTTCAACAGCTGAAGCAGAATACATAGCAGCAGGTAGCTGTTGTGCACAAGTATTATTGATCAGACAATAGCTAAGAGACTATAGAATAGAGGAGAAGATAATTCAAATCATGTGTGATAATACAAGTGCAATATCAATTACAGAGAATCTAGTGCTTCACTAAAGAGCAATGCGCATTGATGTGAGCCATCATTTTATCAGAGATCATGTGGAGAAAGGAGATGTGATCTTGATATATATATATCTATAGAAGATCAATTGGCCGATATTTTCACAAAACCACTCATTCATGAAAGATTTTATAAGTAAAGAACTGAGTTGGGAAAACTGAAATTGATTAAGTGATAAGGAGCGACTAAGCGAGAGTGTCAGTGGAGTGACTTCACGGTATTGAACCTTTGACTTTTCGGTGTGCTCACTTGGCGGGTAGAACCTTTGGTACCAACGAAGTTCACTTTCCTGATTGTTTGGAACAGTTCTGATGAAGCAGCATAGTGAAAGACCGACAGAGAAAATAGAATACCTATTACTGCACCGGTGAAGGAATTAAGAAATGAAGTGTGAACTGCATAATATATTCACCTATGTGAAAATTTTGAGGATTTATATCTTAATTATGAAGGATTACCCACATGGATTTTATCTTGCAATCGTGGAGGTTATTTTTGAATTGAAGGAATGATGGCAATGCCTCGATTCCTGGGATTGATCATTACATGCCTCAATCCTCTCCCTCACTACACTCAAAAATAGCGATTTACATACACAAAATCTTGACATTTCCTCATCAAATCCTTTCATATTCAACTGCAGTCTCACTTTGAAAATCTCTCATATATAAACAACACTTAATGTTTTTTTTCAATTTTTACTCTCTCCTAGCATTCAATAAACCTTATTTTTTGTGAAATTTCGAAACCTTTCTCCTACCAAATTTTCTAAGGCCAGGCAATGGCTTCATCTTCCTCCAAAACCAAATCTGGAAAAAAATATGAACAATCGATTGCAATGGGATCGTTCATACAATCCATACACTACTTAATACTGTGTGTAAATGATGCGCAAGCAAAACGATTGGCGGATGGTTGCACCAATCTAGGGTTGATGACCTTTCTCAACCTTCCTATCACTGGAATTTGCTATGTAAGTATTTCGTTTTGGAAATCTGCCAAGTATGTCTCAGGCCTCCTTGAAGGAGATGAAGGAGAAGACAAGATTGTTGCTTCTGTCAATGGCATAGAAGTGTTAATAACGGCGAAAGTGATTCACTAGCACTTTGTACTCTCGAATCAAAGATATGCCAAAGTGAGACCATTCCATAAGACATGGATGCATTTTGGATGGTGATTGGTAAGGCAGCAACCTCAGAAAACATGAAGTTCAACTACCTACGATCTACTCTCAAGAAGCCTTTTAGTGAGTTTAGCGCACTGATTGTGAGGAACATCGAAGTAAAATTAGGAGCATTGGATGCAATGACTGAGGCAAGAATGAGACTTATGGGGATTATCTACAATGGCCTGAATTTTAACTGGGCCACCTACTTTTTTAGACGGATCAAGGAGAAAATCCAAGGAGAGGCCTCTGCTGCTGAAAAGGGAATAGCAGCGGTAAAGAAGAAAAAGAGGATCTTCTGCGTAAAAAAGTCCTATGGAATCCAACTCCACCATCTGATGAAGTGTCTCAATGTACCGTTTTTGATACTTCACTGTCTGCATGACTCCAAAGTTATGTTTACCTACGTCAAACAACCAAAAGCAGCCGGCAGGAGAAAAAGAAAGCAAACAAGCAGAAGAACCTCCGATCAAAGTAAGAAGCAAAAGGTTCAGCGAAACTTGGACAAGGAATCTTTTGGAAAATTAATAGACGAGGAAGAAGAAACCAAGAGGAAAAGGCAGAGGAAGGCAATGGTAATGGTGAGGAACAAGCAGAAGAACCTCATTGAAGAACCGGCAGACATGCCTGAGAGAAATATTGATGATAGTTGCAGAGTATCTCAACTGGAAAATGGGAGACTCCAGAATTCAATTTGAAAACTCTGGAAGAATGTTTGACGAAGAAGCTTGGTTCTTTAGCTTTCTTGGAGTCACAACCCTTGTAGGTGTGCTTGATGAGACACTACTCTGGGAAATGATTAAAACGGCCAAGGCTAAACTATAGAAGTCATCTGATGATGAGGGTGGTAATACTGATCAATCTGATGTTGATGATGACCAGAGTGATGGTGATGATGATGGAAACAATGATGATGATGGAGAAGCACAAGCTGCAAGTGAGCATACTCAACATGATGGTGATGATGAAAGAGCAGCACATGCGATTGATGATGATACTACATTGCATGACTTTTTACAAAGAAAAAGAAAGGCTAAGGCAACACCATCAGCTCAGCCACATGATCAGCTGACTGAAGCAGCTGAGTGTACTCCTGAGCATACTCACATCCAAACACAACTATATGTTGACACATCAGCTGATCCAAGAGCAGTACAAAACACTATATCGGCTGCTGCAATGCCAGCGAAGTCCATCCCCGACAGAGAGACAGGGGGAATCGGAGAAGTTGCTGCACCTAAAATCATAACTACTCATGTACTTGAATAAGGAGTAGGTGATACTGATATCACTCAACCGGATGTGCAAGTCAACCATGAACTTCTTCACCATCTCTACCAGCACAAGTCCAACCAAAGTAGGATGCTACCATATCAAATCAAACTTTTCAAAAGGCAGTGGAATCCTTGCTGGATGAACTAGAGCAATAAGCACTGTATCTCAGAACAATGTCTGCATCATTCAAGGATGAGAGCAACTCTATAGAACGTAGATTCCGTACAGTTGTTGAGTATATTGATGCATAAAACATTGTTGTGCAGAGGAAAAATGATCTCATACCTCAGATGAATATCAACCTCACCAACAAATTCACATGCATAAGGCAATATATATCACTTGAAAATGAGGCCATGGCATCAGCATTTGGGACTAGAATGGGAGTTGTGACTAAAAAATTAACATCCGATTAGAAAAGATTCACACCCATTGAATCCAAATTGGATAATCAAATATGTACTGCTGAAACTACAAATAGCATTCTGTAACAAAAACCAGATGATGCTGCCAAAAAGGGGGAAAGAAGTTATAAGCCTGAAGGATCAACAGTCAGACCCCCATATTTCATTGAAGAGCAGCTCAGAGCAAGGGATAGAGAGGTGAAACTCATAGATGAGGCTAAATAACAGCAAAGGAAAGCCCTGGAAGAGAGGGAAAACAACAAAAATGAGCCCTGCTTTGGACTACCATTTCCTATTCAAAGAAAGAATGACGACAGAGACAGATGATAGTCCTTGACTAATCCCTAGTGTCACTATCTAAACAACTAAAGAATAGGTTGGATTGCTCCTCTTCAACTGCTTGAATCACTGGTCCTTAGAGGGTTGTATTGCCTCTTCACAGCTACCACCACAAACACAGTCTACCCGACTTTAAATGTCACAACTGTTATTGGCAACTCCTTAACCGGATTGCTTCACAGTCTAAACCTTTGTTTAAGAATCAAAGTTGGTATGAGAATCAATAAATTGATTCTTGCTTGTGGTTCTTCAAAGTGTCAAAATCTGGATATAATCGATGTAGCATGAACACTTGAAGAAATCTAGATATTATCTTGTTGAGTGCAGATATTGATAGCAATTCAGATGAACTAGACTTGCAATCAAAATGCTTGTAAATCGGTGTTGTTGTGTTTTTGATCCTTGGTGCAAAGTCCTCTATTTATAGTGTGAAGTCGAGCGTTCATCTTGCTTGAATATGAATTGTATCAACGTCTATATTTTCATATGTCAGGTGTCAGTGACCGTTCTAACATGTCAGTTCTTCATTCAATAAAAATCCTTGATTTACAACGTTCGAGTGTACTTTTAGTTTCTTGGATGGCTGAATATAAAACTAAGTTTCCTGATCATTTTTTAGTTTGTTAACTGACTTAGAGCATTAATTGAGTTTTTACTCTTCTTCAAAATTTCAGTACGCTATTTATCTGATTTTATGTGACTGAATCAGAATATACCATTTCTTATACAGATCATCTAAGATATCATTTTCCTTATGATACTTAGGTCTTCTTTCAAGACCCATAAAGTCAGTTCAGGCCATCACAGACTTGCCTGAATTCTAACTTTACAGTCTTGGCTTAAACTCTTCATAACTGAGTTTTAACCCTCAGTTCTTCTTCAATCTTCTTTAACTGAGTCTGTGTCCCTTAGTTCTTCAAATAATGAGTTTGTTCCCTCAGCCTTCAGTTCTAGATAAGACAACCTAGTCTGTGTCCCTCAGCGAACTTACCTTCTTCAGTTCTGAGTGAACTTCAGTTCAAGGTGTAGATCTTCAGACTTAGGTTAAGTTCCAGTTTTCTAGACGATTTTCAGTTTTTAGTTTTACAACACTTCTGTCTATTACAATGCTTGTCTGATATAACCTATACAATTATCAGACTCTAGTAAAACTTATACATTCAGTTTTAGATATCTTTTAGCTTTCCACTATAATAGCTAGTTTCAGCACTTCATCAATGGGGTGTAAACAAACATATACTTAAATAAGATAAATCATCATCAAAACTAAATTTTATTTCCAACAATTTCCCCCTTTTTGATGATGCAAAAACCCTCCTTAAAAGAAAAGCTTAAAGATAATAACAATGCAAAACAAAGTAAAACTGGAAACTGGATTTCAGTAAGAATTTCACAAAAACTGGAATAGTTACACAATTGATAATAATAACTGAAATAAGATCTAAACATTTCTTTGTGTAACTTTGATAAACTTCTTTTCCTTATCGTGAAGACGATATTGTTGTTCAATCTTTGTATCTTCCTTGTTGAATGTTCTGAGAGAATCCACTTGACTTGTAAGTTTCCACTTTCTCCAAAGAACTAATTTGGGAAGATGTCTTTCATCTTTGTAGTAATCTTCAAATTCTGAAATATCAGCTTTCGGCTGTTCTTTATTGTCTTTAATTTGAAGTTTTTCTTCAATTCTCTTGATCTTCTTGTGATGTGCCATCTTCTGATTGTGAAGAACATCAGATAAGAAATAGGCAAGAGATTCTTCATAGTTCTTGTGCTTGTACTTGAGTTTAGTAATATTGTAGTGTTGCACAAATTTCATCCATAGATCCATTGTCAGAGCAGCTCTTCTTTCTCCAGGTTGATTGTACTTGGCAATGAGCTATTCATCAGTGAGTTCTACAACATCCCTGACATAAGGATCTGCTGCTAATTTTCATTTCTTCAATTCTGTCAATTCAGCTTCAAGATCTGCTGCTAATTTGCATTTCTTCAATTCTATCAATTCAGCTTCAAGCATCAGTTTTTTTCACATAACTTCAGCTTTTCTTTCTCTACTTCCCCCTTTTGGAATCACACAACTCATTGATTAGATGATGTGTTGCCTTCTGATCTGCTGACATATCTTTCTGGGAGTTGAGAAGTTCTTTGAGTTGAGTTTTTAGACCATAAATGCTTTGATTGAGGTGCCATTCAGCTTGAGCATAAGTTTCTCGATCTTTCATGGTTGTAACTTCGAGTTTTTCCTTGAGATTGAGAATCTCCTAAACTGAATCTGAAGTGGATTTCTTGATAGTATCCAACTTAGTATGAACTGAGACATCAGTTTATTTCCTGTAATCCAAGTAACTGGAAATATGTGACAGAAGACCATTGTAATCATCCTTTTGGTTGAGCATAATCTTCAATCCTTCTTGTACTTTGCTCAATTCTTCTATTGTAAGCTTCTCAGATGGATCTTCTTCTTCTGTTTCTTGGATTTTAGACTGACTAACGTCATCAATTATCATCAGTTGCTGATTATCATCAGTTCTGGATTCTTCTTCTTTGTTGTCAGTTGTCTGATTTCCAACTGGCAATTCTTCTGCCTTAGTATGAGTTTGCTCTGGTTGTTGTTCAAGCTGAGTGTTTCACAGCAAAACTGTACTTTTCTGAGCTTCTTTCCTTGAATCATCATCTTTATCATCATCTTTCTTCTTTAGAACTTCCTTTGGTATAGATGATGTGGTTGATTCAGTTCTCCGAGCTATCTCTTTGAATCTATTGTAGCAGTTGGTGAGAAACTCTTCTATTGGAAATAAGGCATAGAGATTTTTTATTTCCAGTTTCTCCAACAATAGTTTTTCTTCATTAGGTAGAGTAGCTTCACAAGAATCTTCAGTTTTGAGCTTCATCTTCATTAGTTTGACGAACCTTTCAGCATCGAAGATGTACTCCTTTGGTTGCTGAGTTACATGTTCCTCTTGCTCAACATGCATAACGTAAACCTGTTTCTCGTATATTTTCTGCTTAAGGTGAGAAACAATCTCAGGAACCAAGGTCTTCTTCTTACTGACATCAGTTGTCAGTTGTTCCCCCTCAGTTGGTGCTAACTGACTTGAAGTACTTGGGAACAAACAACGTCCAACTGATTTTTCCACTTGTGTTTCAGCTTTCCTATTAATTCCTTTCTGCTGAGCGATCTGCTGAGACACAATTTGCTTATTGCCTTCAAGTTAGGAAGTTCTCTTTGTTGAACTTGCAACTGCTGCAACTTGTCTATTGGTTGTGGATGCAACAACAGTTTGTGTTTGTTTCTTCCCACCACCGAGTCTTTCCAAATAATATTGAATCACTAAGCTAAGTGATTTCTTCAGTTGAAATCTTCCCTCAGTTTGTCTTCCTTCAGCTTGGGCTCTACTGACACTTTCTATTTCAGCTAAGTGTTGCTGCTTGATCTGATTGAAAATATATCCTGCCCAATTGAACTCAAATCCATCCCAAATGATGTCATCAGGTGAATACAATCTTCAGTTAATTTATTTAGCCCTTTGTGTTGTCCGATGGGGTGTTTGCTGATCCATCTGCTGAGGAGGCCAAATTCAGTTTTGAGGTCCTTAAGATGTGTATCGACTGCTGCTGGTTGTTTTGATGCTGAAATCTGCTTAAGAAAAGCTTCACGTTTGAGTGGCAGATAGGCTACCTCAATTGATTTCACTAGGGGATCTTTGAAACCAAATAGCTATCTGATGATGTCTTCATTGAAAAAATCTTACGTCCATGAACTCTTGTTGTTATGAGAGTTCTTCAACATCTTCATATTTCCCCAAAATTGTAGTAGACCTTCCAAGTCCATATCTTTTGCAATTGCTGCTTCCAGCAGAGTTACGTAAACCTTGTAATATTCCTATCTTTTTGCTTATATGACTGGAGAGAAGGGTATTGCCGCACATCTCTTCAAATTATTTGCATAAGCGTGTCTAGTTTGGTGATTAACCTTTCTTCTTGAGTTTGTTTGGAAGTTTGCCATTTTGAAATTGTCTATGATAAAATTTACATTTTTGTTTGAGAGAGGAAAATGTTTGATTTTTCTATTTGTAAAGAGGGAGTACGAAAATTGTTGTATATATAAAGAGTAGGACGGTTGGTGATTTGATCCACAATCTTCAGATAGATTTTTGTACAACTTTTCAAATTCCATCATAGTTTGTATAACCGATGTGTGTACTATCTAACATTTTGGGGGTATACACGATACAACTTTTGACAAAAAAGGCGGTAATTAATTGCGATGTAACCGTTCCTTTATTAACTTTCCTTGAATGAGTGTAAGACTGACTGAGGTCAGTTTCAAGGCGTATTCAGTTGCGTAAAGACATCAGTATTTTAGTTTGAGATTGTTGATGTCAACGACTGACCTGTCTAGTGAGCTCACCCAACATGACAAAGATCAATCCCCTTGACGAATCTCTGAGCTTAAAATGACTTAACTGACTTTAATAATCCCCAATTCAGTTCTTAGTTTAGCAAACCTTTCCTTGTCCAGAGGTTTGGTAAAAATGTCAGCTAACTGATCTTCAGTTGGAACATAGAGAACTGTAACGTCTTTTTTCTCTACGTGATCCCTTATAAAATGATGTCTCACATCAATGTGCTTGGTCCTCGAGTACAAAACTGGATTGTCCGTTATAGCTATTGCACTTGTATTATCACACATTATAGGAATCAGTCATTCTTCTATTCCATTATCTCTTAATTGTTGGCTGATCCATAAAACTTGAGCACAACAGCTTCCAGCTGCTATGTACTTAGCTTCAGCTATGGATGTCGAGATAGAGTTTTGCTTCTTGCTGAAACATGACACAAGTCTATTTCCTAATAACTGACATGTGCCTGAAGTACTTTTTTTTTGTCTACTTTGCATCCGGCATAGTCTGAGTCTGAGTAGGATATTAGTTTGAATTCTCCATCCTTAGTACCATATCCCAACTCTTTATGTATTTTTCAAATACTTCAAGGTTCTTTTGACAACAGTGAGATGACTTTCTTTAGGTCTTCTTTGAAATCAACCACAGACACCTGTTAGGTGTAGTGCCCGAAAGACAATTTTTGTAATTGTTTTTGACAGGATTATAATTCATCTTAATATTTGTATTTATGCTTATATTAATAAACTGCTGAAAACCCTAAGTGTATTAGTATGTAATCACATAACTCAGTGTATGGCATACACACGAGGATTGAGTTAGTGATGATATGCTTAAAACTAGTTAGTCCGTGGTGAATTTAATCAGAGTATGGGTCTCATGATTAATATACCAATAATGCGCCCAGAACACTTAACGGTGTGACCGTCTTATCCGGACCGTCGGTATAGGGTACAAAGTAGGGCATTTATATATGATGTCTACCATATTGGACTGGACCGATTTGATTTGAATTCTCGATATAATTTCGTGATCGAGAAATCTTATTGAATCACAAGATGATCATATATGGATTAATCTCAATCCTGATGTGATCACAGTCTACTACTTGGTTCAAAGTATGGTTTGATGTGTTAGTTAAGGATCACTTGGATACATGTGATCTGAACACTTCTCGTTGGCTCTAATCGGAATGAGTGAGTAGTGCGTGAATTCACAGATATGGAATCCATTCCTTCTGCGGGAAGTGAGCAGAGCAGTTCCTTTATTTGTTAATCCTAGAAAGCGATCGATGGGCCCGATTCATATTATATTAGTTATGAACTAATTGATCACTAGGGGTTAATGAAAATAAGGATACGATGTTTTGAGAAGGTTTTTGAAAAATCACGAATCAAAGCGAACGATCTATGGAGGATTTATCCGTATGTAATGATTATATCAATGGGCGTTTTTACTCAATGATTAGAGTGTAAGTATATATCTATAATCGATAGAGTTCGATTTCGGGGTTTATGGTGGCGTAATCCCGGAATTAATAGATTGAATAAGAATTTTTTTGTTCGATGAATAATTTTATTTAATTTATTGTAGCTCTTTGGTTATAGTCCATGGTCCCGATGTGGCTCCTAACATGCATATGTTTCTTGACGTTGGGCCTCAATAATAATTAAGTAGTTGGACTATTTAATTGATGTGCGAACAATTATTTAGTGGGCTAAATAATTAAATACATGGAAAAGACATTTTTCGTGGACTCGGCCCAATAGTGTAAAAGTCGTGTGCTAGCCTTATTTGACTAGGGTTGGCGTGTTTTGTTTCTTGTTATTTATTAAGGATTTAGTTTACTTGATAATTATAAGACATGTGATTAATTGTTTATTTGTTAAATAATTAAGGAAAATATATTAGATTGATCCTTAAATATTCTAGATTTGTTCTAGATTATTCTAGGAGTATCTTTATGGAAAAATGATTATTATAATTGATTTTGTATTAATTATTAAATCCTTGGAGGACAAGGTTTCTCTCCTATATAAACAGAGTTCTCCTAAGCCTTTTATACAATCACAATACACGCACACATACACACAAAATAAGCTAAGGAATTCGGCCAAAGCTTAGGGTTTGAGTTGGTAAAATTTTCGGGATTTTCCGGGTAGCATATCAAGGAGGTCAAGCATCAATGATCAACATCCACCGGTTGTTGCTTGGAGATACACATCGGAAGATCGTGGCATCTCAAATTGGATCTCGACTTCATCAATCTTTTGGATCTCGCTTTTGATTGGTAAGTAGATCTCACCTTCTTGTAGGTAGATCTTAAATTATGTAGTTTAATTTTTTCTGTTCGTGATCCTCTTGTTTATTCCACTGCGTAATCGGGCGGATCTAGATCCGTACGGCGATATTACATCCAACAAGTGGTATCAGAGCCTCCAATCTATAAATTAAAGTATATAATTAATAGATCTAGGAGTGGAATTGCATGTTTAGATTGTATCTTTTTTCAATTTTTTTTTTAAATTTCGAAAATTTTCATGATGATGAATGGTTTGATATGTTGTGGTGAAGAGATGTATTGGGGTTGGTACTGTTTAACCGTTAGATCTATTGTAAACTCACATAAATTCATTTATATGAGTATAGGAAATTATGTAATTTATTTGTTGTTGTAATTTTAGTTTCCTAGAAGAAGATCTGTTTAGTTGCTGTTCTTATTGTTTTTATTCCCGGAGATTCAGTCATTGAAACGACAATCCCTCTAAAAGTTGAAGAACAAGCACGCAAAATTTCGTGTCGATCGGAATCCATCTAGATGTCCAATCGTTGCAATAAAGTTGTTGCTGTATCTGAAAAGCACAGGAACCCCACCTGTTTGTTCGTCGAATTTCTGGAAGAGATTGGACCATTAAAACAAAGATCCGACCGTTCAGATTTACTACCATGGAGTTATGAACAAGCCCTAAATATTTCAGGATAATCGGGTTTTTTTCTTGATGTCCGATCGGCTCCGGAAAGACACTGCTGCGCAGAAGTCATTAACCATTGAAGCAGTTGGATCGGCGGCTTGGTGGGATCAATTGGGCCGTCAAAACATGGATCCAACCATCCATATTGAAGTAGGAGGAGTGAAGAATAGGTCCATAGAGTTTCGTGACGATCAAAGTTCGTTTGGATGTCAGATCATCGATAAAACGGATAAGCAGTAGTTTTTGAAAATAGTAAACCCGAGTTAGGTTTTGTTTATTTTTCTGTTTAATAGGTTAGATACGGGGGTACCAACGATCCATCTCGGTGTTTTATTTTCCGCACTAGTATGTATGTGTAGAACCGGAAAATTGCCATGACATGCATCATATCATGAATTCCACTCCATATGCATACATGTAGCTATATAATTCTGGATAATTAATTAGGCATGTATTCAACTCGATTACTTAGTTTAATATTTAATTATTTGTTGTGGGAATTAATTATTTTAAAAACAAATTAAAGAACCAAAGAACTGGGTTTTGTCAATCATTAAGTTTTCGGTGATGGATTCTCGGTGAATCCCACCTTAAACCGGAACGAGATTGCGGGTTTGTTCCGTAGTGTCTACGGGAAAGTTTGACAATTTAAGAAATTGGAAAATCATGATACATGAGTTTGGAAATGGTCTAACCATGGTTGGGTAAGCTCAACTGAGCTACGGCTCGATCGACTCACCCTCCACGTGTGGCGTTTGCCTGAGGGGTTCGGCAGGACTTAGCATATCGACAAGCCTTTACGGCTAAGCGGGGCTTCTCTTATTTGGATCCGACCGGCGATCACATATGTTCCAACGAATAAGACGGGTAGGCTTGCCTACATTACCGACACCATTCGGATACATGATTTGTTGTTTCTTAAAATATTTTCAAGTCCAAAACCGCGATCAGTAAACCCACCACTTTTTCAAAATATTGTGTGGGATCGGGGAAGGCAACAACCGACCCCACGGCCTCTACTATAGATGCAAGAAAGTGAGAGAATGGTGACGCCTCGTGCCTCTTTGATTTCGGCTCCCTTCGGATGGTGTTCACCGCTATCAAAATTCAAGGCTTGGTCTCCGAAAGGATAGGATCATGAGGACTCGCCAGTCATCGACACGCCCTACGTGAGCATACTCGGGCGTACTTAAAGGTCGACATAGTAGGTCACACTCATCGAGGATATTTTAGGAAATATCTTGGTTTGAAAAAGGAAGGTAATCGACGATTAAAGTATGGGATGTACGATTCCCATGAGATGTTTGATTCTTGTTTACGACTAATTTTATGGTTTTTATCGAGTTGTTTAGTAACATTATCTCCCGTGTTTTAGTGATTTTTATAGAAAATCACTCGCCAAAAGGATAAAGCGAGCAAATGATGTTTAAAGATAATAAATTGTAAAAGTGGCTGATTTATGTGTTTTTATCATTGGTTTTATGTTTATTTGGATGTTGTTACACTTTGCAATATTTTGGATATCTTGTAGATGCATATCTTCGGTCTAAAAGAGGTGTTTAGAGGGTTAGAAGAAGATGCCACAAGTTTACGAGTTCAACGGAGCAAATTTTCCTAAGTACTTAAATCGTTACATATTTTCGACGGAGATTTGACCCAGCTTAGAGGCATTTTCAGGAGGACTTCTTCATGAAAATTGTAGATCTTTGAAAGAGCTTTCCAACACACTTTGAATTACGTCAATCGGACTTCTACAACTCAAATGGTGGTCAAGTGGGTAATCAATTTGGGTAAGTGGAAAATCGAAATATACTCGTAATCTGACGGGCTAATCAAAAGGCGTTTTACGAAGAAGAGTCCTTAATGGAAGTTGTAGAGTTTTAGAGATTTTTATGACATTTAGATCATAATTTTTGGAGGTCTACAACTCAAGATATGAATTTTAGAAGTTGCAAGGCGAAATTGGATCTGAGGATGATAGCTTCTCAAGCAAAGCGGCGTCCTAACCGCCGCCATAGTCCCACCGCCTTACTCATCTATTTAAGCAGCGCATGGGAAACCCTAAATATCATCATAATTTCCAGCCGCAGTGCGAGAGAGGAGAGCAGCCAAGAGAAATAAAAAACCCTATTTTACGAAAAGGAGCGACCGTATATTCCAACACACAAAGGATGAATCCTTCCATCCCCATAATCGTGATCATCATCATGATGCAAGGCTAAGCACATAGCGGTAGAAACAGCGGGATGAAACCACACAACGTCATCACAACCATGAATCGTTAGTTTATCCTTGTTTATGATTTCGAATATTGTTTTATTTATCGATTGATTCTTGGATTAATTGTTAAGTGTTTTATTAGATAAGAATGTCAATGAAACCATATTTTGCTTTGAATTTATATGGAAATATGATTCAATAGTAGAGCTTTTCAATCGATACGGTTAATGATAATTTGAGGAATCACTTGTTGTTAATTGAGTTGTTTAATTTGGGAACAAATTTATGATCTTGTTATGAATGTTAATTTGTTTTGCTTGGAAAAGAAAAGCGAATCCTAGAAATTGATTTAAAGGAATTCGATCGATCTAAAGATTGATCATACCAATAAATCGTATTTGGATCATAAAAAGTGGTTGCGTGATTGTTGTGTGGTGGATCCTTGTTGTTTTACCGTTCTTTTAAATCTTTGATAAACCGAAATCGTTCGTAACAATCGTCAATTGCTACGTCTAGTTAGTTAATTAGTGTTAGAAACCCTAGTTGTTAATTGCTAATTTTACGCAAATTTCTTGTTCATCGTTTTTACTATTCATCGAAATTCTTTGTTCATCGTCATTTTTCTTGTTCATAATTAGCATAAACCCTAGTTTAATTAGTATAAAATTTAATTTTAGTTAATAAGTTGTGACATTATTTATAACAGCTATATTTTAATCCGATAATTGTACGATTCCCTTAGGACGACTCGGTAACACCCTATACTACGATCCTTATACTTGGGGTGTTCCGGTAATTATAAATTTAAAACACGTTTTTACCGAACAAGTTTTTGGCGCCGTTGCCGGGGATTCGGTAACAGTTGTCGGATTCTTCGTAGGTGCAGTTTTTTGTGTCGGTGTAAATTATTTTTTTTAGGTGTTTGTCTTAAAAAAAAATTAAAGAAAAAATAAAAAATAAAAATAAAAAATAAAAGAAACTTACGTTACTGTCAAGTTTTTAACAATCTGTTACTTGAGGACAAATTCAAGTCACAATCTGTTAAAGTTACCAAACTTCGACATATTCTTGTTAAAAGATTGTAATTTGGCAAACTTTGTCAAACTTTGACTTGTTATTGAGAATCTTAAAAGATTGTAATTTGGCAAATTCTTTGTTTACATTAACTATATAAAAAAATTAATAAAAAAAAAAAAAAAAATAAAAACCTTACGAACAGCGTTCACCCATCTCGAGCAGCCCGTGCCTTCATCTTTCTCTAAGCGCTTGATTCGATTGCTAACGAGCAGCGTTCACTTCTGAATCTTCTCGAACTAGCGTCCACTTACACTGAGCGCTTGATTCGGTCTCACAAAAATTCCACTTTTCTTTTCTCTTCTCTTCTATCTTTCTAAACTTCTAAATCCTCCAATCTTCTAAACTCGTTCTCATCAACCCTACGGTTGATTTCTTCTGATACGCTTTTTCGGTTTATGCAAACCAGGGTAAGAAAGGAAATCTTATCTTTAACCCGAACTGAGCGAGACATTGTCGAAGAAGATTATTTCAAAGTTCGACAAGATGGCGAACACAGTTCTAGTGATGACGAACCGGAGAACCAAGGAATAATAACCAAGATCCCGCTCAATTAAACCAAATTCTGATGCAAATGTTGCAGAACCAACAACAGCAGCAAGCCTGGATAAACCAGCAGATGCAACAACAACCTCAGAATGTTCAACAGCAACAGCAACAGCCCCAGGCGGCTGCAGCTGTTGTGCAGCAAGACCCTTATGCGCCATATCTTGATCAAGACTTCTTGGAAGGGCATAGACCAATCCGGCCTCCGGAGATGGGAGGAATGCATTTTGATCTTAAGAATGGAGTTGTGGGGATGGTCCAAAATAGTTCATTCCATGGCACTGCTGCAGAAGACCCACATGACTTCTTGTCGACTTTTGTGCAAATATGTGAAGTAGGTCACTACTACAGCGTCCTTCGAAGTTGTTAAATTGAAACTTTTCCCGTTTGCATTGAAGGGTGAAGCAAATCGTTGGTTTAAGTCCTTACCCCATCACTCTCTTCATAATGGGGTGATGTTAAAAGAGCCTTTGCTTTGAAATTCGTTTCTGGAAGCGATAATGGAATGAAAAAGAGATATAGCCACTTTCGAGCAACTAGAAGGGAGAGTGTGGGAAAGGCTTAGGAGAGGTTGAATTTGTTAATGGAAAATGCCCTAACCATGGATATACTCGACATGAGCTTCTAGAATTATTCTATCGGTGTTACGCAACCCAATAGAGATTACTTGGATTCCACACTCATGGATCGTTTTTAGGTGGAGGAGATGATCTTCGCTCTGAGGGTAGTAGAAACAATAGCTAAGAATAACATGTGGTCTACTCAAAGGAAGACTCATGTTAGTGGAAGCAAAAAAGGAGAAATTTGGTGCAAGTAACTCGGAGACAAAAATGCTAGTTGCTCAAATGGAATTAATGAGCAAGCAACTAGCTAACCTACAAATGAAGCGACAAGAAGGGCGCCGGATGTAAATCACTTGGGCATGCAAGCCGGAAATATGATGGAAGAAGAAGTGCATGCCGTGGAGGGCAGAATCAACCTTTCGGAGGCTCCAATCAAAATGCGAGTCAATCGAGCTACAATCAAAACCGCAACTATTCAGGGAATCCGCGAAATAGTTATTATACACCACTGGTGCATCCAACTCCAATCCTCCTTCAACTCCAATAACCCAAGACCCTAAGGTAAGCTGGGCCCAAAGCGCAAAATCAACAGCCCACCTACGTCTCTCGGAAGAAATTCGATGAGCTAGTTGACATGGTGAAAACACTAGCCACCGGTCAAAAGATGATGGAGAGGCAGATTGGTCGGATGGTCGATCAACAAGCAAGCGAGACCTCAAGGAAGATTTGCCGAGTTATCTGAGATAAAACCCTAAGGCGAGATATCAATGCTTGCTTGCCATCACACCTCAATGGGAGTATGGAGAGGAGGAGTTGAATGCGATCACCCTCGAAGCGGTAAGACGATTTGGACCCGAAAGATGTCGGAAGCGAGTAGCCCTTCCGGCGCCATAAGTTCGAGGAGAGGGCAATCGAAGTTAAATGCCAAACAAAGCAGCAGTGAGGAAGAAGTGAGTGGTGATGATTCTTGGGGGCGAGTGATGAGGATGTTGAGAAGAGAAGTCGTATCCGAACCACGACTAAAAAGAAAAGCTCGAGAAGTTAAATCGGATGGAAGGATAAGGAGGATGAAGCCATTAAAAGTCAACCTATGATTAATCATTGAAAACCCTTCCTTATCCGGCAAAGAAAAGAGAGAATATCCTAAACTCGACAAAGCAAGATGGCGGAGTGAAAAAGATGCTTAGAGATACTATGGTGACTATGCCTCTTGCAGAGGTATTAAGCGAGATGCCTAAATGCTCTAAGTATCTTAAGGATTCCTTTGGAAGTAAGAAGAAGCTAAAGGAAATGGCGCGAAGAGGTACTAAGAGAAGAATGTTCAGCGGTTTCACAGAGCATTGCAATCAAGCGAGGTGACCCGGGACGACCTTCAATCTCATGCACGATTGAAGGCCGACGTTCCACAATGTCTTATGCGACTCGGGGCCTCTGTCAATGTGATGCCATTGAGCGTTTGCAAAAATCTCGGGTTGGACAAGAGGCTAAGGAAGAGCCCGTCTCTCTTGGTTAGTAGACCGATCTAGCCGTCTAGCAGCTGGTTGTGTTAACAACGTCCTTATCCATGTTAAACATTTAATTTTTCCAACTGACTGGGTCATACTGGATTACCAGTCTGACAAGGAGATGCCCCTGATTCTAGGCCGTACTTTCTTAGACACCTCTGCCGCCACTATTGACTTGGTGGCCAAATCACTCTGAGAATAGCAGACACTTCCGTCACCTTCGAGCAAGAAAAAAGTTCTGCAGAAACCCCGATCCAGGGAATTTCATTCATTGAAGCAATCTATGGAGATGACTCCGATAATTGTTCACAGGCCGTTGTCACTGTAGAGCTGTCTCAACAGCTTGCGCATACTGAGCCTATGAGTGAACAGAAAATCTGGGACATTCCAGGGATGAGCAGCAATGATTTGAAGGAGCTCAACCAGGCAGACTTTGACCTTGCAGAGGAGGAAGTTTTAATGGGTAGCTGGGACGAAATAGACTTTTGGAGAGAAACTACCCATTGGGAGTTGGATGATTGGGAGCGACTTCTTTGAAGAGCTTGAAGAAGAAGAACTTAAGAAGATGGTTAAGCATAAGAAAGAAAAGACGGAAGCTGATAGGAAGATTTCTTTAGATGATATCGTTCAATATCTTTCTGGGGTTACACCTCAGGAAGACGAGGTGTTTTTCAGATCCAACGGTCCAAGCTCACAAGGAAAAGGTGGTCCCTTAAAATCTAGCATCGAGCAACCACCTATTGACTTAGAGTTAAAACCACTTCGCATGACACGAAATACATCTTCTTAAAAGAGCGGTGATAAGTTGCCCGATCATCTCATCTAAACAAGCTCGAGCCGGAGCAAGAGGCGAGAATTGATCAAAGTGCACGAGAAACATATCCTCGCGTTCGGATGGCGGTGGGCGATATCGGAGGAATCAGCCCAGACGTGTGCATGCATAAGATTGAACGGAGGAAGGAGCGAAGAAGGTTAGACAACCTCAAAGGAGGCTAAATCCGCGCACATGCAGGAGGTTGTCAAAAAGAAATCATCAAATGGCTTGATATGGGAATTATTTATGCCATAGGCGATTGCGAGTGGGTTAGCCCCACTCAAGTTGTGCCAAAGAAGGGGTATTACCGTTGAGAAGAGCGAAAGAGGGAAGAAGTAGCCTTACGACTCGTGGCCAGGCTATAGAGTGCGCATTGACTATCGTAGACTTAATGAGGTTACTGCCAAGGACCACTTTCCCCTACCCTTCATTGACCAGCTTATCGAAAGACTGAGTGGTCACAAGTATTATTGTTTCCTCGATGGATACTCTGGTTACTTCCAGATAGCCATCGACCCCAATGACCAGGAAAAGACCACATTTACTTGTCCATCTGGCACTTTTGCTTTTCGCAGAATGCCATTCGGCTTATGCAATGCACCCACGACTTTTCAACGGTGCATGTTAGCCATTTTTGATGGACTTGTGGAGCAATGCATGGAGGTCTTCATGGATGACTTCTCGATCTGGCGCGCGACTTTGATGAAATCTTAAAGAATCTAGATATGGTACTCCAACGTTGTGTTGAGAAAAATCTGGTGCTTAACTGGGAGAAGTGCCATTTTCTAGTCGAAGAAGGGATTGTGTTAGGACACAAGCTGTCCAGTGATGGTATTCAGGTGGATAAGGCTAAAGTAGAAGCCATTGAGAGAATGTCATACCGAAGGCAGTGAAGGAGAGTGCGAGGATTTACGGGGCATGTAGGCTTCTATCGGCGATTCATTAAAGATTTTTCAACGATAGCAAAGCCGTTATCCAACCTACTGAAAGAGGAAGTGGAGTTCTTATTTGATGATGGGTGTAAGAAAGCTTTTAATAGCTTAAAGGATAAGCTAACCAGTGCCCCCATTTTAATCGCGCCCGATTGGACTCAACCTTTTGAACTATTGTGCGATGCCTCTAACTACGCCGTAGGCGCAGTTCTAGGGCAGAGAATTGACAAAAAGTTCCGGCCGATCTACTATGCGAGTCGAACTTTCAACCCACTCAGTTTAACTACACTACTACTGAGAGAAAGAATTCTAGCCGTGCGTTTTTGCTATGGATAAATTTAGAAGTTACTGCTCGGGTCTCAAGTTGTGGTTTGGACAGATCACGCGAGACTACGCTACCTTATGGAAAAGCGAGGCGTAAACCAAGGTTACTTAGATGGATCCTAATATTACGAGAATTCGACCTTGAGATTAAGGACAAGAAGGGTAGTGACAATGTTGTAGCGACCACTTATCTCGCCTAGTAAGCGAGGGTAGCGAAAATCCTAAGGAGATAGGCATTGACTTTCCGGTGAGCAATTAATGAAGTTAGAGAATGTGAGGCCAGAGTATCTTTGATTACGTCAATTACTTAGCAAGTGGACACTTAGAAGAGATGACGTGTCGGAAAAGAAGAAATTTTCAGCGACTTAAAGTATCTCGTATGGGAAGATCCACATCTGTTTAAAATCTGCAGGGCGGGTTCTTTGAGAAGGTGCGTTCGGAGCTTGAACAATTGGATATCTTGGAGCAATGTCATAGTGGTCCATTTGGTGGGCACTACGGAGCACCTAAGGCAGTCACAAAAATCCTTCAATTTGGTTTTTCTTGGCCTACTCTGTTTAAAAGTGAAGCCTTTTGCAAAGGCGTGATAGATGCCAAAAGTAGGAGACTTAGTAGTAGGATGGAGATGCCTTTGAGGCCTATCTTGGAATGTGAAGTTTTCGATGTGCAGGGCATTGATTTTATGGGACCTTTCCCATCATCATGCTCTAACAAATATATTTCAGTGCATGTGTGGACTATGTCTCCAAGTGGGTAGAGGCCATAGCCACCCCAACCAATGATCACAAAGTGGTAAAGAAATTCTTGCAAAGAATATCTTTACTAGATTTGGCTGTCCTAGAGCCCTTATCGGTGATGAAGGATCGCATTACGTAATGCACCACTTTGGATAAAACTCTTGAGAGATATGGTGTCAAGCATAGAATTGGTACACCATACCACCCCGGACCGATGGCCAAGTCGAGGTGAGCAACAGAAGTCTAAAGCGGATTTTGAGAAAAGCGGTGGTCGAATAGAACCAAGCTGGAGTGCGAAGTTGGACGACGCACTCTGGGCTTATCGCGCTGCGTTCAAGACCCACATGGGTGCGTCGCCCTTTCAAATGGTTTATGGCAAAGCTTGCCATCTACCCGGTCAGTTGAGCACTGAGCTTCTTGGGCTATTAAATTCTTAAACCCGATAGCCAACTCTGTGGGGAGAAAAGATTATTGCAACTACATGAGCTCGGCGAATTGGACTCGGGGCCTATGAGAATGCCAAGGTGAGCAAGGAGAGAACAAAGGCGCTCCACGATGCCAAGATAAAAAAAAAGATAGAGATTTCAAGGTAGGAGAGATGGCTTTGCTTTACAACACCAGATTACATCTGTTTCCCTGGCAAGCTTAAGTCCAGATGGTCCGGACCCTTTGAAATTGTCGAAGTTCATCCGGGTGGAGCGATCTCATTAAAAAGTACAGCGGTCAACCTTTTAAAGTAAATGGTCATAGATTGAAAAAGTATTTGGATGACCTTATGAAGCACCTGAAGTCCTATACTTTCAGAAGGTGGTTGACATGACTGATGTGCTGATTTGTGATGAGATCCCATCCGACTTCTTTAATTCGGATGATGACATTATTGCCCTTCATCTTAAAGATGCTTCTACCACGACTCCTGCACCCATTAGTATGCCGGTGCCAAAATTAAGCAACAACACAAAGAAGAGAATCAGTGCTGTCTGGATGGCTAAAGTCCAAGACTTAGTCGCGCACTTGACTTGTTGTTGCTGTGACCACACCGATGCTCTCACTCTGACTCTGATAAAGAAGTAGCCCTGATCAAACCAAAGTGGCCCGATCCGGGTTGATTTTGAGATCTTTGTCAAGCTAATGACAATAAAGATGCGCTCTAGGAGGCGACCTAGTATTTTAAGTTACTTTTCTTTTTCGTTAAGTTTTAGGTTTTAGGAATAAAACAATGGTGATTTGTGTGTTGGTTCTCCTGTCCTATTTGTGAATGCTTTATTTGCCCATTTTATATGTCTACATGTTTACTCATATACCCTTGTACCCCGAGATTATATGCTATGTCGAGTGTTGCAGAGAATCTTGTTGAGCGGTTTTGCCAGTTATCACTTTTAGTGTTGTCTGTTCGTGATACGAGCTGCAGCGGTACATTCATGTTATGGCCTGACCACTGTCAACCTACAGCCCGACAACCACTTTGAAACCAGCTAAGTATTCTTTTCTTTTATTTGCACATTCTGAGGACATAATGTGATTTAAGTGTGGGGGGGTGTCTAAATTGGGAATGTTATCATGCTATATCTTACGAAAATGAGTAAATGTGATTTTCTCGACAATTTTAAAAATTTCAAAGTAAACTTGGATAATTGTAAATCTTAGCATGTAATTGAAACAAATGGCTTGCTAGTTGTAGTTTTTCGACAATGATTTTATGTGACTTTGAGAGATAATTATAGCATGCTTTTACTAATTTGAGATAGTATTCATTTTCACACTCACGAAAGCCTTTGATGTTGAAGCAAAAATTTTGAATTGTATCTTTTCATTACTTTAGTGATTTGTTTTAATAATAATGGTGAAGTACCACGAAGTTTAGAACGTGTAATTGTGAATATCGATAGTTTGAATGTGATAAGTGAAACATAACTAAAGTCTTTGCAAAAATATAATATATAATAAATATATATGTCGAAAGCTAGTCGATGATTGGAGTGCGGTAGGGCATTATCTCAAAATGTCCTATACCACTATGATGACTAAAAGCTCACGACAGTTAGAAGAAGCTACCCTATGATTTGAGTAAGGTAGGGTATTATCTCGAAACATCCTATTCTACTATGACGGGTAAGAGCTCATTCTAACTTGCGTATAAAAGTGAAAAAAATTAAAGACTTTGTTATCATTGACCTTATACCCAGTATAAACTTGAAGATATGCTTTAAGGATTATCTTGATGAGTGCGCGGGAAGACTTTGTGTGGAACAATTACTGTCTATACCTAGGATAGTCATTAATTTATTTGAAAGGGTATCGTTTGAAAGGATTGTGAAGATTGAAAAGGGCTTGTTGTACACACACCGAATCTATCTCTATGTGGGTATTATTTGCTATAGTTGTTGTATCTTTTGTTACGTGAGTTAGGAATCTATTTGGATTGCATATAAAGTGAGCTAGTTTTGATTGCTTTGCTTGGGACGAGCAAAAGTTTAAGTGTGGGGGAGTTGTTTACGACTAATTTTATGGTTTTTATCGAGTTGTTTCGTAACATTATCTCCCGTGTTTTAGTGATTTTTATAGAAAATCACTCGCCAAAAGGATAAACTAAGCAAATGATGTTTAAAGATAATAAATTGCAAAAGTGGCTGATTTATGTGTTTTTATCATTGGTTTTATGTTTATTTGGATGTTGTTACACTTTGCAATATTTTGGATATCTTGTAGATGCATATCTTCGGTCTAAAAGAGGTGTTTAGAGGGTTAGAAGAAGATGCCACAAGTTTACGAGTTCAACGGAGCAAATTTTCCTAAGTACTTAAATCGTTACATATTTTCGACGGAGATTTGATTGACTTAGAGGCATTTTCAGGGAGGACTTCTTCATGAAAATTGTAGATCTTTGAAAGAGCTTTCCAACGCACATTGAATTACGTCAATCGGACTTCTACAACTCAAATGGTGGTCAAGTGGGTAATCAATTTGGGTAAGTGGAAAATCCCGAAATATACTAAATAATCGACGGGCTAATCAAAAGGCGTTTTCTGAAGAAGAGTCCTTAATGGAAGTTGTAGAGTTTTCTGAGAGCTTTTTATGACATTCGGATCATAATTTTGGAGGTCTACAACTCAAGATATGAATTTTAGAAGTTGCAAGGCGAAATTGGATACAGGATGATCGACTTTCGAAAGAACGCGGCCCTAACTGCGCCGCCATAGTCCACCGCCTTACTCATCTATTTAAGCGGCATGGGAAACCCTAAATATCATCATAATTTCCAGCCGCATTACGAGAGAGGAGAGCGACCAAGAGAAAAAAAAAACCTATTTTTACGAAAGGAGCAACCGTATATTCCAACACACAAAGGATGAATCCTTCCATCCCATAATCGTGATCATCATCATGATGCAAGGCTAAGCACATAGCGGTAGAAAGCAGCGGGATGAAACCACACAACGTCATCACAACCATGAATCGTTAGTTTATCCTTGTTTATGATTTGAATATTGTTTTATTTATCGATTGATTCTTGGATTAATTGTTAAGTGTTTTATTAGATAGGAATGTCAATGAAACCATATTTTGCTTTGAATTTATATGGAAATATGATTCAATAGTAGAGCTTTTCAATCGATACGGTTAATGATAATTTGAGGAATCACTTGTTGTTAATTGGGTTGTTTAATTTGGGAACAAATTTATGATCTTGTTATGAATGTTAATTTGTTTTGCTTGGAAAAGAAAAGCGAATCCTAGATATTGATTTAAAGGAATTGATCGATCTCGAGATTGATCATACCAATAAATCGTATTTGGATCATAAAAAGTGGTTGCGTGATTGTTGTGTGGTGGATCCTTGTTGTTTTACCGTTCTTTTAAATCTTTGATAAACCGAAATCGTTCGTAACAATCGTCAATTGCTACGTCTAGTTAGTTAATTAGTGTTAGAAACCCTAGTTGTTAATTGCTAATTTTACGCAAATTTTCTTGTTCATCGTTTTTTACTATTCATCGAAATTTACTGTTCATCGTCATTTTCTTTGTTCATAATTAGCATAAACCCTAGTTTAATTAGTATAAAATTTAATTTTAGTTAATAAGGACATTATTTATAACAGCTATATTTTAATCCGATAATTGTACGATTCCCTTAGGACGACTCGGTAACACCCTATACTACGATCCTTATACTTGGGGTGTTCCGGTAATTATAAATAAAACACGTTTTTACCGAACAATTCTCAAAGTTTAATCATCGAGAAAGATTGTCTCAGTTTAACCGTCATCGTGCTGATACCGACCCCCTAGGCGGCGGTACGATGCGAGGTTAAATCCTTGGAATGGTAGAATAGACTTTTACAGTTTATAATTCCTAATATTTATCTAGTCGTGTATGAATGAATTTTTTCTGTCAATTTTATTTACAACAATCATCTCTAGGCTACTAAACTGCTAGTGTAATGACTTCGTTAAAAGTGGAAAGTAACAAGAACGTTGAACTCATCGAAGAATGCAAGAGATATTCCTCTTAAGCCTTTAAATCTTAAGTGACATAGTATAGGTATGTCAATGCTGTCACTCGTGTTGAACGAGAGACGCACTTAGTTCAAAGATGATGTAGGACTATATAAAATTCTATTAGTGAATTTTAATTGTGTGAGTAATCACACAAGAATTTTTTAATTGAAAAATTGGAAAATCATAAATAATGTGTTGCTAGTTAGACGGTATTTGGAACCGGTAAACTAGTGGGAGCTTTATTCTTATGATTTGTTGTTTTTATGAATCATTAGGAATGTGTAAGAGACTGCACAAGAGTTTTTCCATTCCAGGAAAAACATGAACAAAGCATTACTAGTTAGACGGTATTTGGAACCGATAAACTAGTGGGAGCTTAGTTCTGGTGATTTTCTAGTCTCTGAAAAATCATAAATAAAGTATTGCTAGTTAGACGGTATTTGGAACCGATAAACTAGTGGGAGATTTAACCTTATGATTTGTTGATTTATTAGAAAAATCATATAATCCAAACGGGTAGCACTATCATTAGACATCCCACAGTTCACGAGTAGTGTCTATGCAAATGAACTGCTAGTTCAAGACTGTTTCCATATAAGGAAAGTCAAGAAAGGGAAATAATGTCTTTACGTGTTAGTCATCTGAACTAAGTAGTTTTAAGTCTAAACCGGAATATTAATAAATAGAAAATCAGAGGATAAGGAAAGTGATTTCGGATCACTGACCAATGCATCATAACGATTTCCTCAAAGCTAAGTTCTTGGAAGAACAAGGTAGCTATGCATTAAGCGATAAATAGAGTAGACAACGGGCGATTATTTCAAACTAGAATAGTGGGAATGGTATAAGGAAATGAATTTCGGATTCAATCCTTGAATATCACATAAAATTTATTTTTTTGTTTTCAGATTCGTTGGAACGAATGGATTCACTTTCAATTCGATAATTTGTTTGTCTTATAGAAAGTGAATATGACATTTGTAGCACGAATCCAAGACTCGGACTTTTGTTTGATAAAGTCAGAACCACTAAGAAATGTTGAAAAGGTATATGTAACACATCTTAAACTATTAAAGGCAAAATGTTTCCGTATTTAGATAAACACTTCTTCATACCCTATTAATTAGTGCATATTTCCTAAAGACAAGATCTGAAGACTGGCTTAGGGTGATTACTATCTCTCAGTCAAGGAACACTGTCTCAAAAAGAATGACTAAGCTTCCTTTCAATCGGGAAAGGGTAATAGATTTAAAGAAGTAACATAGCTTGTTCATAATGACCTTCGGGGTCTTGTGAAAGATACAAGTTAGAAGGAGCTTCTGAGTAGTGACATCTCGTCAGACAACTAATCGAAACGCCAGTAAGATTATCTAAAATATTTGGAGGTATCTCTGATTTCACCAGAGATAGAGTATTTCATGCTCAGTAATAGGCCATAGCATAGTCTTGGGACTGATGCTCGGCCTGCCTCCCAGTGGAATTTATCCACTGAGGGATAACACCATAAATTTGCCTCATATAGTTATTAATGTGCTACAATACACTGCTTAACTCATTTAAGATATTGGTTGGGAAATAACGGTTTAAACTATCATGAAAAACCGAGAAGTCTACCTAGAAGATGCTTACAAATTTTTGGATAAGGAGTGAATTCGGTTCACCCCACTTCCGTCAATATAGGCATTTAGCACTTAGTGCTTGAAGGTAGGACTGGAAATTTTGCGTACACGTTCAGATGATGACTATTCGTGCAATATCTTATACGTTGAGTAAATGTTGGTTATAAGATTCTTAAGATCAGAAAGTGACGGTTATACTGTCAAAACCCCTTCTGAAATGGTCTATGAATAACAACCTTAGACTTTGGAGTACTGTTACTCAAGGTAGTTACTAACTGATTAGATCAAACCACGTCCAACATTGGTTGTTGGTGATAACACTGATAATTACTACTAGATCAGAATATCGATCCACCAAGAACGCAATGGGAGTATGGTTTAACCTTTACCTATTATGGTTTTACGAAGACTTTTTGGTTCTGAGATGTGATTGATAACTTATGGTTTTGCTTAGAATTTGTATAGGATTCTGATCAATAGAGGTTGGTTAAAATCCATAACCCTGTGAATGGAGTTTTGGTACTCCAGTTCTGTTCACACTCTAGTAGAACCACCTGAGTGTCTCAGGCCCAGTGGGAGTAATTGGATCTACATGATAATAGTCGAATGAATAGAAAGTTTAACTTTCGGTACAAAGCTGAGTGGTCTAGGGTTGATTCCCTAACAAGTAGAGAGTTAACCAGACCGTGAACTCTCTAACCACTCGGTCTTGTTTGATTCCATTAGAAATCAGAAAATAGGGGCGATTCCCTAAGACTTTCTTGCCGAACAAACGGAATCTGAACTCATTCGGAACGAAGGGTTTTAGCTTTGAATAAATGCATGATTTCGTTAGAAAGCAGGAAATAGGGGTAACTCCCTGAGACTTTCTTGCCAATCAATCGAAATCTAAATTGATTCAGGAACCAAGGCTTATATCCTTTAAGGATCAAAGCAAACCTTTAGGTCATTTAAAAGTCACATATTTCAAGTATGTGGACTTGACCAGAATATTGATAAGTTTTTCATAGACTGGATGTCAGTATTGGTAAAGTAGTATATACATTATTGTTCATGAATGGTAACACTGAAACAGTTGGAAACAACATGGGTGTGTTATCTGAAGTCGGAAACTGACATGCCAAAATTCTCTTTATGAAAGAATCGGACTACATTCTAAAGGATTTGATTCGGTCAAATTCCGAGAATATGTGACCGGCAAACCCATCTATCCTAATGGTTAAGATGATTTTGCATATCGGTATGAAACATTCAACGAAGTAGTCCTACCCTACCTCTCACGGAATGCTTCTCTAAACCTGAGGATGAATAGAAAATGGGATAGACTCTCTTTTGATAAGAGAAATTCAGGTAATTACAAGTTAATAGAATCTTGGATTCGAGTATTAAATAGCAAGTTTAGTATGTCCTCAAGTATCTTTGGAGAATGAGGAATAATATGCTAGTATATTCGGGTGTGAACGTGAATATAAATGATTACACTGATTCTGACTTTAAGTCAGATTATGGATGATCGTTAAGTCGATCTCGGGCTCAGTGTTTACTCGTGTGATTCTGACTTTAAGTCAGATTGAGGATTTCCTTCCATATCTGGGAGTAATTCCAGATCTGGTAAGCCGATACCACTTCATTGTGAAAACAGTGGAGAGGTAGCTGATAAGGATCTTCGCAGTCACTAGACGTAAAAAAAAGCATATTGGGAGAGTGCTACCTGATTGGATGGACCGGCGATGTTTCGACCCTAAAGATCGTCTCAAGCTGACAACGGATCAGTATACTAAGTTGCGTGGCATTTAGATGTTGCATACTCACCGAGTCACAGACCGACCCTGCGGCGGCACACTCGGAGTGTATTTTGACATCTAAATGGTTTGATGCACTTGGAGGGTACATAATTGAGGGATATATCTCATTTGCTTTTAGAGCAAGTGGGAGAATGTTGTGTATAAGGGGTATGCTCTAACCAATTAATCACTTGCCTTTCGTGCAAGTGGGAGATTGTTAGGTGTAGTGCCCGAAAGACAATTTCTGTAATTGTTTTTGACAAGATTTATAATTCATCTTAGTATTTGCATTTATGCTTATATTAATACACTGCTGAAAACCCTAAGTATATCGGTATGTAATCATATAACTTAGTGTATGTCATACACACGAGGATTGAGTTAGTGATGATATGCTTAAAACTAGTTAGTCCGTGGTGAATTTAATCAGAGTATGGGTCTCATGATTAATATACCAATAATGCGCCCAGAACACTTAACGGTGTGACCGTCTTTTCCGGACCGTCGGTATATGGTACCTAGTGGAGCATTTATATATGATGTATATCATATAAGACTGGACCGATTTGATTTGAATTCTTGATATAATTCCATGATCGAGAAATCTTATCGAATCACAAAATAATCACATATTGATTAATCACAATCCTGATGTGATCACAGTCTATTGTTTGGTTCAAAGTAGGGTTTGATGTGTTAGTTAAGGATCACTTGGATACATGTGATATGAACACTTCTCGTTGGCTCTATTCTGGAATGAGTGAGTAGTCTGTGACTTCACAGATATGGAATCCATTCCTTCCTGCGGGAAGTAGACAGACAGTTCCATTATTTGTTAATCCTAGAAACTGTTCGATGGGCCTAGTTCATATTATATTAGTTATGAACTAATTGATCACTAGGGGGTTAATGGTAAATAAGGATAAGATGTTTTGAGAAGGGTTTACGGAAATATCCCGAATCAAAACGAATAGTCTACGGAGGATTTATTTGTATGTAATGATTATATCAATGGACGCTTTTACTCAATGATTAGAGTGTAAGTATATATCTATAATCAATTGAGTTCAGTTTCGGGTTTATGGTGGCGTAATCCCGGAATTAATAGATTGAATAAGAATTGTTCTGTTCGATGAATAATTTTATTTAATTTATTGTAGCTACTGGTTATAGGTTAATGGTCCCCGATGTGGCTCCTAACATGCATATGTTTCTTGACGTTGGGCCTCAATAATAATTAAGTAGTTGGACTATTTAATTGATGTGCGAATAATTATGTAGTGGGCTAAATAATTAAATACATGGAAAAAACATTTTTCGTGGACTCGGACCATTAGTGTAAAAGTCGTGTGCTAACCTTATTTGACTAGGGTTGGCGTGTTTTGTGTCATGTTATTTATTATGGAATTAGTTTTCTTGATAATTATAAGACATGTGATTAATTGTTTATTTGTTAAATAATTAAGGAAAATATATTAGATTGATCCTTAAATATTCTAGATTTGTTCCAGATTATTCTAGGAGTATCTTTTATGGAAAAATGATTATTATAATTGATTTTGTATTAAATATTAAATCCCTGGAGGACAAGGATTTCTCTCCTATATAAAGAGAGTTCTCCTAAGCCTTTTATACAATCACAATACACGCATACATACACACAAAATAAGCTAAGGAATTCGGCCAAAGCTTAGGGTTTGAGTTGGGAAAATCTTCGGGATTTTCCGGGTAGCATATCAAGGAGGTCAAGCATCAAGGATCAACATCCATCGGTTGTTGCTTGGAGATACACATCGGATGATTGTGGCATATCAAATTGGATCTCGACTTCATCAATCTTTTGGATCTGGCTTTTGATTGGTAAGTAAATCTCACCTTCTTGTAGGTAGATCTTAAATTATGTAGTTTAATTTTATATGTTCGTGATCCTCTTATTTATTCCGCTGCGTAATCGGGCGGATCTAGACCCGTCCGGTGATATTACATCTAACAACACCAACTGCAAAGGATATATCTGGTCTACTGGCTATGAGATAATATAGACTTCCAATCTTTCTTCTATAGAGAGTTTGATCCATATCCTTGCCATCTTTATCTTCATCTAATCTGATGTTGGTTCAAATTGGTGTTGTAATGCCAGCTGATTTCTCCATCCCAAACTTCTTGATCAGTTCTCTGGTATACTTGGTTTGGTGAATGAAAATTTCACTGTCCATCTATTTTACTTGTAAACCAAGAAAGTAATTATGTTCTCCCATCATGCTCGTTTGAAACTTGCAAATTTCTCACAGAGTTGCTCATTTTCTGATCCAAAAATGATGTCATCCACATAGATTTGAACTAGGGGAGTACTTTCTTCAACTTTCATCCTGAATATGGTTTTATCAATAGTTCCTTTTGTAAAACCATTATCCACCATAAACTGAGATAGAGTTTCATACCAAGCTCTTGTTGCTTGTTTGAGTCCATAGAGAGCTTTTCTCAGTTTAAAGACTTTGTCAGTTTGATCTTTATTTTCAAATCCTGGGGGTTGTTGGACATAGACTTCTTCTTCAAGTATCCCATTCAAAAATGCACTTTTAACATCCATCTGGTACACTTTGAATTTCTTGTGGGCCGCAAAGGCAAGAAATAGTCTGATTGCCTCCAACCTTGCAATTGGGGCATAAGTTTCATCAAAGTCTATCCCTTCAGCTTGTGAGTAACCTTTTGCTACAAGTCTAGCTTTGTTTCTGATAATATTCCCATCTTCATCAAGCTTGTTTACAAAAACCCATTTAGTTCCGATTATGTTGACATGATCTGGCTTGTCTACTAATCCCAAACTCGATTTCTCTCAAATTCGTTGAGTTCTTCTTACATACCCAAAATCCAATCTGGATTGTTTAAGGCTTCTTCAATTTCTTTAAGTTCAGATTGAGACAGAAAGCAAGCTATCATAGGATCTAGTTGGTGTCTTGTTTGAACTCCAACTTGAAAATCACCTAACACTAGTTCTTCAGGGTGATCTCTCATCAATTGATGTACTGGGGGTTGCATCGAAGGGTCTTCATTTTGTTGAGCTGGTTCTTCTTGTGCTTGAACATTTTCAGTTGGATCAGTTTCTTCTTGTTGTTGTTCAGTTGCAGGTTCAATTACTGGCAACTGAGGCTGATCCTGATCTGATGTATCTGAGATCCTTAATCTTCCAATATCAATGATAAGTAATTCTAGAGTCTTGTCTGTTTTTAGTTGAGAAACTGGTTCTTCCTTGTCTTCTATTGTGTCTCCAGTAAACTTTGGTTCATCAAAAACTACATGTATAGATTCTTCATGCTTGAGTGTTCGCTTGTTTAACACTCTAAAAGCTTTACTAACACTTGAGTATACCAGAAATATTCCTTCATCAGCTTTGGGTTGAAAAACTTTGAGCTGATCTATACCATTATTGTGAACAAAGCACTTGCTTCCAAAGGCATGAAAGTATGAGACATTTGGTTTTCTTCCATTCCAAATTTCATAAGGTGTCTTTTCATGTCTCTTGTTCATGAGAGCTCAATTCTGAGTATAACTAGCTGTATTTACAGCTTCTCCCAATATCTTCCGATAGTTTAGATTCATAGATCATTGTCCTTCCAGGTTCTTTGAGTGTTCTATTTCTCCTTTCAGCTACTCCATTCTGTTGAGGTGTTGTTGTAGCTGCAAGCTGGTGTAGTACTCCATTTTCTCCACAATACTTGATGATTATGTTGTTGAGAAATTCTGTTCCTTTATCAGATCTAATCTTGACTAATGTAACACTTTTCTTATTTTTTAGTCTCTTGAGAAGTTCTGTCAGTTGTTGCTTAATTTCACTCTTCTTTGTCAAGAAGATAACCCAAGTATATCTTGAAAATTTATCAACTACCACCAACGTGTATTTCTTTCCACGAACACTGATTGGTGTAATTGGTCCAAATAAGTCCATATGCATCAGTTCTAAAACTCTGTTTGTTGAATGCTGAGACTTAATCTTGAAACTTGCTTTTGTTTGTTTTCCTTGCTGACATGCATCACACAGACTATCTTTCTTGTATGTGATCTCTGGTAATCCAATCACCAAGTTCTTTTTGACTAACAAGTTGATATCATCAAAATTTAGGTGATTCAGTTTCTTGTGCCACGGCCAACTGAGTTCTGACTTGGTATGCACAATTAAACAAGTTTCTTAAACTACTGTAGACCAATCTACCATATACATGTTCTCTTCCCTTCTTCCGGAAAGAACAATTTGGAATGTTGTTTCACTGTCTACAATGCAGAAATCTTTATCAAAAGTTACTTTGTATCCCATATCGCAGAATTGACTTGTGCTGAGTAGATTATAGTGAAGTGCATCCACATAAGATACATTTTTGATTGTCAGTCCATTTCTGATTAATTAAGTTTCCATAACCTTTTGTGTAACCGGGTCTATCTTTACTTCCAAAGTTGACTTTTGGTCCATCTGTAGCTACAAAATCAGTGAGACAGTCCTTGCTCTTTTTCATTTGTCTAGAGCAACCACTGTCAAAGTACCAAATATCCTGCAAAACAAATTAAAATGCTTTAGGTACCCAATTCTGTTTGGGTCCATAGTGGTCAGTTGTCAGTACAACTCTGTGTATATTTCCATAAGGTTTTCTCTGGAAATTGTTGCACTTATTTCATATATATAAGCCACGCTTCCATAATATCTTTTTCTGGATTGTGTCTCATTTATATGATTTCTCAGGTCTTCTGGTTTAAACTGATTTCCAAAATGTCTTATATTATTAAAAGTTGAATAATAACCATCATTCTTTTTGTTCTGAGGTCTGGACTGACCTTTGTACTGAGACTTTTACTAAGAACTGGGATAAGTTCTCTGTTGAGTCTTGGACTCAAACTTGTGATAAGTTTTCTGTCTAGAATGATTGTTCCTATCAGTTTTAATAGTAGGTTCAGTAAAATTCCAATCATCATCAGAGGGGTATAGTCTGCCTTTCCCTCTTGATGTGTGAGTCATTTAATGATTGACATTCTTAGATTTACTTTGATTAATTTTTTTTCTAGTTTTTGACTTGATCAGTTTTTGTAGATCTGGCAGTTGATCTACCATTTCTGTTTTCTTGAGGTACAGCTGATCTACTATTTGATTTACCTTTGTTGGTAGGTGCAGCTGTCTTCTTAGAAAACTGAGTTGTCTTATGTGAGGCTGACTTTACTAGTTCAGCAATTTTCTCAGTCTGTGGAAGTTGCTCATCTACAAACTTAATACAGTTTTGATATTAGGTTCGTGACTTTCTTTGTTTCCTTCCTTAGTAGATTGCTGTGTATAAAATCCTAAGCCAGTTCTGTCTCCATAAGGCTTTCCGGATTTGAATCCAGTAGCTGAACTTGATTGAGCAAAAGATTCAGTTGCTGCTGATGATGCAGTAGGCTGATACTGATTCTTTCCTTTATCAGTTCTAGTCAATTTCATCATATTTAGTTCATACTTCAATCTTTCAATTTCAAGAATTAGAGCTTCTTTCTCAGATTTGATTGATTCATAACAAGCTTGGATGGTTATCAGCTTATTCATCAATTTGTCAAGTGTTTCATCTAATTCCAGATTTTTTGGATTGGAGTCAGCAGTCGAAGAACATGCATTTTGCACGGAAATCTTAGCTGAGCAATATTTAGAGTCAGATTCACATACTTCATTTGGATCCTCCATATGAGCCATTAGAGCTGTGTCATCTGATAATCTTTCAAAGTGCCAACTTCTGATGACGATCAAATTATACCCGTAAAAGTCATCAATGTTGACCTTAAATCGAGATTAATAATATATATTTCATATTAAATCACATGTTTATATTTATTATTTAATGTTAAGTGATTATTAATATGATATTTGGTATTTAGCCGTTTTCATTATTAAAAGCCGATTTATTGTGCGATAAATGCTGATTTTGTAGATCACGACAAATCGAGAGGATTAATGTCATTCAATCAATGGTCTCAAGATAATAGAGGAAGAAAATCGGAGCATTAAATGAAAGATTAATCAGATCAACACGCAAGCGTGCAGTGGGGAACAAGTCAGACAAAGAGACGCGTTTAACACGTGTAAAAAGGGCTCGGTCGACCGAGCCTATCCATTCGGTCGACCGAGTATCTCGGCTCGGTCACTTTTCGGATTTTTTCGTATTTACCTTCTAGATCCTTCATAAGTCGGCAGAAACCCCTATATAAGCAGCAGCTACGAGAAATTGTAAAACACACCAACATATCCCATCATCCCTTCATTCTTTCTTCAATCTTACAATTCATAATATCACTTGGATACAATGTAGAATAATTTGAGGGTTTCTAGCAATTTAAGGGCTGCAAATATGTAAGCTCTTATTTTCTGTTTCTTTTATTTGAAGTAATTAATTCCCCAATTATGCTTTATCGTTTGAGTTAATTAATCATAGCTAGATGATGTAGATCTAGGCTATGACATTAGGGATGTGGCGACTCCTTGTCTATGGGGATCCCATAACCTACGTCGTACACTTAGTATTTATTCATGAATCTGCATTGTTCAATTAATGTTTATCTAAGTTAGTTTATATGATCGCTTTTTAAATTCATTGTTTAATCCGTTGTGTATGATGAAACGCCGAGAGATACGTTCGGGGATGTAACTGGGAAAAAGACCATTCGGTACACCGAGCCCGGCTATTCGATCGACCGAGCCCCTGTTCATCCGTTAGATAGCCATGTCTTTATGGTTAGGTTAACTTAATAGAATTTATTATCTCAGTAGGTATGGCTATGGCTACGTTACTCGCTTAGTTTAATTAAAACGTGTAAAAAGGAAATACCAATATAAAACTCTTAGGTAGGCTTATGAATTGCTCTTCACGGACGTTCAGCGTTATCTAGGTAGGGTTATATTTAGGAATTGCATGCACCTGATTATACGTACGTCGTAGATTAGCATGAGACTATAACTTGGTAATTGCTAGTTGGACGAGAGCTTGAGTGATCGTTTAGGAAGTATGCCTAACCATAGGAATGTTGCCTTGACGAGGTGTACGGTCAATATCGGGATCCTTAGAGTCGTAAGCGTGTGAGTTATATGAGATGGAGGCACTAAAAGGCGAAGTCACGTAACAATATCACAGTGATTTAGTGACTTACCGGTGCTAAGTCAAGTTAAAGAGGATGACTCCCGTAGCCAATCTAAGATAGATACAAATGAATTGTGATTAATAAGTTGAGCTTTATTATATAAATTATCTAGGTCCAAACGATAAAGACTATAATTGGGGAGGTTAATTACGTTGTGTCGAGTCGTGTCTTTACCTTTCTTGTCTTATGTTGGTCGTAGACCGCCTCTATGTCCTTGACATGTTTAATTAATTGTTTGTATATAAGATGATCCACAATTGGTTCCCTGTGGGATCGACCTTGATTCACTATAGCTATACTACGATGGGCCTAGTCCTCTTGCTAGTATTGGTTTATGGTGGTCAAGTATATTATAACCTGATTGACCCCGATCAGCTTCATAGTCTGACTCATCTCCGGCTAAAAGTGCTCTTGTGATAGTTCTTCGTTGCTGAGTCTTCTTACCAGTCAGCTCTGGATATTCAGCTTTGTAATGTCTAGGCTTTTTTTTGTTGAAGAAGAGATATTCATCATCTTTCCTCTTTTCAGGATTATTCTTGATAAACTTCTGAGTGACTGGATGTCCACTCTTCATTCTTCTAATTCTATTCATCATTAGAGCCATCTGCTCTTCCATCTCATCCAATTGTTGAAGATTGTTTGATGAGTTTTCTGATTTTCATTAGAGGCTGCTGTGAGGGATGTTGTTTTAGGTTCCTCTAGAGCCTTGATTATTGCAGCTGTGCTTGTGAAATCTTCGCTGAATTCATTAGCTTTTATGTATGAGAAGATTTTGAAGGAATCTTCTATGTCAAGTCTTCTAGATTCTTCCATTGATGTGACCTTCATTTTCCAGCACATGGGTAAAGCCTTCAAGTTCTTATGTTGATTTCTTTCTTGGTATACTCGATATTGAGTAATGCCAGTTCATCCATTATAGTGCTGAATCTTGTTTCTATATGATCAACATTCTCGCCTGACTTCATCTTGAAATTCTCAAACTTTTGTTTTGCTACTGAGATCTTATTTTCTTTGATGGAGTCAATTCCTTCACAAACCAATTGAAGTTTCTCCCATATTTCTTTTGCAGTAGTGCAATCCTTGACCTTCAGATACATGTTGTTGTCAAGAGTTCTGATTATGATATCTATGGCAACATTGTTCAGGTTGTTTCTCTTTCGGTCATCATTGGTCCAATCGCTTTTGGGCTTTGGAACTATTACTTGGTCACCATTGATAGTTTGCATGTGATTGATTTGGATAGGTCCATCAGTGAGTACATCAATCATCTCATCATTAGAGGCTGCTAGAAGGCCTACAAATGACGTTTGTATTCATCAAATCTATCCATGTTGCATATTAGCATCTGTCTTCCATACTGATTGTTACCCATTGTGAGAGTGAGTGAAAACTTGATTATGCAAAAAGACTATAAACTGAAAGGCTAGGCTTTTTCCGGAGAACAACTAGAGGAGATAATTAGAGCAGGATAATTGAGTACCGGTTACTTGCTCCAAGTCGAAACAGAAAACTCTGCTCTGATACCAATTGTTGGTCCATTGGAAAGGCTAACACAAGTTTAGAGGGGGGGGGAATAAACTTGTCACAAAAAACTAGATTATCACAATTAAGGTTCAGTTTTTACCGACTTATGACAAAACTGATTCAACCGGCAGTGGATATAGATTTTAGCATTTAACTAGATCTTGTTGATTCTATAAGAAAAAGCTGAGTATGTAAAACCGAATTCTGGTGAATGTCAGTCTGTGAGTTGTGTATGCTTATAACAATCAGTTTCAGTATGCTGTATGAACAAATATAAATGCAGTAAAAATAAATAAATGCGTAAAGTAAGTAGAGCAAGAATTATAGTGGTTTCAGGTGGTGTAATCCTATCAGTCCACTATTCCCTTGTGATGTAGGAGGAAAATTCCACTAGAACTCCTTGATGTATGATGTTACAAAAAGTCCTAAATGATAGTCCTAGACTAATCCCTAGTGTCCCTATCTAAACAACAAAAGAACATGTTGGATTGCTGCTTTTCAACTGCTTCTACCAATGGTCCTTAGAGGGTTGTATTGCCTCTTCACCAGCTATCATCACAAACACAGTCTACCCGACTGCAAATGTCACAACTGTTCTTGGCAACTCCTTAACCGGATTGCCTCATAGACTAAACCTTTGATTAATAATCAAAGTTGGGCTGAGAATCAATAAATTGATTCTTGCTTGTGGTTCTTCAATGTGTGGAAATTTTGATATGATCGATGTAGCTTGAACACTTGAAGTAATCTAGATATGATCTTGTTGAGCGCAGATATTGATAGCAATTCAGATGAACTAGACTTGCAATCAAAATTCTTGTAAATCGGTGTTGTTGTGTTTTTTATCGTTGGTGCAAAGTCCTCTATTTATAGTGTGAGGTCCAACGTTCATCTTTCTTGAATTTCAATTGTATCAATGTCTATATTTTCAGATGTCAGGTGTCAGTGACCGTTCTGACATGTCAGTTCTTCATCCAATAAAAATCCTTGATTTACAACGTTCGAGTGTACTTTTAGTTTCTTGGATGGCTGACTATAAAACTTAGTTTCCTGATCAGTTTTATACTGAGTGTGTCAGTTCTCATTTTGTTAACTGACTTAGAGCATTAACTGAGTTTTTACTCTTCTTCAAAATTTCAGTACACTATTTATCTAATTTTATGTGACTGAATCAGATTACACCATTTCTTATACAGATCATCTTAGATATCATTGTCCTTATGATACTTAGGTCTTCTTTCAAGATCCATAAAGTCAATTCTGGCCATCACAGACTTGCCTGAATTCTAACTTTACAGTCTCGGCATAAAATCTTCATAACTAAGTTTGAACCCTCAGTTCTTCAATCTTCTTCAATCTTCTTTAACTGAGTCTGTGTCCCTCAGTTCTTCAAATACTGAGTTTGTTCCCTCAGCCTTTAGTTCTAGATAAGCCAACCGAGTCTTTATCCCTCAGTGAACTTACATTCTTCAGTTCCGAGTGAACTTTAGTTCAAGGTGTATATCTTCAGTCTTAGGTTAAGTTCCAGTTTTCTAGATGATTTTAAGTTTTCAATTTTACAACACTTCTATCTATTACAGTGCTTGTCTGATATAACCTATACAATTATTAGACTCTAGTAAAACTTATACATTCAGTTCTAGACATCATTTAGCTTTCCACTATAACAACTAGTTTCACCACTTCATCAATGTGGTGTAAACAAACATATACTTAAATGAGATGAATCATCATCAAAACTAAATTTTATTTCCAACAGAAAAGACAATGAGTAGGCTATGATGAAACATTTTCACCAGTAGCTATGTTGAAGTCCATTATGAAACATGGCAGATTGATATGAAAACAACTTTCTTAACGGGAATAATTGTGAGGAAGTGTACATGACACAACCTCATGGTTTCATAACTGATGATGCTAAGATGGTATGGAAGTTGCAAAGGTCCATTTATGGACTGTAGCAAGCTTCTCGGAGTTGGAATCATCGCTTTGATGAGAAAATCAAATAGTTTGATTTCATCAAGAATGAACATGAGCAGTGTGTTTACAAGAAGATTAGTGGGAGTACCATAGTTTTCTTAGTGCTTTATGTAGACACCTATTGCTTATATAGAATGATGTCCCTATGTTACAATTAGCCAATGTTTTGTTATCCAAGAACTTCTCTATGAAGAACTTGGGAGATGCATCCTATATACTAGGAATCAAGCTCTATAGAGATAGATCTAAGAGGTTGTTTGGTCTGTCACAATCCACCTATATAGACAAGATGCTGAAGAGATTCAGCATGGATCAATCCAAGAGAAAATTGATTTTGTTGTTTAAACTATTTCCTCGTAGCCATGTAAATAATAAAAAAGATAATAAAAGAGATCAAGTTCAACCTTTCGACTTTGGAAGTCCCGAGCATTATGTTGCGGTGGAATTTCGCATTACAACATTTTGCTGCTCAAATTTCTTATCTATAGGTTAATTGTTTCCAACTTATTATGATTTATGTTTTCATGAAATGATTTTTATTTAAGAATTGATTGTATATTGATTTTTCAGAATAACCGTTGTCAATATTGAGTTTCGAAATCGCTCCTTCGATAAAAGTTGAAAACCCGGGTAAAATATTACTAAGTGTATTTGGTTTAAATGTTTGTATGTTGTAGTTTTCTTTCTTTCTTTTATGGGTGGGGTCCAGGGATAGTTTTAAAGGGCGGGGTTTATGAATAATTTAGCCTAGGGTTGTCGGTGGGTTGGGGGAGGCAAGATCATTTATGATTTCTTATGGAAAATTGTTTTGGGAGGATTTAGGGTTTATCAAGAAAAGTTTAGGGCTTTTTTAATTTTATTATTTAGTATGGTTAGGTGATAAGTTGGGGCATGTGAGAGGGGCCGGTGATTGTAGACGGTGTGGTATATAAGGGTGGGCATTGACGGATCCAAGAATTTCTTTAGTGAGTTCATAAAAGTTTTCAAGGTAATTTTTTAACATTGTCCAAAATAATTTTCTTGAGTTTTTTACCCATTTATCTATACTATATAATAACGAGGAGCACATTTAACCCAATTACCGGTAATTTTACCCAAATTCCTGACCCAAACTGAGAAAAACACCCAACACCTTAGAAAACTACCTCTCGCAAATACCTCTGCAATTTGGATAAATACTTGCCAATTTCCGAAAATAGACTCCACCATCTTTCCGCCATCTTACCTAATCCTCTTTATCTCCAATTCATGATTTTCTCTCTCTCTCTCTCTCTCTCTCTCTCTCTCTCTCACCAAGAAAATGGCGATGAACGGAGAAAACTCGGACGTTGTTGGGAAGCGGATAAAGAATAGTAATAAGAAAGTACCTTACTTAAAGCTGTTTTCTTTTGCAGATAGGGTGGATGTTGGGTTGATGATTCTTGGTGTTTTGGGTGCGATTGGGAATGGGCTTTCCACGCCATTAATGACATTGTTTTTGGGTCAAATGAATAATTCTTTTGAGAGCAAAACCGAGTCGGTTTCACAAATGATGCATGCCGTTTCCAAGGTATATATCTCTGTTTTCTTCTTATATTATGATCATTTTGGCGATTAATTTTTCTCCAAGAGGTAAATTTTTATCTCACATTTTATGGTGTTTATTTGCACCACAATGACTCTACCAGACTACCACGATGTGCAACACAATAGAATGATTTTGCGAAAGTCGTTTATAGAGCCAAAAACCGACTTTTCTTTCATCCTCATACGCTAATTGCAGAGCCGTGAATCCTTTCTTGCAGTTGACACTTTGTGGATCATAAAAAAGTAATGGCAATAGAGAAGGTTTTGTCACATGATTTTTGCCGAGGATGTTTTATAAGGAGGTAGGCTTCTCTTTCAAATCATTAGTGTATTTTGTGTAAAAAGTAAAACACAACCTATAGTTTCGTATTCTTTTACCTTGCTATTTCTCTGTGATATAATGCCCATGAGTAGCTAATCGACATAATTGACGGAACTTCAGCACTTTTCCAGGACAAGAATGATTTGTTCAGAGTGTTATATGTTTATTTTGTGATTACTTTTTTTTAATTTGTATATTTCATTGCAAGTTTTCAATTTAGTGGATTTGTAATTATTTGGTCCTTCTTATGACGTTTTAATTACTTGCTATTTCTCTTTCAAATCATTTATTTTCTGTTCTGCGGATGGAATCCCCTGAGGGTTTGAGGTAAACATATAGACTTTCGATTTCTCATTGCTGTATGTACAGATTTTGCTTGAATTTTGATTAATATTCATATGCTCGAATTAGTTGTGATTGAATGCCCTCTTCAAACTTCCTGATCCGGCATGTGTCGTTTATTTGATCTTGCGATTCATAATTTGTTTCTTTTTGGTTTGAAGGCTTGGTTACAATTATCAATGCAGCTACATGTGCTCCAAGCGGCGTCACGGGTATGTATTATTCATTGCAGTGGATTTTGAGTGGTTTAGAACATGGATACATTTTTTTCTCCGGAAAACTTAGTGACTTCATAAGCAACACTAGCTATTTAAATTATTCATTTTCTATTCTGCGTGGAAGATGTGACTATTGAAGAACTTAGGTTATTGTTGGAGCAGGAATGTGTTGCCTTTAGGGTGGTGAGTTTATTTTGTTATGTGACTTTCATTTTTTTATCCTTAACTAAATGACGGGTGAATTAGACATGGTGAAATTCAAACGTTTTTCTGTTTGATCCCGGTTGATATAATGATGGTGAACTTCAAATAAAAAAAATATTGTTAGACTTTTCAGAACATTTTTTGATTTGATATTGTGATACGCGTTGAGTGTATATTAAAATTAGGACGGAAGGAGTATAAACTACCTATTTTATTGTTCACCCATGCCAGGCCAATTTGGATGAGTTAATGTACCAATTTTAGTAAAGACGTTCACTGATTATGAGGACCATGTGCTATTTTCATGTATGAGTACTCAAATTTAAGAACATTTGGTTTGTGTTTTTGAACATTTTCCTTAAAAATAGATTAGTTTTCCGTGTATTATGCATGAGTTTCGATTTATATATATATATATATATATATATATATATATATATATATATATATATATATATGATATTCCTTTCTGATGCACCAATATATCTTCGTACATATTAAACATAAAGTACTCACCTGCGCCTTAGTGCCGACTCGTCCTTCTTTCTCCTCCTCCTTTATTTTTTCTTCTTCCTTGTCGCAGATCGTGAGGCTGTAACGCCCAATTCCCAGACACCGAGTCCTTATCCGGAAAAGGAACATTCGGTACGTATAAAATAAAATAAATTTCACTTTATACATAAGCATCTACTACGTCGTATCGAGTTAAGCAAAACGGAAGCAAAAAGACTCGGGTAATTTTTTTCCAAATAACAAAGAATAGAAACTCAATATCTAAAGAAGAAATGTAACATTCATTACATCAAAAAGGAAACCAAACGAAAACCAAACGTACGATAACTTCCAAAAAGTACTAAACAGAAAATTACAAAATTTCGAACAACTTCGAGCCTAAATAATAAATAAAAACATGAGTCATTAAACGCTTCAACCCCAGCGTCCTCAAACGTCGTCATCAAAGTCCTCATCGAACTCCAAATTTACATTTTCGTCTTCTTTCCCCCAAACACATAAATAAACATACATTTGAGGTAAGTACATTACATAGTAAGAAGTAGAAGCTACAATTTCATTAGGCTCTTTAACAGTTTTTATTTTAAATAATTATCTTTATGAGACCGACTCGATCTAAGGTTCTTTCCACGCCCATCGACACTTCATGACTATACGTTTCCAGCTTAGCTTATCTTGGTTACATCATTACTCAAGGACACTACGCATAGCGTTCATCAGTCTGAAGATATACTTGTTAACTAATGGTGATTAGCACCGATTAGCTCCGGGGACTCCCCAGTATGCGTATACGTCCGATGAATTTCCTCCACTACCCTTCAGCCTTTTCAGCTAGTAGCATTGTTCACCTTTTTATGAGCGTATCACATTACCGATGTGAAATAGTTCCTAACCAATAATAAGTGACGTTTTATCTTTTACTACACTTATGTAATTATTATCCATTGTTATCTAGCCACCTAAGTGTTTTCAAAATAAAACTCACCTTATCAACTCTACTCTCTCACTTAGATAGCTAGACATTACAACCTATCAAGTACACAGACATTGATGAACCCTAGTTTATCAAAGCACAAGCCCTTTCATGCCTTTCCGACGGTCCCGAATCAACTCTACCCTAGTTTATCAAAGCACTCACCTTATCAACTCTACTCTCTCACTCAATCGAGGCTTGTTTACGTTTAATTAATGTTATAAGATCAAAGTTTAACATGTAGAACTCATTACAAATCCTAAAACCACATTTTCCCTCAAAACAGGGGCCGGTGCGCCTACACTGGGGTTCAGTGCGCACACACTGAGCCTCTACATGTAAAATCCAAAATCTGCTCGACCAGTTCGCCGGCACTGGGTCTGGTGCACCCGTACTGGGCTCCAGTGCATCCGCACTGGGCTTCGATGTGCCCACACTAACTCTCTGAATGTAAAATTCAGGTTCAGGGCCTGTAGTGCACCCGCACTGGGCTTGGTGTGCCCGCACCAAGCGCGGCAACTCCTCAAAACTCATTTTTTAAACCCTAATCGATCCCAAACTTATTCAACATCAATATACTCAGAAATTAGCAGAAAAACTTGACTTTCACAAGGCCATAACATCTTATGATTCTTAAACAATTTGTAGCATGAATTCTAACCATCAAACCATCAACAAAATCATAACTTAAACCCAACAAACCGTAATTAGCGTGTAGAAAGACCTTCTTTCCTTTTAGCAAGCTAAGAAAATTCCAAATCCTCAGTAAACTACAGAAACGATCTTCATTCTCACAGAAACCTATGTGATCAATTCCAAAAAGGGGTCAAATTCGATCACACGCTTCGATTAACACAAAACTACGAAAAATATAAGTTTTGATCTCCAAAACTCGTCTAAAACAGCAGCTTGGTCAAAAATATTACCTTGATAAAAGCTCCAAATTTCTTGTGTTCAAACGACACTCCTTTCACGACGATTCCAATGCTCTACGCGAATCCGAAAACGGTTGAGATTCGACGTAGAAAATGGAAGAAATCTCTCAACCTTTTTCTGAAGCTCTCACATGTAGATAATATGGATTAGAAGGTGGAATATCTGATTCAAAAGGTTAGGGAATCGGGTTTTTTTTCCCTTAAATAGGAAAAATCCCAATAATTACCTAATCCCTTATTTTCCTTAATCACCCTTTTACTTAAAATTAGATTTCCTTCAAATATATATATATACAACTACATATATATATATATATATATATATATATATATATATATATATATATATATATATATATATATATATATTTTTTCCTCATAAAAACTAAACTCCTATAAAAGAAGACAGAATAATAATATTTCGTTTTCACAAAATAACACGTCTTCCCTTTCCTGAAAATCGGAATGTTACATTCCTCCCCCCTTAAGATGAGTCTCGTCCTTGAAACTAGAACATACCTGGTAAGTCCATAAAATCTGGGAACTCACTGATCAAATCATTTTCAACTTCCCAAGTAGCCTCCTCGGGTGAATGATTTCTCCATTGTGCCAAAACCAAAGGAATCATCCTTCTCTTAATCATCTTTTCTTTCCGGTCCAAAATTCCGATCGGTTTCTCATCATATGCAAGATTATCTTGAAGAAATTTCAGATCAACTGTGGTTTCAACATCACTCTTCATTAAAAACTTCTTCAACATTGATACATGAAAAACATTATGGACTCTTGACATCGATTCCGGTAAGTTAAGCTTATAAGACAACGGTCCAACTCTTTCCAGAATCTCAAAAGGTCCAACATACCTTGGACTTAGCTTTCCCTTTTGTCCAAAAAGTTTCACTTCCTTCATCGGTGAAGCTCGCAGATAAACTCTCTCACCGAATTCCAACTCGAGAGGCCTTCTTCTAACATCTGCCCAACTCCTCTGTCTATCTTGTGCTCCCTTCAGATTCTTCTTAACCAACTGAACTCTTTCTTTTGCTTGTTCAACCAACTCCGGCCCGGAGACTTGTCTTTCCCCGACTTCATTCCAAAACAGCGGTGTTCTACATCTTCTTCCATACAAAGCTTCAAATAGTTGTTATAGGCAAACTCCACTACAAGTAGGTAATCATCCCATGATCCACCTACTTCCAAAACACAGGCTCTCAACATGTCTTCAAGTGTTTGGGTGGTTCTTTCTGACTGCCCATCTGTCTGAGGATGAAAGGTCGTACTCATATCCAACGTCGTACCAAAAACTTGCTACAAACCTTTCCAAAACCGACTAATGAACCGACTATCTCGATCCGAGACTATAGAGATAGGTACTCCTTGTAACTTCACTATATTATCCAAGTATAGTGTGGTCATATTCTTCAAGGGCATATAAACCTTAAACGGTAAGAAATGAGCGGATTTGGTCAATCTATCTATAATCACCTAAATCGCATCATGTCTGCCTCTTGTCTTAGGTAAACCGGTAATGAAATCCATCGTGATCTTATCCCATTTCCATTCAGGGATATCCATTAGCTTAAGCATTCCTCCTGGTCTTTTATGATCTGCTTTAACTTTCAGGCAAGCGTCACATTCTGCTACAAACTTGGCTATTTCCACCTTCATTGAGGACCACCAAAACTTTTCTTTCAAGTCTTTGTACATTTTAGTAGCTCCTGGATGAACCGCAAAGGCAATCATATGTGCCTCTTCTATAACTCTCTGTCTCAAATCACCTACATTAGGCACACACAACCGATCCTAGTACTAAAGATTTCCATTCTTATCCGGCATGTTTCCCGGTAAAACTTCCAGAAACACTTCTGGGTACTCTTTCACTATAGGAGTTTCCTCTAGATTAGGCTTCACTTGCTCCACATCCATTGCGTACAACAAGTAGCCTAGACAACCTGTTCTGACAAGCTCTTATCGCCTTAACTGCTGAAATTATCGGATGCCGATTCTTACTAGGTTTGTAAACATTACCTTGGTAAGTCTTAAATGATTTCCACGGTAATTTAAAGGTCACTATCTTTTCTCTACAATCCAAGTGAACATAATTCTTGGATAGTCAATCTATTCCAAGAATTACATCGAAGTCCGAAAAATCCAAAACCGTAAAGTCACTTTTACAATGATATGCTCCTACTCGCACAACCACTTGAGGCATCAACATGGCTACCTTAGTCACTTTTCCTAATGGTATTGTTATTTCCAAAGTGTTTCTTAAAGTTTCCATTGGTAAGTTAAGCTTCATAGCTACCTTAATTGACACAAAGGTGTTAGACACTCTCGTATCAAACAATGCCGTAACTGCTAAGTTGTCTAATATTATTGTACCTATGATGTGAATTCATTTATTTAAATACATATACAAGATGATTTAAAATGTTCATTAAAGTACTCTAATAAATTAAAATAAACAATAAAGGTACCTGAAATAACATTATCATCTGGTTCAGGCATCTCAGCATCCAATGCAAACACTCGAACTGGGAGACTTGGGCCGCCTTTTCTATTTCATTGCTTTTGATTACTAGAAACTCCCTTCGTCGGACGGTCTTAGCAAAATGTCCCGTTTCTCCACCTAGATAACATCCGGTTAGATGAACTCAGCACTCACCTGAGTGATTCCTATTGTACTTAGGGCAATGTGGTGCACCGGTTGGAGGTTTACCTCGTCTTCTTGGCATTCTGCTGTGGTGCTCCTCGGTTATAGTCTTGACTTGTCCAAAAACATCTCTTATTCCCGATAACCACGGTGGCCTCACTACAAGAAAATCGATTTTTAGTTAGGGGAAATCCGGTCATTAAAAGCCTCTTTCCCGTCATTAAAGACTTTTAATGACGGGAAATTTACTCTCGTTGCCCAGCCTTATTGCTTCTCTATATAAAGCCATATTGTGAGAGTAAAAGGTTGTTAGTAATATCATCCGCAACGGAAGCGATTTAAGGATCTAGATCTATAAATTACACGTAATAAAATAACTAGGTCTACTCTACAAGGGGGTTGTAGAACATACCTTTTGGATCTCAAAATCCAAGTTGAAGAACCGCAATAGAAAGAACGAACAAGGTGTGAAGAGCACCACGATCTTCCGTACGTGTGATCCAAGCAACTCCCGGTGGAAGGAAATCCTCGTCTCGAATCCTTCCGATATGCTACCCGGAAAAATCTCCAAGATTTTCCCTTAAATCTCCCCTTGGCCGAAAATTCTTTTCTCCTCTCCAAGAGGTGAATTTCGAATATTATTGTGTGTTGTAAGGCTTGGGAGAACTCTCTTTATATAGGAGAGTAAAACTTAGCCTCCAAGGATTTTATTTTGCAATTAAAATAAATCCATTAAATAAAAATAATCCATAATATTCTAGAACAAATCTAGAATAATATTTATCCTTATTTCTTTCCATAAATATTTATCCAATAAATATTTTATGCACATGTCTTATTAATACACAAGAAAATAATTTCTTGTTCCATAAAATAGAGCATGGGGCGAAAATTCTAATATTGACCTAGTCAATATTAATTTTGCCATAACACAATAATTGGGCCAAGATTATGGAAAATGTCTTTTCCACATATTTAATTATTTAGCCCAACTAATTTAATAGTCCACTAAACAATTAATTCACATATCGTTTTAATAAAGTCCAACAAGAACTAAATTAATATTATTAGGATTCGACGTCCGAGAATAGCTATGCTATATTAGGAGGCACGTCGGGGACCATGGACTAATAATCAGCGGCTCCGATAAATCAAATAAATAATTATCTTACGAACAGAATAATTATATTTGATAAATCAATCACAGGAATATGCCACCATAATCCCGTGACTGCACTCCTCCGATTATGAGATTATATTTATCTCCTCACGAGAATAATAATAAGCGTCCATTGATACAATCATTACATATGGATTAATCCTCCATAGACTGTTCATTCTAAATCGGGAAGTTACCGTTAACCCTATTTAGAACCTCTTATCCTTATTTACCATTAACCCCCTAGTGATCAATTAATTCATACAACTCACTGGTAGCTAATCAGTGTAATATGAACTCCATGGATCGATCAGTTTCTAGGATTAACAAATAAGGAGCTCGTCTATCTACTTCCGGAAATGGAAGGAATGGATTCCGTATCTGTGATAACACAAACTACTCACTCAATCCAATTACAATGCCAAGATGGGGTAATTCGGACCACGCAGACTCGGTGTAATCCTTAACCGTCAAGTTAAACTTCATACCGATTCAAGCGGTTGGATTGTGATCACCTCGGGATTAAGATATATCCATAAATATGATCATCCATTGATTCGATAAGACTTCTCGATTACGTAATTATATCATGAACTCTAATCAAATCGGTCCAGCCCTATATGATATATCTATCATATATAAATGCCCCACTAGGTTCTCTTAACCGAATGTCCGGATAAGACGATCACACCAATTGTGTTATGGGCACATTAATAGCACGTTAAAGGAGAGACCCGATACTCTCGATTAACTTCACTATGGGCTAATTGTATTTTAAGTACATCTTCACTAACTCAATCCTCATGTGTATATCCCATACACCGAGTTAAGTGATTACATAAACGATATACTTTAGGGTTTTCTGTAGTGTAAATACTATTGTCACATCGGTGATTTTGAGAATAATAAATATGAATAATAATATCATTTCATTTATTAAATAAAACAATTACAAAATTGTCTTTCGGGCATCACACCTAACAATCTCCCACTTGCACGAAAGCATGTGATTAATTGTTTTAGAGCACGCCCTATTATTTAAAATACAACAAACTACATCTCCCACTTGCTCTAAAGCAATGGAGACCCATCCCGTATTCTAGTACCCATTAAGCATATCATAACCATTTTAGATTCCAAAGTACACTCCGAGTATGCCGTCGTAGGATAGGTCAGTGACTCGGGGAGCACCTACATCTAAATGTCATGGGTCTTAATGATTAGTCAGGTTGTCGGCTCGAGGGGCGATCCGTAGAATCAAACGTTACCGGTCCATCTAATCATGTGGTAATCGATTAAACATCGAGCCCTAGATCGACTTAACGATCATCCTCAATCTGACTTAAAGTCAAAATCAGTGTATCACACATATCCAAGTTCACACATGAATATGTCCGCATATTGTTCCTCGTTCTCTCAAGATACTAAAGGACATACTAAACTTGCTTTGTTAACCGCCGAATCTAAGATTCGTTCAAAGTTGACGTTCAATAACCTGACCATCTCTTACTAGAAAGAGAATCTATCCCATTTCTCTTGATCCGAAGATTTAGAGAGTCATTCCTGAGGCATAGGGTAGAACTTCCTCGTTGAATGTTGCATACACAGATGCATCATCTTAACTAATAAGATGGATGGGAAACCAGTGACTGATTCTAATGAATTCGACCGAGTCAAACTCTTTAGGATGTTGTCCAAATCTCTGTTGCAGAGAATTGTGGCTTTGTCAGATTCTGACTTCAGATAACACACCCATGTTGATTCCAACTGGTGCAGTGTTATCCTTTCCAAACACTAATATATGTATATATTCACTACTGTACTAAAAATTGATATCCAGTCTACAAAAGACTTATCAATATTCTGGTCAAATCCACATATTGTAGAAATATATGACTTCCAATGACCGAGAGGTTTGCTTTTTATCCACAAAGGACATAAGCCTTGACAGTCATTCTGTCATTAGTTCATAAGGCAATAGCCTTCTGTTTCGAATGAATCCAGACTCCGTTTGTTTGGCAAGAAAATCTCAGGGAATCACCCCTATTTTCTGCTTATGAATGAAATCATGCAATACTAAGTGATAAGAGAGTTCAAGGTCTGATTAACTCTCTAGACCACTCAAGCTTTGCTCTGAAAGATAAACTTTCCTATGCATTCTACTCTTTTCCATGTAGATCCAATTACTCCCACTGGGCCTGAGACACTCAGGTGGTTCTACAAGAGTATGAACAGAACTGGAGTACCGAACTCCATTCACAGGGTTATGGCTATTAAACCAACCTCTAGTATCGTAATCCTCTATCACGCTCACAAAAGAGCCATAGGTCATCAATCGATCCTCGACTACAAAGTCCACGAAACCGTAATGGGTAATGGATAAACCAAACTCCCAATACTTACCGGGTGGATCGAAATTTCGATCTAGTTTAGTATTAGTATTTAGTGTTATCACCAACAACCGATGTTGGATGTGGTCGATTTTAATCACTAGTAACTACCAGAGTAAACGTACTTCAAGGTTCAAGGTTTCATTGTTCATGGACTCTATCGGGAAGGATGCAACAAAGATAATCGTCCCTTCCCGATTTCAAGAATCTTATAACAAACCTTTTTCTCTATACTACAAGATATAGAACGATTGGTCACTGACCGAACGTGTTCGCGAAATTTCCAGACCTACCTTCAAGCACCGTGTGCTAAATGCTTATATTTATGGAAGTGGGGTGAACCGAATCCACACCTTATCCGTAAATTCCAAAGCATATTCTAGGTAGACTTCTTGGCCTTACATTTCAATGTAAACCGAAATTTCGCTTCTAATATCTTTATTGAGTGAAGCAGTGTATTATAGCACATCTACAACTATGTAAAGCAATTCAACGGTTCCTCCCTTAGTGAAAACATGTCAAAATGAGGCAGGCTGAGCATCAGTCTCGAGGACTATGAATGGCCTATTCCGAGTATAGAATACTCTATCTCTGTTGAAAACAGAGAAACCTCAAAATATTTTGGATAAACTTACCGGAGTGTTTGAATAGTTATCAGACAAGAAGTCACTACTCGGAAGCTCCTACTAGCTTGTATCTTTCATCAGACCCCGAAGGTCGTCATGAACAAGCTATGTTACTTCTTTATAACCATTATCCTTTCCCGATTGAAAGGAAACTTAGTCATTGAACCTTTGAGACAATATAACCAGACTGGGAGAAAGGAATCACCCTGAGCCAGTCTTCAGGTCTTGTCTTTTAGGGACTATGCACTAACTATGGAATATAAAGAAGCGTTTATCTAAATATAGAAACCAATTGCTTTTAACAGTTCGTAAGATGTGTTTTATATACCTATTTCAACAGTTCTAAGTGGTTTTGACTTTATCAAACAAAATTCCGAGTCTTGGATTCGTACTACAAATGGTATATTCACTTTCTATACGACAAACAAATTATCGAATAGAAGGTAAATCCTTTCGTTCCAACGAATTTTAAACAGAAAATAATTTTTCCGCGATATCCAAGGATTGAATCCGAGATTCATTTCCTTATATCACTCCCACTATTCTAGCTAAAATTAACTGCCCGTTGTTTACTCTTTTAATCGTTAAATGCACTGCTACTTTGTTCTTCCAAAGAACTTAGATCGAGAAAATTGCCAAGGATTCATAGGTTGGTGATCCAAAATCACTGTCCTTATCCTATGATTTTCAGTTTAATTAATTTTCCGTTCAGCCTTAAAATTTTCTCAGTTTAGATGACTAACACTTTTAGACATATTCTCCCATTCTTGACTTTCCGTGAATGGAAAAAGTCTTGAACCAGCGGTTCGTTTGAGTAGACACTACTCTTGAATCGTGGGGTGTCTATTTCGAGTGTTACTCGTCGGGACTTCTCGGATTTTCTAATATATCAGAAAAAACAACAAATCATATTAAAAGCTCCCACTAGTTTATCGGTTCCAAATACCGTCTAATGAGCAATGCTTTATTTTTATGATTTTCCGATTTTTTCGATTAGAAAATCTTTCGTACATAGTTCCAATGTTTTCAGAAAAACAACAAATCATAGAAACTCCCACTAGTTCTTCGATTCCAAATATCGTCCAACTAGCGACATTTCATGACTTTCCGGTTTTTCAATTAGAACGGTTACGTGTGTAGTCAGTTACACTTTTCTAATGTTCTAGAAAAAACAACAAATCATAAAACTCCCACTAGTTCATCGATTCCAAATATCGTCCAACTAGTAATACTTCATGATTTTCCGATTTTTCAATTAGAAAATTACTCGTGTAATTACTACATATTCAAAATTCACTAGAAGAATTTCAAAGTCCGAAATCACCTTTGATCAAACTAAGTTTGTCTTCCGTTTGACACGAATGACACTAGTGACATAACTATATGTCACTCTGGTTATTAAAAGGCTTAAGAGAAAATATCTCTTTCGAAAAATAATTGCATTATCGATTAAGTAGTTCAACGTCCTAGTTACTTTCCACTTTTTAACGAAGTCAATACTAGTCAATTATAAATTTTAAGCAATTTAGTAAGGGATATAATGTTGTAAATAAAATGACATATATTAATTCAAGTTAACACTACTATATCTTATTTTAGGAATTGTAAACTAAAATTAAGTCTACTCTACCATTCCAAGGTTTTAACCTCGCATCTCAGTGCCGCCTTAGGGTAGGTCAAAGAGATGACGGTTAAATCGAGACAATCTCATCAATGAATAACTTGTGAGAATCGAACATCCCACGAGAATCGAACATCCCTTTATTCATTGACTACCTTCCTTTTTTAGCCTAGATATTATAAAAAATATCCTTTATGAGTGTGACCTACTATATCGGATCTCTTAGGTACGCCCCGAGTGTGCCGTCTTAGGATAGGTTAGTGACCCAACGAGTACCCGGAAGTCCTATCCTTTTGGAGACCAAGCCATGAATGTTGATAGGGGTGAACACCATCCTTAGGGGGACGAAATCAAAGCGCCGCGAGGCGTCACCCTTCTCTCACTTACTTGTATCTATAGTAGAGGCCGTGGGGTTGGTGTCGCCTCCCCGCTCCCACTCAATATTTTGGAAGTGGTGGTGGGTTAACTAACCACGCTCTTTTGATGTTAACATAAAAGCACATCAAATCATGGATTCGAAAGGTGTCGGTAACGTAGGCAAGCCCACCCATCCTATTCGTTGGAACATATGTGATGGGCCGGACTAAATCGGGTCAAGACATGACCCTATTGAGATAAGAAGTAATCACCCCTCCGCCTCCGGTGTAGCTTAGTCTTGCCGGACCCCGTGCATACATCACACTAGGAGGGTTATGTCGGTCGAGCGAAGCTCGATTGACCACCCAACCTATAAGCGAACCGCTTTTATCCAAGATTTATTGTTCTTTTACCATCATTCAATCTCGTAGACACTACGAATCGAAAACGTGATCTCGTTTGGGCTTTAAGGCGGTTCACCGAGAACACGCACCGAAAGGCTTAACGATTTCATAACCCGTCCTCGGATCTTTAATTAGTTACTAAATTTATTAATTACCACGTATTAAATAAATTTCAACTAATTACTCGAGTTTGTATACATGCCTATTTTAATTACCAAAATTAAAATTCTACATGTATGCATGGAGTGGATTTATGATATGATGCATGTCATGGCAATTCCAATTTTATATCTATTTTATGATCAAACACATAAAAAATAAATTGCGGAAAATTTAAACACCGAGATGGATCGTTGGTACCCCCGTATCTAATCTATCCTAGGAAAGCAGTAAATTACAATCTTGTTGTTTTCATGTCTTCGATCTTCGAACCTTGAATCATCCGGATCTACAGAGCTTCGATCTTGACACGAACCATGAACGATGAGGAGAGGAGGCCGTAATATACCAATATATTTAAAATATATCTATATTAATGTTTTATTAAAAAAAACTTTTTTTTTGTTTTTTTTTTTCATAACAGCCCTCGGCTGTTCCAATAAAATTTTTTTTTTATTTTTTTTTTTTATTATTCAATTGGTCTTATGACCTAAGAACAAGTAAAAGTCAACTAAAAAATTGTGTTTCATTGTCGCAAATAAAATTCAATCGTAAATTTTCAAAATTCCGCCGATGAAAAAAATTATTAAACAAATCGGCCTCCTCCTATAAAAATTATGCAATTGTTTTACCTTTTAGATGATCTCCAACACTAAAATTTTCGCCGATGAAAAAAATTATTAAACAAATCGGCCTCCTCCCGTTTTACCTTTTAGATGATCTCCAACACTATGATCTTCAACACCATGATCTTCATCTTCTCGAACCCGGATCAAAATTATATTACAAAGATTCTAACTTTTATAATTTTTCGCATGACATAAAATAAATTACACATCCTATGCTCAATTGATACTAATCAAAAGAGCTACAAAATAGATCTAACGAGTAAACAGTACCAACCCCAATCCATCTCTTCAACCAAGACATTCATAATCATAAAAAAATAAAACAAAATTTCGGCCCCTTTTAAAAAAAATTGGGACAAAAAAAATCTACATGTTTTCCACTCCTAGATCTAATATTTTATACGTATAAATATAGATCGCCTTGGCGACTGATACCACTGTTAGTAATATCATCCGCAACGGAAGCGATTTAAGGATCTAGATCTATAAATTACACGTAATAAAATAACTAGATCTACTCTACAAGGGGGTTGTAGAACATACCTCTTGGATCTCAAAATCCAAGTTGAAGAACCGCAATAGAAAGAACGAACAAGGTGTGAAGAGCACCACGATCTTCCGTACGTGTGATCCAAGCAACTCCCGGTGGAAGGAAATCCTCGTCTCGAATCCTTCCGATATGCCACCCGGAAAAATCTCCAAGATTTTCCCTTAAATCTCCCCTTGGCCGAAAATTCTTTTCTCCTCTCCAAGAGGTGAATTTCGAATATTATTGTGTGTTGTAAGGCTTGGGATAACTCTCTTTATATAGGAGAGTAAAACTTAGCCTCCAAGGATTTTATTTTGCAATTAAAATAAATCCATTAAATAAAAATAATCCCATAATATTCTAGAACAAATCTAGAACAATATTTATCTTTATTTCTTTTCATAAATATTTATCCAATAAATATTTTATGCACATGTCTTATTAATACACAAGAAAACAATTTCTTGTTCCATAAAATAGAGCATAGGGCGAAAATTCTAATATTGACCTAGTCAATATTAATTTTGCCATAACACAATAATTGGGCCAAGATTATGGAAAATGTCTTTTCCACATATTTAATTATTTAGCCTAACTAATTTATTAGTTCACTAAACAATTAATTCACATATCGTTTTAATAAAGTCCAACAAGAACTAAATTAATATTATTAGGATTCGACGACCGAGAATAGCTATGCTATATTAGGAGGCACGTCGGGGACCATGGACTAATAATCAGCGGCTCCGATAAATCAAATAAATAATTATCTTACGAACAGAATAATTATATTTGATAAATCAATCATAGGAATATGCCACCATAATCCCGTGACTGCACTCCTCCGATTATGAGATTATAGTTATCTCCTCACGAGAATAATAATAAGCATCCATTGATACAATCATTACATATGGATTAATCCTCCATAGACTGTTCATTCTAAATCGGGAAGTTACCGTTAACCCTTTTTAGAACCTCTTATCCTTATTTACCATTAACCCTCTAGTGATCAATTAATTCATACAACTCACTGGTAGCTAATCGATTGTAATATGAACTCCATGGATCGATCGTTTCTAGGATTAACAAATAAAGGAATCGTCTATCTACTTCCGAAATGGAAGGAATGGATTCCGTATCTGTGATAACACGGACTACTCACTCAATCCAATTACAATGCCAAGATGGGGTAATTCGGACCACGGACTCGGTGTAATCCTTAACCGTCAAGTCAAACTTCATATCGATTCAAGCGGTTGATCGTGATCACCTCAGATTAAGATATATCCATAAATATGATCATCCATTGATTCGATAAGACTTTCGACACGGAATTATATCGTGAACTCTAATCAAATCGGTCCAAATACTATATGATATATCTATCATATATAAATGCCCCACTAGGTTCTCTTAACCGAAAGTCCGGATAAGACGATCACACCAATTGTGTTATGGGCACATTAATAGCACGTTAAAGGAGAGACCCGATACTCTCGATTAACTTCACTATATGCTAATTGTATTTTAAGTACATCTTCACTAACTCAATCCTCCTGTGTATATCCCATACACTAAGTTAAGTGATTACATAAACGATATACTTTAGGGTTTTCTGTAGTGTAAATACTATTGTCACATCGGTGATTATGAGAATAATAAATATGAATAATAATATCATTTCATTTATTAAATAAAACAATTACAAAATTGTCTTTCAGGCATCACACCTAACAAAGGTCCCGTCACTATTGATGCTTCTCTTTTAGTGACGGGTATTTTACTCTCATTACAAGTTTGTAATCGTGACAGGACCTTTTACTCTCACTATATGCCTTTATACAGGGAGGCAATAAGGACGGGCGACATGAGTAAATTTCCCATCATTAAAAGTCTTAAATGATGGGAGAGACTTTTAATGACCAGATTTCCCCACAACAAATTTTTTATTAATACCATACATCCTCATTGTATGTTTAACTACCCCTAACTAAATCATGTCATTGATGACAAAACATACATCAGAAGAGTAGAATACAACATTAAATACAAAATAAATATCATACAAACAAGTAAAACGGTTGCCAACAAAAGTGGTAATAGCAAAGCAGAGTGAACAAACAATACTAAAACTTCCCTCCATCCTAAGAAATGAGCTATATCCCACAGCAACGCAGAAATGGATACTATTAACAGTCAATTAGAAGACATAACCTCATTCATATATTGGGCCATGTGGTCCTATGTACATGAAAAATAAGACATCAAGTCATAGAGAACAAAGTGAATCAAACACGCACATTAAAGACTCCCAAAAAAAGAGATGCCTGCTTCATTTTCCGCATTTCATACTCTTTGCTGAATTGGTTGGACCCTTTTGTTTGCTGGAAATACTCTTCATCAAACCGACCATCTGTAGTTCAGTTCAAGTGAAAACCTGAAGTAACTATATATGTTCTCACTTATCAAGCCAACAAAAAGTACATATATCAAAAAGTGACCAGATCATCACATTTACTAGGTAAATTTACCACTTAATCATTACCAGTATCAAACTTAATACATGTACAAATGCAAAAGCTCCCACAACCTCCCAAGATTTTTGGTGCGCTAGCAGCACCGTCACGTATTGCCAAAATTCTATCAGGAAAAGGAAGTACCCAATCATTCCGTACTATGAGTTTTTCCGTGAAGAGTCCTTTAACCTGCAGACAAACATATAATTAAATGTACACCTAACTAGTTAAGGAATATTTGGCATTTACCTCATTTAGAAATTATTATAAGGGATCTAATAAGCTATTTCAAAATAGAACCATAAAAAACAATCACCAACAAAATGACGTGTGCTACTCTTTGTATATTTAACCACACCTACCACCACATCCCATTAAAACCGACTTTTGAAATGACGATTATATAGTCCAAATTTGACCTTAAAAAAAGAAATTGTCAATTGTGCATAAATATGGGATTATGTATACCCGGTGTGTTGTAACCTTTAGTGGTTGTTGAGTAGTAGTAGGAAGAGGAACATCATCTTCACCTAAAAAATTATGATTATAATCAACAAAATAATGCACCTTTTTTTAATTTCAATTATATATATGATCAAATGGGTGAGTTGAGCAACAAAACTTATAATACATGTAAGAAGCTGGCTGTATTTACCCTTTCCACTATGAAGCCTAGCCAAAACACCAAGCAATGGAGCTTTGTTGTATGTAGCATGCTCAGTTTGCTTCATAATTGTCTCTTTGATCAGCAAAATTATCACAGGGACCGGGCCCACCAACAAGAGCACTGGTAAGTGTATTCGGATCGCTAGCCTTACGGCTGAGCCAAGTCGCATAACCACCTAGAATTTGGATCAACTTTGATGGGGATATTGGAAGAAGCCCTGTGATGAATTGTCCAGAATTTTTCAATTGACTATGGATTAAATACTTTCTGGATTAAAACACAACACATTGAGATCATCTCCTATTATATAATTTGTAACGCCCCGTTCCCGGACACCGAGTCGTTATCCTGAAATCGAAATGTTCGGCACGCATAATATTAAATAAATAATATTACACGTAAGCCTCTACTACGTCGTATCAAATAAAAGCAAACGGAAGCTAAAAGACTCGGGTATTTTTTTTCCAAACAACCAAGAGTAAAACACTAAAGATAGAATAAAATGTAATACTTATTACATCTGAAACCAAACGAATCCAAGAGTACGAATCTCAAAGACTAAAAGGAAACTACAGAATCCAATAATAATCCAAGTCTAAGGCATAAATGAAATAAATGATAAACAAGGTCTTCAACTCCGGCGTCCTCAAACGTCGTCATCAAAGTCCTCCTCAAAGTCTTGACTAACCTGATCGTCTTCTCTCCCCCAAACACATAAATAAACATGCATTTGAGGTAAGTACAAAGTACAAAGTAAGAAGTAGAAGCTACAATTTAATTAAGGTTATTATTAAAAGATTATCTTGGTGAGACCGACTCAATCTAGGGTTCATTCCATGCCCATCGACACGTCATGACTAAACGTTTCTATCTTAGCTTATCTTTGTTACATCATTACTCAAGGACACAATGCATGGTGAAAATTCCACCACGAGATATACTTGCCAACTACGGTGATTAGCACCGGTAGTCCTGGGGTCTTTCCGGTATGCATATACGTTCGATGGATTTCCTCCACTACCCTTTAGCCTTTTGAGCCAGTAGTGTTGTCCACCTTTGTATGAACGTATCACATCGCCGATTTGAATCAGTGCCTAACCGAGAATGGATGACGTTTTAGCTTTTACTACACTTATGTAATTATTAGTGTGAATTAACTAACCACCTAAGTGTTTTCAGATTAAAACTCACCTTAACAACACTACTCCCTCACTTAGACAGCTAGACATCACATCTTAACAATTACATAGACATTGATGAACTCTAGTTCATCAAAGCACAAGCCCTTTCATGTCCTTCTGACGGATCCAAACTTCAACTCCCTTTAAGAGTACATTCGGTGTTTTAACTGAACGAATCAGAAGTTCAATCGAAGCTTGTTCATATTTTAATTAATGTTATCATATCAGGATTAAAGGTTTAAAATAGTGAAAACACGATCATGAAGCCAAAAACCAAACTAGGATGCTAGAGTAGTGAAAACAAAGTAAAACAGGCCAGACCCCCGTTTGGAACCCTATAGACGCCCGTTTGGAATTGGACGCCCGTCCACTAAACCCCAGATGCCCGTCCGTCTAAAACAGCTACATCCTGAATCAAAAAATCTAACCTCAGACACCCGTCTGCCTATTACAAACGCCCGTCTGGGCTACTAGGGTCTCGGACGCCCGTCTGCCTAAGTCAGACGCCCGTCCGCCTGGGTTTTTCCTAAAACGTAAACCCTTCATGACTCGATTTCTGAATCATTTCTAACCTAATTAACCTCGATTTCAACACAGTAAAACATTAGAAAACATATCTAAACGTCTATGATCCTTTGATCAATGAAAAAGCATAACTTTCTTGCATCTAAGAGCCATAAAACTTGATCTAAACCTTAATAACAATAATTAGAATTGTAGGAAGAGCTCCTTACCTTTTAAGCAGCAAATTCCTACTCCAAACTCAGAAAAATAGCAGCTAAAACCGTCCATTTTCTGCAGAAAACATGTGTGATAAATCCAAACTTAGATTAGATTCAGTCACACGCTTCTAAACAACAAAAACTACGAATTGATGAGTTTGAATCCATCAAACTCGAACAAGGACAAATCTAGGGCTTAATCATACCTTAACAAAGCTTCAACTTTCTGCAATCAAAACGTTGCCTTCTTCACAATGATTCCGGTGTTCGACTCTGATCTGAAAACCGTCAAGAATTGACTTAGAAATCGATGAACAAAACTCTCAACCCTAGCCTTGCTCTCTCACACACGCAGAAGGTGAGTTTTGAAGGTGGAAAATCTGATTAAAAGATTATGGGGCTGATTAGGATGATTTTCCTTAAATAGGAAAAATCCCATAATTACCTAATTTCAATGATTTTCCTTAATCACCCTTATTAAACCAAATTTTCCTCCTTAAATATTTTATATATATATCTCGAAATTATGTATATAAATACCCAATTTATTAAACTCCGAATAAAAGGAACCGAACCCAATATTTCGTTTTCGCAAAATGACACATCTGCCCTTTCCCGAAAATCGGAATATTACATTCTTACCCCCTTAAAGGAGTTTCGTCCTCGAAACCTAGAACATACCTGGTAAGTCCATAAAATCTTGGAACTCGCTGATCATATCGTCCTCAACTTCCCAAGTAGCTTCATCCGGTGAATGATTGCTCCATTGCACCAGAACGAAAGGAATCAACCGTCTCTTAATCATCTTCTCTTTCCTGTCCAAAATTCCGATCGGTGTCTCATCATACGAAAGATTGTCTTGAAGAATCTCCGGATCAACCGTAGTCTCAACATCCGTCTTGGTCATACACTTCTTCAACATCGAGACATGAAACACATTGTGGACTCTTGACATGGATTCCGGTAACTTAAGCTTGTAAGCCAATGGTCCAACTCTTTCCAGAATCTCGAAAGGTCCAACGTACCTAGGACTTAGCTTTCCCTTTTGTCCAAAACGTTTCACTCCCTTCATTGGTGAAGCTCGTAGGTAAACTCTTTCACCAACTTCAAACTCTAAAGGCCTTCTTCTAACATCTGCCCAACTCTTCTGTCTATCTTGAGCCGCCTTCAAATTCTTCTTGACCAACTGGACCCTTTCCTTAGCTTGCTCAACCAATTCCGGCCCGGTGATTTGTCTTTCCCCGACTTCATCCCAAAACAGCGGCGTTCTACATCTTCTTCCATACAATGCTTCAAACGGTGGCATGCCTATACTTGCATGATAACTGTTATTATAGGCAAACTCCGCTACCGGTAGGTAATCATCCCATGACCCACCTACTTTCAAAATACAAGCTCTCAACATATCTTCAAGTGTTTGGATAGTTCTCTCAGATTGTGCATCTGTATGAGGATGAAAGGCCGTACTCAAATCCAACTTGGTTCCGAAAGCTGCTTGTAAACTTTTCCAAAACCGACTGACGGACCTCGAGTCACAATCCGAAACTATCGAAATAGGTACTCCGTGTAACTTCACTATATTATCCAAATATAGTGTCGTCATCTTCTTCAAGGGCATATCAACCTTATACGGTAGGAAATGAACGGATTTGGTCAATCTATCCACAATCACCCAAATCGCATTATTACCGCCTCTCGTCTTAGGTAAACCGGTGATAAAGTCCATAGTGATCCTATCCCACTTCCATTCAGGGATATCCAACGGCTTAAGCATTCCTCCTGGTCTTCTATGTTCTGCTTTAACCTTCTGGCAGATATCACACTCCGCCACAAACTTAGCTATTTCCACTTTCATCGAGGGCCACCAAAACCTTTCCTTCAAGTCTTTGTACATTTTAGTGGCTCCCAGATGGACTGCAAAAGAAATCCTATGTGCCTCTTCCATGACTCTCTGTCTTAAATTGCCAACATTAGGCACACAAAAACGATCCTGATACCAAAGATTTCCATTCTTGTCCAAGACATAACCCACTGTGGGCTTTTCTCTTGCAACTCGTTTCAAGTCATCCAAAACTGGGTCTTCGTCTTGCTTTTCCCGAATATCATCCATCAACTCGGACCTTGCTAACAATGGTGCCATAAACTGTCGGTCTTCAATCTAATCAAAGCTTCGGATTCTCAACCCATCTAACCTTTCTGCAACATCTTCAACACTTTAAACTGCAAACACTGGTTTTCTGCTCAAAGCATCGGCTACTACATTCGCTTTACCCGGATGATACTGAATCTCCAGGTCATAATCCTTAACAAACTCTAACCATCTCCTTTGTCTCATATTCAGATTTTCTTGGGTAAAGAAATACTTCAAGCTCTTGTGATCGGTGAAGATCCTGGCCTTAACTCCATACAAATAGTGCCTCCAAATCTTCAAGGCAAACACAACTGCTGCTAACTCCAAGTCGTGGGTTGGGTAATTCTTCTCATGCACCTTCAACTGTCTAGATGCATAAGCAATTACCTTCCCTCCCTGCATCAACACACAACCCAAACCTTGTCCCGAAGCATCCGTGTAAACGTCATAATTATCAAAGATCTCCGGAACTGCCAAAACTGGGGCTGTGGTCAACTTCGTCTTCAATGTCTGAAAAGCCTCTTCATACTCACTAGTCCACTCGAACTTTACATTCTTTTGAGTGAGCCGGGTAAGTGGTGTAGCTATCTTTGAAAAGTCTTGTACAAATTTCCTATAATAACCGGCCAAACTGAGAAAACTTCTAACCTCAGAAACTGTAGTCGGTCTGGACCACTTCTCAACTGCTTCATTCTTCACAGGATCAACCTTAATGCCATCTCCAGAAAAGACATGACCCAAGAAACTCACTTGATCCAACCAAAAGTCGCACTTCGAGAACTTAGCATACAACTGGTTCTTCTTCAAAGTATCCAACACTATCCTTAAGTGTTCTTCATGTTCTTTCTCATCCTTAGAGTACACTAGGATATCATCTATGAACACTATCACAAACTTATCCAAGTATGGAATGAAAACACACTGCATTAAATCCATAAATGCAGATGGAGCATTAGTGAGTCCAAAAGGCATGACTAAGAACTCATAATGTCCATACCTCGTACTAAAAGCCGTCTTCGGTATATCTGCTACCTTGATCTTCAACTGATGATGACCCGATCTAAGATCAATCTTGTAAAACACTCTCTTGCCTTGCAACTGGTTAAACAAATCATCAATCCTTGGCAAAGGGTAATTGTTCTTGATGGTAAGATTATTCAATGCTCTGTAATCTATACACATCCTCATGCTACCATCTTTCTTCTTCACAAACAACACTGGGGCTCCCCAAAGCGAAGTACTAGGCCGAATTATGTTCCTCTCAAGCATATCCTTAAGCTGCGCTTTCAATTCCTTCAATTCAGCCGGTGTCATTCTATAGGGTGCCTTAGCAACTGGTGCCGCTCCTGGCATCAACTTAATCTCAAATTCAATCTCTCTATCCGGCATGTTTCCTGGCAACTCTTTTGGAAACACTTCTGGATATTCCTTGACTACAGGGGTTTCCTCTAACTTAGGCTTCACTTGTTCCACATCCACTGCGTACAACAAGTAGCCTTCACAACCTTTCCGACAAGCTCTTATAGCCTTAACCGCTGAAATTATAGGGTGACGTTTCTTGCTGGGCTTATAAATATTTCCCTGATAAGTCTTATCTGATTTTCCCGGTATCTTAAAGGTCACTCTCTTTTCTCTACAATCCAAATGGACAAAATTCTCGGATAGCCAATCTATTCCAAAAATCACATCAAAATCTGAAAAGTCCAAAACCGTAAAGTCACTCTTGCAACGATACGTTCCAACTCGTACATCAACCTGAGGCATCAACTTGGCTACCTTAGTTCGACACAAAAGTATTAGATGCTACCCGTATCAAACAATGCCATAACTGCTAAGTTGTCTAATATTATTGTACCTAGGATGTGAATTCATTTATTTAAATACAGTACAACATGATTTAAATCATGCCATAAAAGTACTCAAACAGATTACAATAAACAATAAAGGTACTTCATATAACATTATCGTCTGGTTCTGCTATCTCAGCATCCACTGCAAAGACTCGAACTGGGCGACTTGGGCCGCCTTTCCTATTTCCTTGCCTCTGGATATTCGAGCTCCCCTATGTCGGACACATCTTAGCAAAGTGTCCTAGATCTCCACAGTAGTAGCAGCCGCCTGTATTAGCCTTACACTCACCTGAGTGATTCCTGTTGCACTTAGAGCATAAAGGTGCTCCGGTTGGTGGTTTACTCGCTGCAGGGGCTGTTGTTTTCTTGAAATTTTGTTGGGGTGCTCCCCGGCTATTGTCCTACCTCGTGCCAAAACTCCTCTTGTTCCCAATAACAACGGTGGCCTTCTTCCTGAAAGTCTCAACCTCCAAGGCCTTATTCAACAATTCCGCCATATTCTTGGCTGTGAAACCCAACATGCCAGACTGTATCTGATACGATAACCCTTCCTTGTATAGGGCCATATTCCTTTCTTCTACCTTCATCAACTCAGGGTAGAATCTTCCCAACTCGTTAAACTTGTTGGTGTACTGTGATACCGTCATGTAATTACCTTGCTTAAGCTTTAGAAATTGACTTGCCATGTCTGTCTGCACTGTTGCTGGAAAATACTCATTATAGAACATTGCCCTAAAGCTTTCCCAGTCTGTCACTTTACCATTACTGCTCTGTATAGCATTTATCCATGCTTCAGCTGCACCCAAAAGGAAACTAACCGATAATTGTGCCATCTCAGATTCAGGGACATGTATGTTACTACATGCCTTCTCGAAACTCCTTATCCACTCTTCGGCCTTCGAATGCTCGACATTCCCAAAGAAGTCTTGAACTTTGTTCCTCCTTAATCTTGTATACCAATCAATCGGTGGTGCTTGCTCATGTGCTGGTTTGACTGGTGGGGCTTGCGGATAAACTGGAGGATATCCAAAAGGTATTTCTTGCTGCTGGTACTGGTGTTGGTGGAAACCGTAGGGTGGGTAACCAAAGCCTTGCTGATGATCAAAATGGGGTGAAGGAGGTACAGTAGGTCGAGGAGTATGACCCACTGGAGGAGGGTAAAAGGTCTGATGTTGCTGATGGTGGAAAACTGGTGGCGAGGGGTGGCTCACCGGTGGAGGGTAAACACTCACTCGAGGTGGATAAATGCTAGTTGCTGGGGGTACGTAGACTGGTGGAATGACTCCCACTACAGTGACTCGTATAGGTGCTTCTCCGGGTTCTCCATAGATGTAGTTTTACCTTGGTGGAGGGTGGCTCACTGGTGGCGGTACTAAACCCGCTGGAATATCACTTACCAATGAAAACTGACCCGAACTTCCCACATGCCACTGTGGGTGTTGCTCCTGATGAGGTCGTGGTGACAAGCCCTGCTGAGATCGTGGTGTAGGGGTTGCAGTATGAGGGGGTGGAATGGGGCTCGGATGAGGTGAAGGATTCTGCCTCACGAAACCGCCTCTAACAACTGGTGTAGGACTTTCTCGTCGAGCTCCTGACGCTTCAGCACCTGCTTCAGTCTAGTGAACACCATCCTAATGATCAAAGAAAACCAGAACGTTACTAACAGATCTAAAGGAAACTTATCTTAAAAGAAGGGAAGCCTAAAAGACGATTTTCTCTGATACCAACTGTAACGCCCCATTCCCGGACACCGAGTCCTTATCCGGAAATCGAAATGTTCGGCACGGATAATATTAAATAAATAATATTACACGTAAGCCTCTACTACGTTGTATCAAATAAAAGCAAACGGAAGCTAAAAGACTCGGGTGTTTTTTTTTCCAAACAACCAAGAATAGAAACACTAAAGATATAATAAAATGTAATACTTATTACATCGGAAAACCAAACGAATCCAAGAGTACAAATCTCAAAGACTAAAAGGAAACTACAGAATCCAATAATAATCCATGTCTAAGGCATAAATGAAATAAATGATAAACAAGGTCTTCAACTCCGGCGTCCTCAAACGTCGTCATCAAAGTCCTCCTCAAAGTCTTGGCTGACCTGATCGTCTTCTCTCCCCCAAACACATAAGTAAACATGCATTTGAGGTAAGTACAAAGTACAAAGTAAGAAGTAGAAGCATTTCTATCTTAGCTTATCTTTGTTACATTTCTACAATTTATTATTAAAAGATTATCTTGGTGAGACCGACTCAATCTAGGGTTCATTCCATGCCCATCGACACGTCATGACTAAACATTTCTATCTTAGCTTATCTTTGTTACATCATTACTCAAGGACACAATGCATGGTGAAAATTGCACCACGAGATATACTTGCCAACTACGGTGATTAGCACCGGTAGTCCCGGGGTCTCCCCGGTATGCATATACGTTCGATGGATTTCTCCACTACCCTTGACCTTTTGAGCCGATGGCGTTGTCCACCTTTATATGAACGTATCACATCACCGATTTGAATCGATTGTTTCAACCAAGAATAGATGACGTTTTAGCTTTTACTACAGTTATGTAATTATTAGTGTGAATTAACTAACCACCTAAGTGTTTTCAGATTAAAACTCACCTTAACAACACTACTCCCTCACTTAGACAGCTAGACATCACATCTTAACATTTACACAGACATTGATGAACTCTAGTTCATCAAAGCACAAGCCCTTTCATGTCATTCTGACGGATCCGAACTTCAACTCCCTTTAAGAGTACATTCGGTGTTTTAACTGAATGAATCAAAAGTTCAATCGAAGCTTGTTCATATTTTAATTAATGTTATCATATCAGGATTAAAGGTTTAAAATAGTGAAAACACGATCATGAAGCCAAAAACCAAACTAGGATGCTAGAGTAGTGAAAACAAAGTAAAACAGGCCAGACGCCCGTTTGGAACCCTGTGGACGCCCGTCTGGAATTGGACGCCCGTCCACTAAACCCCAGACGCCCGTCCATCTAAAACAGCTACATCCTGAATAAAAAATCTAACCTCAGACGCCCGTCTGCCTAAGTCAGACGCCCGTCCGCCTGGGTTTTTCCCAAAACGCTAAAACCTTCACGACTCGATTTCTGAATCGTTTCTAACCTAATTAACCTCGTTTTCATTACAGTAAAACGTAGAAAACATATCTAAACATCTATGATCCTTTGATCAACGAAAAAGCATAACTTTCTTGCATCTAAGAGCCATAAAACTTGATCTAAACCTCAATAACAATAATTAGAATTGTAGGAAGAGCTCCTTACCTTTTAAGCAGCAAATTCCTACTCCAAACTCAGAAAAAAAAAGCAATGACTAAAACCGTCCCTTTTTTCAGAGAAAACTTGTGTGATAAATCCAAACTTAGATTAGATTCAGTCACACACTTCTAAACAACAAAAACTACGAATTGATGAGTTTGAATCCATCAAACTCGAACAAGGACAAATCTAGGGCTTAATCATACCTTAACAAAGCTTCAACTTTCTGCAATCAAAACGTTGCCTTCTTCACAACGATTCGGTGCTCGACTCTGATCTGAAAACCGTCAAAAATTGACTTAGCAATCGATGAACAAAACTCTCAGCCCTAGCCTTGCTCTCTCTCACACGCAGAAGGTGAGTTTTGGAGGTGGAAAATCTGATTAAAAGATAATGGGGCTGATTAGGTTGATTTTCCTTAAATAGGAAAAATCTCATAATTACCTAATTTCAATGATTTTCCTTAATCACCCTTATTAAACCAGATTTTCCTCCTTAAATATTTATATATATATCTCGAAATTATGTATATAAATACCCAATTTATTAAACTCCGAATAAAAGGAACCGAACCCAATATTTCGTTTTCGCAAAATGACACGTCTGCCCTTTCTCGAAAATCGGAATATTACATAATTGATACATGTGATCCTCTTTAGTGCTAATAGCAGCCTATCTCAGTGAAACATCAACACATGGATTCAATTAAGCATGAACACTCCAACCGATCCGGTGATCCCTCTAATTATTAGAAATTAATACATATTTGTACAGAACAAAATACCTCAAGGACAACATTTACTGTGGAAATAATGCATCTTCAACAAACCTATGAAAGTTGACCCCGCCTCCATATGTACGTCCATATGTTGCTACAAAAAAAAAGTTAAACAACATAGGGAAAATCCTAACACAAGTAGAGGAGAAGCAGCTAGCACAGAAACAATTTGGACACAAGGCAAAACCTACTTCAAGATTGATATGGAAGCATGTAAAATTCTTCAAGTGGCCATAATATGTGGGGAAAAGATTGGAGAATAACTGTGAAGCAACCTAAGGAGGCAACAGTCATAAATATGTTGCTTCACAGCTAAATAACCTGCATCTTGATGCTAAATAACCTGTCTCTTGATCTGAAATAAGAAATGCTCACAACATAACCACTTGTAAGTGAAAGGAGGCATAAAGACACATACACTACCAAAACATACATCATAGGAAAAACAAAGAAGAGGAACCACAAACAACACCCTGATTCCTCTTATAAGAAGTATGAGTATGAACCTATGTGAGTCATCTACATAGCCTGAAAATGGTTGTTTTAATTGCAAGCAAAAGGGCTTAATATCTGTGCCAAACCATTGCTGACCCGAAGAAAACAAGAACCTCGCTTACCATGTTTGCACAGTACTTTATCCAGATTATATTAAACAACCTACAAATATAAACACTTGTCTTGATCACCAGAATGCAACTTTACTATCCACAAAACGAGAAAAGAACAAACACATGAATGTGTTCATATACTTTTGCAGTAATTCATGGGTGGAACATGCCAATATTCAGAAGTGTGCACAACCGGATGCAACCCTAGAACCTAAAACATTTTCAGCAAAATAATGAGACACGGCAGTGTGTGTGAACCTCATATGCATTAGTCAGACCTAGCTCCAAAATCCACCGGATAAAGAAACATATTGAGCAAGCTTTCAACGGCCATTGCATAGAACCAGGTCAGTCAATCAAATCTTGCCGTCGAGGGAAGCGTCGTATGCACCATTGTAAAGAATATGCCAGGCATGAAATATGTGGTCAAAATTTGATACTTTTCAAAAAAAAATCGAAATATTTACCAAATTAAACACAGAAAACCAGAATTAGATCATACCCAAAAACATGAATGGCCTTAAACACATCAAACCAGACTTAGATCATACCCAAAAACATGAATGTCACAGGGTGGAAAACTAAAAATTCTGCGAAAGGGCAATATGTGCTATAAAGATCCAAAAATTATTCCAAAGTTAGCATCTTTACCTAACAACATCCCGAAGAATAATGATTATGCACACGCTGCATAAATTAATAATTAGAACTTCATACAAGTGTATAAACCTGACTCAACCCCCATGTAATAATAAATATGTATGTTGTTCTCATTAAGTTTTATACTACAACATTCAAATATCTTAAGTTACAAAGATTTATCCGAATCATAACAGCCTATTCATCACTTCAACTAACCTTTGTCCCAAATTTAAACAAAAAAATATGGATCAGCAAGCTTTCGATCTATAAGCATTGGGCACTACCTCATCAAAAGCCCTCGTGTCGTCAAAATCAATCCAGTCAGAGAGTAAAATGAGAACTCTAATCAAGGCTCTGCCATGAATCAAAACATAAATCACCAGAAAAAACACCTAAAAAAGAATAACATAAATCTCGTCAATAAAAAAATCAGCAAAAATGAACCGTTTTGTTAAGAGTACGAACCCAGTGGGTCGGAAATCGGCATTGAATACTTACAATAGAGTCAAAAATCTGCAAGATGAAACTTCAGACCATCAATTTTGGCGAAACTTTAGCAAAAATACGATGTATTGGCGACGGCGACTCAACAGCTTCGTCGTGGGAGAAGAGTTTGCAGCAGTGAAGATGAATAGAAAGGATTAGAGAAAGGGTACCGATACTAAGGGAATAAGTGGAGAATGGATGATGGCCCATTGGGGAGAAGATGGTAGCGGCACATGCTACTAGAACAGAAGTTGAATACCTAGCAGCAAAGATTATAAAAGAACTTAAAGAGGAAATACACAAAATTTCTATTTCCTATATAGAAGAAATACCCATTTCTACTTCTTCTTTTCCAGAAGAATATTGATTATTTCCTATATAGAAAAAATTTCTACCAATAATATTGATTATTGTAAAGAGTTAATTTCTTCGTACCAGAAATTTCTCTTAAATAGATTTCTTCTTGAAATCCATTCTTCCAGCTATGATATTCCTCTAATATCGAAAATAATAAAAAGAGAGGGAGTTATAGGGATGATTTAGACTGCACTTGATGATAATCAAGCTGCCTACATATCCAATGTTCAGATTGGAATCAAGTCTCCGTAGTTCCTTAGGGATTGTTTATATATAGGGGTTTGTACCCTAGAATTAACGTGTGGCGTGTCTATGATGGACACTGATTGGCGTGTTCCCTAAGGAAGTGGATTATGAATAGTTAATCCCATTGATTCTAGGAGATAATTATAGTATTCAAATATTTGTATTAAGGGACCATATGCAGGTATATATATACTATATGGGAAGCGCAGATCCAACATCTACAATTTTTCTTGCCTTTGGGGCAAAACTTTGCTTTGTCAGTATTTTTATGTCCTATATCAGTCTTTTGACGAGGCTTAAAAACTTACCAGGTTTAAACCGTTTGTTTCTTGTTTTATAAGAGAATTTTTTCTTCTTATAATGTTTTTTAAACTTATCTTTTTTATTAATTTTTTGTGGTATGCAACCATACTCAGTCGGTGCATCCATAATATTTAAACAACATCTTTTATTGAATCTTTTCAATTTCTTTTGTTGTTTAGTTAGATCAAAAAAATTTGTGAGTTCTTCTTTAACAATTCTATTGGCAAAACCAAGACTGTTAATTACAACTCCAATGATTTCTTTTTCAAACCTTTGTAGTGATATTTCTCCTACAATAGGGATTTTACTTAAATATTGCTTTAAATAAATCAAAGGTTAAAATCCAAAAATCAAATTCAAAGATTGACGCAATCAAAAGCAATGGAAGAATTGCAAAAATTGAAGTTGCAGGAAGCAGCCGTGGACTTAGAATTAAAAGTTCTAAGATATCGAATAAGCCTATTGGAAAAGTCCAATAAGCAACAAAAGGAAATTGATATTCCTTGCACTAGTAATAGTGGCAAAATATCAGCTACTCCGGGTCAAACGGTAACCGATAAAGAGACATCAAATCCGTTGATACCTAGCATCTTGGTAATGTAACAGATGTACAGACATCTAAAAAATTGGTTAAACCCTCTGACTTAGTCACTGGATTTAGACCCAATACACAGGATATTCAACATCCTGATAAATCTGAAGGTCAAACTTCAGTATCAACACCCGTTGATTCGGTCATATCACGACCAAAATATTATTATGTGGTTTTTATGGACCATATGCAGGTATATATACTATATGGGAAGCTGCAAAACATGCAGTAGAAGGCATATCAGGAGTGCAACATAAACGATTTAGCACACTCACTGAAGCTCACGTTGCAGGAGAAATCTATGCAAGACAACATTTGACAACACCTCCAAAGTTGATGTCAAGTGCAGATTGTTTGAAGGCAACCTTCAAAGAAATTTTACGAAAAGAAAAGAAGCCTACAAAAATGGTTTCACTTGGAAGAATCTCTACCGTAAAGCCTGTAGAGGAAACACGGCATTTTGAGCTTAATGAAGAAAGATTTAATCAACTCTTCAAATACGTCAGAACAGCAAATAAAGATCATTTCATAAAAGAAAAATTCTTCACAACTGATAGAAAGGACTTTAGTCTGTATAACTTCGTTGAAGGAGCTAAAGCTAGTTCGGTCAACGAAGCATTCAGCTATGGTATGACAAAACTGATTTACCCCAGTAAAAACATTCTGGAATTAAATCTTCTACTAGAAACAATTAAAAAGGCCATCAGGACCTTTAGAACAAAGGTGATTAAGGAAGACGATCGATTAATCTTCCTTAAGATCCACAACACATTTCCAGTTTGGAAAGACGGTATGTTTCAGCCAGCATATCACTTAATTGAAATCGGGATTTCTAAAGATAAACTCGATTATACACCATCAAGAACAATGGAACTCACATCCATCAACTTTGAACAAATGAACGTTCAGAGATTTGGTCAATTAATTGATCAATTATTAAAAATACGCGATGATTCATTCATAAAAGGTTAATTATCAAGATCAATATACTTTGGTAATTTCCAAAACTTTAAAGCAAATCACAACTGAAGACATCAAGTCTCTTCTTCAGTATGAGAAATCATTCCGTAATGGACAAGTAATGACAATTCATAATGTAGACATTTGTTCTACCTTACAACAGGCCTTTGATAAGGTGAAAACTAAGTATCTTTGTACTTATTGTAATAAGAAGATACCACATAAAAATATTATTGATGAAGAACACAAGAATGGTTCAGATTCAGCATATGAAGACGAAGCATCAGCACCTACATCAGAAAAATCCACGACAGATACTACATCAACACCAAGTGGATGAATATGTAAGAACTTACATCAAAGTGTAATAATGCAAAGTCACGAAGACAAATTCTCAGTGGAGAATAAAGCAAAAGAAAAAGAAGAAATCTTGTCGGCCAACAAAGCTACTGGACAAAACAACTTTTTCTATAATGAAATAAAACGTCATCCATGACGATTATGTAAACGAATATTCGCATATGAATTATTCGGATCCTTCCTACATTCATCTATAAAATGAGGAAGTTATTTTCATTTGTAGATATCTCGAATTCAGCAACCTTTCATATTTTTATCTTAAAAGCTTTACCTAAAATGATGCGTGAGTAGTCCTCTCCTATAATGGAGATGGCAACACCATCTGTTTTGTATTAGTATTTCAAAGTGTGTATGTAAATATATTTGTATCGAATAAAATTTGTTTTTACAAATCCAATTTCTACATATCCTATTGTTCAATTGTTCTGAGAACTTGAAGTAGCTGGTGCGTCGTCGGAAGAGTACAGATTTTGGGGGGGGGGGGGGGGGTTTACAGATTTGTTTTAACATATGGAAGGATATATGCATTTTTATTGAATTTATTTGTAGAAGACTTACTTATTTATTTATTTAAAGAATGATGTTGTCTAAAGTTGCAAAATAACGAGAGGATGGGATATATATGTATATATGTATATGTATTTAGGAATAGTGAGAGGATTCACCCCGGGTAAACAAAAAAAAAACTGTCGTAATTTACAATATATCATTAATAATCATCTTTTAGCCAAGTGATTTCTTCCCCATCATTAAAAACCACCATTTAACTACTATATTTGCCTCCTCTAACTAATTTTCTTTAACTAATGCCCACTTTTCTTATAGTGCCTTTTTCCTGAAGGTCTCAACCTCCAAGGCTTTATTCAAAAGTTCGGCCATGTTCTTTGCCGTGAAACCTAGCATACCAGATTGTATCTCGTGGGATAATCCTTCTTTGTAAAGTGCCATCTTCCTCTCTTCAACCTTCATAAGCTCAGGGTAGAACCTTCCCAACTCGTTAAACTTGTTGGTATACTGAAATACTGTCAAATGAATACCCTACTTAAGTTTTAAGAACTGGCTCGCCTTGTTTGCTTGCACTGTTGCTGGGAAATACTCATTGTAAAACATAACCTTAAAGCTTTCCCAATCTGTCACTTTCCCGCTGCTACTCTTTATAGCATCAATCAAGCTTCAGCTGCACCCAAAAGAAAACCAACTTGCAACTGGGCTATTTCAGACTCAGGGACGTTTAAGTTACTGCAAGCTTTCTCGAAACTCCTTAACCATTCCTCAGCCTTTGAATGTTCCATATTCTCAAAGAAGTATTGAACTCAGTTCCTTCTTAGCCTGGTGTACCAACCAACTGGTGGTGCTTGCTCAAAAGCCGGTCTAACTGGTGGAACTGGATGGTATCCAAAAGGTATATGTTGCTAGTAAGGCTGTTGTTGGTATGGTGGTGGTTGATAGAAACCATAAGGTGGATAACCAATGCCTTGCTAATGGTCAAAACGTGGCGAGGGTGGTACAGTAGGTCAAAGAGTGTGACCTATTGGATGTAATATCGCCGGACGAATCTAGATCCGCCCGATTGCGCAGCGGAATAAACAAGAGGATCACGATCATATAAAATTAAACTACATAATTTAAGATGTACCTACAAGAAGGTGAGATCTACTTACCAATCAAAAGCGAGATCCAAAAGATTGATGAAGTCGAGATCCAATTTGAGATGCCACGATATTCCGATGTGTATCTCCAAGCAACAACCGGTGGATGTTGATCCTTGATGCTTGACCTCCTTGATATGCTACCCGGAAAATCCTGAAGAATTTCCCAATTCTAAACCCTAGCTATTGGCTGAAAATTCTAAGCCAATACTATGTGTATGATGCGTGTATTGTGATGATATAAAAAGCTTAGGAGAACTCTCTTTATATATGAGAGAAATCATTGTCCTCTAATGATTTAATAATTAATACAAAATCAATTATAATAATCTTTTTTCCATAAAAGATACTCCTAGAATAATCCAGAACAAATCTAGAATATTTAAGGATCAATCTAATATATTTTACTTAATTAATTATTTAACAAATAAACAATTAATCACATGTCTTATAATTATCAAGAAAACTAATTCCTTAATAATTACCAAGACAAAAACACGCCAACCCTAGTCAAATAAGGCTAGCACATGAAATTTCACATAATGGGCCGAGTCCACGAAAAATGTATTTTCCATATATTTTATTATTTAGTCCAATAAATAATAAATCACACATCAATTAAATAGTCCAACTACTTAATTATTATTGAGGCCCAACGTCAAGAAACATATGCATGTTAGGAGCCACATCGGGGACCATGGATCTATAACCAGTAGCTACAATAAATTAAATAAAATTATTCATCAAACAGAACAATTCTTATTCAATCTATTAATTCCTGGATTACGCCACCATAAACCCGAAACTGAACTCTATCGATTATAGATATATACTTACACTATAATCATTGAGTAAAATCGTCCATTGATATAATCATTACATACGGATAAATCCTCCATAGACTGTTCGTTTTGATTCGGGATATTTCCATAAACCCTTCTCAAAACATCTTATCCTTATTTACCATTAACCCCCTAGTGATCAATTAGTTCATAACTAATATAATATGAACTGGGCCCATCAATCAGTTTCTAGAATTAACAAATAAAGGAACTGTCTGTCTACTTCCCGCAGGAAGGAATGGATTCCATATCTGTGAAGTCACATACTACTCACTCATTCTAGAATAGAGCCAACAAGAAGTGTTCAGATCACATGTATCCAAGTGATACTTAACTAAAACATCAAACCCTACTTTGAACCAAGCTGTAGACTGTGATCACATCAGGATTGAGATTAATCCATATATGATCATCTTGTGATTCGATAAGATTTCTCGCTCACGGAATTATATCAAGAATTCAAATCAAATCGGTCCAGTCCTTATGATAGACATCATATATAAGTTCCCCACTAGGTACCCTATACCGACGGTCCGGATAAGACGGTCGCACCATTAAGTGTTCTGGGCGCATTATTGGTATATTAATCATGAGACCCATACTCTGATTAAATTCACCACGGACTAACTAGTTTTAAGCATATCATCACTAACTCAATCCTCGTGTGTATGCCATACACTGAGTTATGTGATTACATACCGATATACTTAGGGTTTTCAGTTGTGTATTAATATAAGCATAAATGCAAATAATAAAATGAATATATAATTCTATCATTTATTTAAATAAAACAATTACATATTTGTCTTTCGGACACTACACCTAACAATCTCCCACTTGCACGAAAGGCAAGTGATTAATTGTTTTAGCGCACACCCTATATCTATATCTACATTACAACAAACTACATCTCCCACTTGCTCTAAAACAAATGAGTCATGTCCCTAATACCCATATTCTCCAAATGCCTGTTGAAGACTTATAACGGCAATGTCTTGGTGAAAGGATCAGCCAAGTTGTCTTCAGAAGGGATTTTCTGTACGGAAATGTCTCCTCGTTGAACAATTTCTCTGATAAAATGGTACTTTCGCTCTATATGCTTTGACTTGCGATGACTACGGGGTTCCTTCGAATTTGACACAGCCCCATTGTTGTCACAATAGAGACATATCTGATCGTTGTGATTTGGGATTACTCCTAAACCACCCAGGAACTTCTTCAGCCAAACTGCTTCCTTAGCTGCCTCAGAGGCCGCTATGTATTCGGCTTCTATAGTTGAATCGGCTGTACTGGATTGCTTTACACTTCTCCAAATGACTGGACCGCCTCCAAGGGTAAACACTGAGCAAGAGGTAGATTTGAAATCATCTCTATGTCTGGAAGTCAGAATCAATGTTTCCTTTTATAGCCAGGTTTGCACCCGAATATACGAGCATATAATTCCTTGTTCTCTTCATATATTTGAGGAGATTCTTTACTGCTGTCCATTGATCCAAGCCTGGATTGGACTGATAACGGCTGATGATTCCAACGCCATAACAGATGTCCGGTCTAGTGCACATCATTGCATACATTAGACTACCAACAACCGAAGCATATGGAACTCTTCCCATAGCCTCTATTTCTTCAGGAGTCTGAGGACCCTATTTCATAGAGAGGTGAATGCCGTGACGGGTTGGTAGAAAACCTTTATTTGCGTTCTCCATGATATATCGTTCCAACACCTTATCAATATAAGATGTCTGGGACAGAGCTAACATCTTGTTCTTACGATCCCTTATAAGTTGGATCCCTTGAACATAATTCACCTCTCTCAAATCTTTCATTTGGAATTAGCTGGCTAACCAACTTTTTACGTCCGACAACATACCCTTATCGTTTCCGATTAGCAGAATATCGTCAACGTACAACACTAAGAATGCAACCTTATCTTTGATGACTTTCTTGTATACACAAGGCTCATCAAAGTTTTTTTCGAAATCATACGAATTAATGGTCTCATCAAATCTATGATTCTAAGACCGAGAAGCTTGCTTCAACCCATAAATGGATCTTAGCAACTTGCACACCTTGTGCTCTTGGCCTTGCTCGATGAATCCTTCTGGTTGCTGCATATATATTTCCTCATCAAGAAAGCCATTTAGAAAGGCTGTCTTAACATCCATATGCCAGATTTCATAATCTAGTGATGCAGCAATCGAAAGGGGGATTCGGATGGATTTCAGCTGACCACAGGGGAGAATGTCTCTTCGTAGTCTATACCATCTCTCTGTGTGTAACCCTTGGCTACAAGCCATGATTTTAAGGTTTGAACCTTCCCATCAACTCCTCGCTTTCTCTTGTAGAGCCATTTGCTACTTATGGGTTTCACACCCTCAGGGCAATCTACAAGTTTCTAGACAGAGTTAGAGTACATAGTCTCCATCTCTTGATTCATCACATCAACCCATTTTTCCTTGTCACGATCATCCATGGCCCTCCGAAAGAACACTGGATCATCTTCCACTACATCAGAGACGGCTACGTTCGCCTCTGATTGCATCCCGTAACGAATTGGTGGCCGAACCACTCTTTCAGTACGTCTGGGTGGAACATGATTTTCTGGGTTGACAGGTGCATTCAATGTGTTGTTATCCGTGACACTAGGTGCCACCAGTGGTCTGACCTCGTCAGTAAGTAACTCCTCAAGTACAATTTTACTTTGAGGTTTGAAGTCTGCCATATATTGATCTTCCAAAAACGTGGCGTTAGTAGAAACTATCACCTTGTTATCTTCCGGATCATAAAACAGACCTCCACGTGTTCCTTTGGGGTACCCTACAAACAAACATACATCGTACGTTTTTGTAGTTTTGTAGTCTTGTCTTCCAGCACATGTGCAGGACATCCCAAAATGCAGAAGTGACATATGTTTTCGCAACGTCCTCTCCATATTTCGAAAGGTGTCTTTTCGACAGACTTTGACAGTACTACATTCAGTATGTATACCGCAGCTTGTAAAGCATATCCTCGGAAGGAAATCGGTAGCTAGGCGTAGCTCATCATAGACCTGACCATGTCTATCAAAGTTCTGTTTCTCCTTTCAGCAACTCCGTTTTGCTGAGGCGTGCTGGGTGCAGAACGTTGGGAACAGATCCCATGTTCAATCAAATAGTCTGTGAATTCAGTATCTAAGTACTCTCCTCCGCGATCAGAGCGAAGGCATTTCAAAGACTTGCCCAGTTGCCTTTCGGCTTCTGCTTGGAATTCCTTGAACTTTCAAAAAGTTTCGGATTTCCGATGCAGGAGATAAACATATCCGAATCTCGAGTAGTCGTCGATGAAAGTCACAAAGTACTCGAATCCGCCTCTAGCTTGTACATTCATCGGACCACAAAGGTCTGAATGTACTAACTCTAGAGGTTCTTTAGCCCTATTCCCTTATGACGAGAAGGGACGCTTAGTCATTTTTCTCTCCAGGCAAGATTCGCAGATCGGCAACGAGTCAACAGATAACTCTTTTAAAGAATCACCCTTAGCCAGTCGTTTGAGTCTTTCAAAGGAAATATGACCTAGCCTAAGGTGCCAAAGATATGTTTTATCTTCTTTTTGAGAAACTTTCTGCGTTTTAGTAGATTTTTGATGTGCTACTTTAAATATTTCAGTGTTAAGCAGTGGAGCATGCGTTGGTTTAATAAAATATAAACCGTTTTCCAGTATTTTAGAACACAAATTAAAACCACTTATGGAAATAATAAATTCATCATTCACAAAGGAAACTGAATAAAATTGTTCTTTCAATGCTGAAACGGAAATCAAATTCCTACGGAAGTTTGGAATAAAATAAACATGGTCTAATTTTAGAACTTTCTTCGCCAAAAATAAATCAATAGCTCCCAACGCTTGAATTTGAAACAAGCGCCCGGTGCCAACTCTCATCACTTGAGTACCTTCCTCTAGCTCCTCAAACGAACTAAGGATCTGCAAAGAAGAAAATACATGGTTAGTAGCTCCAGTATCCAGTATCCAAGTTGATACATCTTTAGCTACATTAAAGGATTCCAAGACAAGTAATTCCGAATTACCTTGCTTATCCTCCCCATTGCCAGCTTTGACCTTTCCATCCTTTACGTCTTTGAGATATGCTGGACAGTGACGACGCCAATGTCCTATCTCATTACAGTAAAAGAACTTCCCTTTAGGTTTTGAAGTATTGGTCTATTTGGCCTTCTTCTTCATAGGTTTTGGTTTAGTGCAGTAACATGTTTAGACTTGGTCTTGCCCTTATGGCCAGAGTTCGATGCCTTGGCTTCGACCATATTGGCTTCCGCCTTCTTCTCCCCTTCATTGCCTCTGTTGTTAGACGAGAGAGCTTCGAAGACTTGCAGTTCGTTGTGTTAGGAAATCACTGGTTTAATGCAGCGAACTTTAAAATTTGATTTCCTTTTCTAGATCGTTCTTCGTTTAATGCAATAAACACGTTAAGTAGTTTGACAGTTATAACTTAGATGATCTATAAGATCGTCGCTTTGACCATCAATGGAGAGTAGTTCAGTGCGCAAACCGTCCACGCGTCCGGCCTCTATCGCTAATCCACACGAACCCCTTGCCGGAATCCTCATTGGATTGCTATTGGAAAAACTCCGGTTGCTAGACCGGCCCTTTTCTTCCCTCACAAACTCACTATGGTTTGTTCTTTATTTTACACAAGAACTATGAGCTCTTGCAATTGTGATGTACAAAAGAGCTTGACACCCACCTCTTATTTATAGTCAAAAGTGGCACCCCATATGTGTGTAGAAGAAGAAAATCTTTTCCCAATAAAATAAGGAAAATCTTCTAGATTGATTTATCTCTTTTATTATAATTAATTTTGCCAATATCTTAAATTGAATATAATTATCTTATTACCATAAATCTATTTTTCCAAAATCAATTAATATCTCATATTAATATTATGGTAATCTTATTAATTAAATTGCACAATCCAAGTGTATCTCATACACTTAAATGTGGCACCCCATATGCCCATTAATTGGTTTCCGGAATATTCTTTAATAAATTTAATTTATATATAATTAATATCTTGTATTTTATTTATTCATAATAAATAAATACCACCATATTAATTTACCACTATAACCTTTATAGTCTAGAGATAAACTTTCCTTATTTGGTTATCAACTATAACCGCATTTTAATCCGACTCGATGTTCATATGTGTGTGACCCGATAGGCTTCCGAATATGTTGGCCGTAGTAGACACAAAGTGCAATTTTACTAAAATGCCCTTCATACCTAATGATCACGGGATAGCGTCTAGCAACACACCGTGACCCCCAATTATCGGAAGAGTCAAAAGTAATGACTACTACCTTTCATGTGAAGCAGTTACCGTGTAACTTACAATCCTTTCGCTGTAATAATATCCATACGATCGTATCTCGAGTGTCAATACATTGACGATCATATCTTATAATCTGGATATATCATGCTCTCTCGGAATAACACATTTACTCCCACTTTGCAAAGATTCTCGAGAGCTAGACATTCCTTATAAGAAGGCCATTTCGGATATTCGATCCTCATCATAGGATACGCGATTCCCGGACGACAAATCATGTATACTCCGCATGCTTCAATATCGTACCCAATCACTACCGCATGATCGCCCCGTGGTTCGGAGAAATCTCAATTGTGTCAAAGCATGACAATCCACACCGTGATGCCATGAAGACTCCGGTTAAAAGGATAATTACACAACCGCCACATAGTGTGACACTTAATGTAAGTGGGTGGGTCCTAACGACGCATTCTCTAATACACGCCCACGCATACCCAAGTGTCCCTACACTTCTATAGACGAGATCTATCCCTATCTTCTAAAAGATAGAAGACATCAAATACGTGCCAGTCTGATTATACTATCAATGTCCCATTTGATACTTGTAAGACTAGAGACATTTAAGCACCAACCTTGTTATAGTGATTAGAGATCTCATCAACCATAATCACCATCATGGTTTCTCTATCACAGATTGATACTAGGGACGTTACTATATATATACAACAAATAATGTGAAGACAAACAATAAATAATAACATAAGTGCTTTTATTAATCATAATAAAGTTATTACATGAACTAAATAGACTGTAAATGACCCGACCCTGTCGGATCCGGTCCAACCCGATTGGGTTTAGGACACCTTTCCAACAATCTCCCACTTGGCCTAAAGCCAATCACCCATATACCTAAGCCCGTGCAAGTGAACATGTTTCTCATGCTTAGCTTGAGACAATGCCTTGGTTAACGGATCAGCTATGTTATCATCCGTGTGGACTTTCTCTATCTTTACATCTCTCTATCTATCTACTATCTCTAATCAAGTGATAGTGCCGTAGCACATGTTTGGACTTCGATGAGACCTTGGTTCCTTTGACTCGAGATATCGCTCCATTATTATCACAAAGATGCAGAGGCCTTTGGACCTTCGATGGAGGAACCACATCAAGTTGATGAATGAACTTCTTCATCCAAATCGCTTCCTTTGTCGCCTCCGAGGTCGCTATGTATTCGGCTTCCGTTGTAGAGTCTGCAGTAGTCTCCTCGCTTGGAACTCTTCCACTCTCTTTGCTCCGCCGTTAAGCATGAAAACAAATCCATTTTGACTTAAAGTCATCCTTGTCGCTTTGGAGGCGGCATCCGTGTAACCTCGTAATACTTAATCATCATTCCGAAAACCAGGAACATATCCCTAGTACGTCTCATGTACTTGAGGATATTCTTGACAACAATCCAGGTGACCATCACTGGATTGGTGGTACCTACTAGTCATACTAAGAGGGTACGAGACATCAGGTCTTGTGCATAACATGGCATACATGATAGACTGATTGCCAAGCATAAGGGACTTTACTCATTTGAGCCCCTCCTCCTCTGTCTTAGGACTCATTCTCTTCGACAGGTAGACCCCATGTGACATGGCAAAGCAATCCTTTCTTGATCGCTCCCATTTGAATCTCTTCAAAGATCTTGTCTATATAGGTGGATTATGCAGACCAAGCAACTTTTAGATCTATCTCCATAGATCTTTATTCCTAGAATATAGGCGCATCACCCAAGTCCTTCATTGAGAAGTTCTTGGATAACCAAGCTTTGGACTGATTGTAACATAGGCACATCATTCCCTATGAGCAATATGTCATCTACATAAAGCACTAGGAACACAATGGCACAACCACTAACCTTCTTGTAAACACATGGCTCATCTTCATTCTTGATGAAATCAAACTGTTTGATTATCTCATCGAAATGAAGATTCCAACTCCGAGAATCTTGCTTTAACCCATAAATGGATCTTTGCAGTTTACACACCATCCCGGCGTCATTGGTTGTGAAACCCGTAGGCTGTGTCATATACACTTCCTCAGACAGGTTCCCTTTAAGGAAAGCTGTTTTCACATCCATCTGCCAGATTTCGTAATCATGGTATGCTGTAATAGCGAGCAAAATTCTAATGGATTTTAACATGGCAACAGGCGAGAAGGTTTTGTCATAGTCAACTCCTTGTCTTTGCTTATAACCTTTTGCCACTAACCTAGCCTTGTAGGTAGTCACGTTACCGGCCATGTCGGTCTTTCTCTTAAAGACCCATTTGCACCCTATGGGAACTATTCACTCAGGTGGATCAACTAAGTTCCAAACATGGTTGTCTTTCATGGATTCCATTTCAGATTTCATGGCTTCCAGCCATTTCTCTTTGTCATGCCTTAATAGCACTTCCTCATAAGTTCTAGGGTCCTCATCTTCCATGAGATACACTCCAGTGTACCTTTCGGGTTCACGGCGTTCCCTGGTTGATCTTCGAGGTGCTAGTGTGTCAACGGTAGAGGTTGGCCCCACATTTGTATGTGGTGTCTCCTCTACTTCCATCAATGGACTGTTATCCGTAAGTGGTTCTCGAATTTCTTCAAGATCATTTTTACTCCCACTGACCCTATCCAGAATAAACTCTTTATCCAGAAAGTGGCCAGTCCTGGCAACAAACACCTTTTTTTCCTCAGGGTGATAAAATTGGTACCCTTTGGTTTCCCTAGGATAACCCACAAACAGACATTTGTCAGATCTACGTTCCAATTTTTCAGGCATGATCCGTTTCACATAAACTGGACATCCCCAAGGTTTCATGTAACCTAGTGTTGGTTTCTTCCCTTTGAACACTTCATAGGGAGTCGACTCAACCGTTTTTTATGGAACTCGGTTCAGTGTATAGGATGCGGTTTCTAGAGCATACCCCCAAAATGATTTTGGAAGAACTGCGTAGCTCATCATGGATCGTACCATATCTAACAAAGTACGGTTCCTCCTCTCAGATATGCCATTCATTTGAGGCGTTCCTGGAGGGGTCCATTCAGGTAGAATCCCATTCTCCTTTAAATAACTCTGAAACTCTCCATCTAGGTATTCTCTGCCTCGATCAGATCGAAGCGTTTTGATTTCTTTACCTAGTTGTTTCTCCACTTCACTTCTGAATTCCTTAAACTTTTCGAAGGCTTCAGACTTATACTTCATTATGTATATATAACCATAACGAGAGTGGTCATCAGTGAAAGTGATAAAATAAGAGTATCCTTCCTTGGCTTGAATTGACATTGGGCCACACACATCAGTATGTATGAGCTCAAGCAATTCATTGGATCTTATCCCTTTGCCACTAAAAGGTGACTTTGTCATCTTGCCAAGTAAACAAGCTTCGCATGTATCAAACGATCCGTAATCGAATTGATCCAACATTCCATCTTTATGGAGTTTGAAAATGCGATTCTTATTTATATGGACAAGTCTACAATGCCATAAGTAGGATTCATTCAAGTCATTTGTTTTGGCTTTCTTGTTATTTATATTAAGTACGTCAACATTCATATCTAATATGTAGAGACCATTGCTAAGTATGCCAGTACCATAAAAGATTCCATCACATGAAAAAGAACAACATTTATTCTCAAACGTAAATGAAAAACCATCAACATCTAATGCGTAAATGGAAATAATACTCTTTGTAAGAGCAGGAACAAAATAACAGTTTCTAAGTTCAAGTACTAGCCCACTGGGCAATGAAAGAAAATAAACTCCTACGGCTAGTGCAGCAACACTTGCTCCATTTCCAACGTGTAGGTCCACCTCTCCTTTCTTCAGATCTCTAGATCTTCTTAGTGCCTGCATATTCGTACAAATATGAGAACCACAACCAGTATCTAATACCCAATGGTTAGACTTAGAAGAAATAATGTTGATCTCAATCATAAATATACCTGAAGTCGAAGCATCAGAATGCTTCTTCTTGGTACTCAAGAAGCCTTTGCAGTTTCTCCTCCAATGTCCGGTCTCACCGCAATGGAAGCAAGCATCCTTGGATTTGTCTTTCGCTATCTTAGGCGTTGGCTTAGGTGCAGCCTTTGCCTTTTTGGACTATTTCTGGGCTTTTTCCTTGCCCTTGCTCAAAGTGACCAACAACACTTGATTTCATTTCCCCACAGTGCCCTCAGCAGTCTTCAACATGTTCAATAACTCCGCAAGGGAGCAATCTATCTTGTTCATGTGATAGTTCATTAGGAATTGCGAGAATGAATCAGGTAGAGATTGCAGAATCAAGTCAATACTCAACTCTCGTTTCAACTTGTGGCCCAGCTTCCCAAGCCTCTCTATGTACCTGATCATTTTAAGCACGTGTGACCCCACAGCAGTCCCAGATGCCATCTTACAACTAAACATGGCCTTTGAGACCTCGTACCTCTCAGTGCGAGACTGAGAAGCAAAAAGTTCCTTCAGGTGGACCATGATAGAGTAGGCGTCCATAGACTCATACTGTTTCTGCAGTTCAAGTGTCATAGAAGCAAGCATGATACATGTAGCATCGATCTTGTCGAGCGATTGCTTGTTGTACTTCTCGGCGAGATCTGCGGCCCGAACCCTCAGCGGGCCTTTCCGGTAGGGCCTCGTCCAAGACATAGCCAATCTTCTCGTGCCTCAAAACGATTTTGAGGTTTCTTTCCCAATCGAGAAAATTAGTTTCGTCAATCTTGTTTTCGATGATAAAACGAAGGTTCAATTTGTTTGACATTTTCTACAACAATAAATAAAGATAGAATAAGTAAAAGCTCATGTATAAGAAAAACCCTAAATTTGCACTTAAAATTTTCCCAAGGTTTTACTCCCACTAGCCAACTATTCTCAATCGGCTTTCAAGAGTTTTATTAATTCTTTAGTGGCTGGGATCCAATCTAGTCGCCTTAATCCCAGACGGTGGTCGATCAATCTCGGCAATTTCGAAAGGTAGGTACTCCTACCAGTCGCATCATATGTGACTCCCAGTGGTTGACTAGTCAACTGATGTGATCCGTCCCGAGACATTTTGTTTGTTTTGTTTATTTTAGTTTTTAGTGTTTTAATGAATAAAACGGCCTTAAACCCGTGTCAAAAGTTGCCCATATGTTAGTATATTGGGCCAGGTGTTTATTTTTAGCAAATAAAAGCCATTTGGGCTTATTTGGGGCAGGTTAGGTTTAGTGCAAAATAAAGTGGCGAAAATTACTATGTAATTTATCCCACATTGCTTAGGAGTTGGTTAGTCATTTATTTTGTAGCCTATATAAAGGCATTCCTTGTAATTTTATATGAATAATCAATGATGAAATCTTTATAATGAAATTGAGAGTTTTCTCTTCTTCCTTGGTCTGTGATTGATCAAGAACATTGCTTGCGAGCAAGTGATCTCTTTGTCGTAGAGATTGCACCCCCTTTCAAGAGCTTATCAGCGTTCTTGAGCAAAGCGTTGAGTTGTTCTTGGCCCTCTTCCTAGACTGCTGCTCAGTTAGGTTAGGGTTTTCCGCTCTCATTGATCCTTTCGTCGATCTCCTGGGATCGTATCGCATCAGTTGGTAGCAGAGCTCAGCGACGAAGGTATCAAATATCCCCGTTTATTTTCTTTCTTTAATTTTCTTATTCAAAAAAAAAATAAAAAAATTAGTTCCTTGTTTTTTTTTCATTAATTTCGTCCACCCTCTCCCAAGAACATCCAAAATCTTCAAATCTTCATCCATCCTACCCGAAAAACTTGAAGATTCTTCAAACATTCATCCCAAGAACCCTAATTATTTTACAGATCCCGTTTTTTTGTATCAGTTCGTTCCCTAACCAAAACAACTCGAAAAATTCTGCACTTTTTACCACATATACAACACATCTCGTGCTACAATTTCTCTCTTTACACCCAATCCAGATTCAACATAAATCTTGCCTAAAACCGCCGATTACTCCAAACAATCTGTCCAGAAAAACTGCAGCGGTAAATCTTTGTTTGAATTCGTTTTCAGTGGTTTAAAAGAATCAAAATTACCTGACAATTGGTGAACTTATAGGAAATTTGCAGATCCACAACTTTTGTCTTTTGGTTTTTAGCAAATTCGCTGTAATTTTAACGGATTCGGCACCTTAAGTCACAGCTATCAATCTGGAAATTTTTGACAGATTGCATCAGTTTCTGAAAAACGATTGTTTGAGCGACTTCTGTATCTCCAAAAAATCTGAAAATTTGACATACTTTAGGAAACTCTCAGTTCTACAACTTTTGTCTTTTGAGTTTTCCCAAATTCGTAGTCGTTTGGTGCTTAAATACGTGGGTTTCACACCCAGGGTGTAGACATTTTCACACCTGTGAAATTCTGTTGTCAAAACAATTGTGAAACTAAGGCATCTGGAGGGTATGAATCATTGAAAGGAGAGATGTTTGTGATAAAGAAAGCCTTGAGTAGTGAGGTGAACGTGGAGAATGATTTGCACCGAGAAAATAGTTTTCATACGAGGGTTTTGGTTAGTGGGAAGGTTTGCTTAATGAAAATTGATGCGGGAAGCTGTGCCAATGTCATAAATGCTGGTTTTGTCTCCGATTTAGCTATTCCTACGACATCTCATCCTCAACCATATACGTTGCAAGGACTCAGTGATGTTGGTCAAGTGCGAGTTACCAAACAGGCCTTAATATCTTTTAATCTTGGTAGGCTCGATGATGAAGTTTTATGTGATGTAGCCCCTATGCATGCTTGTCATATCATACTTGGGAGGCCATGGCAATATGATAGGAGGGTTACGTATGATGGGTATTTGAATAGCTACACCTTGCGCCATAAGAGGATGAGACTTACACTCCGTTCCTTATCCCCCGAAGATGCCCACAAAGATCAACTCAAACTGGCAGCTGCACATGAGGAAGCTCGTTTGAAACATGAATCCGAAAGGGAAAAAGCCTTGGTTGAAGCAAACAACGAAGAGAGTGTTAGCATTCAAGAGAAGGTAATCCAAGAGTCTATGGTGGCAGATGCAATCACCGAGGAGAATGAGATTGTGGAAGAAGTAGGGGAGAGTGATAAGGAATTAGTTGTGGATGAGATAGTTGACGTTGAAGAGGCATCCGTTGAAGAACTTGTTGAGAGTCGTGATGAGCATCTGAGAGGGTCTTGATACACCATCCGAGGTTCCCGATTTATCTTTGCGGTAGTTTGTGGTGAGAAACCGGTGCATTGTTTTATGGATCCTTTTGATGTGCGTGTTGACAAAGCCCCTACACCATATTGTTATGATTACATTGCTTCTACGCCGAGTGTTCTTGACATCAATCTCAAGCCGTTGGACTTTTCTTTTGTTGCATTGATGAAGAATGACTCGTTCGTTCCACGCACCATTGTTGTGATGTCATTTGTCCACTTCATATTTGATCCCGGTATATCTTTGCTTCTGCTTGCGGGTTGTTCGGGATTGGTTTGGATGTCGACTTCTATGGCGTCCTATTGATTCGAGGACGAATCCTTTCCAACGGGAGGAATGATGTGATCCGTCCCGAGACATTTTGTTTGTTTTGTTTATTTTAGTTTTCAGTGTTTTAATGAATAAAACGGCCTTAAACCCGTGTCAAAAGTTGCCCATATGTTAGTATATTGGGCCAGGTGTTTATTTTTAGCAAATAAAAGCCATTTGGGCTTATTTGGGGCAGGTTAGGTTTAGTGCAAAATAAAGTGGCGAAAATTACTATGTAATTTATCCCACATTGCTTAGGAGTTGGTTAGTCATTTATTTTGTAGCCTATATAAAGGCATTCCTTGTAATTTTATATGAATAATCAATGATGAAATCATTATAATGAAATTGAGAGTTTTCTCTTCTTCCTTGGTCTGTGATTGATCAAGAACATTGCTTGCGAGCAAGTGATCTCTTTGTCGTAGAGATTGCACCCCCTTTCAAGAGCTTATCAGCGTTCTTGAGCAAAGCGTTGAGTTGTTCTTGGCCCTCTTCCTAGACTGCTGTCAGTTAGGTTAGGGTTTTCCGCTCTCATTGATCCTTTCGTCGATCTCCTGGGATCGTATCGCATCATCAACTCTTTGACCATCTCTATGTGGTAGTCAACCCCTTGTCTCTAAAGTTAGACGGCCCTGACGGTGGCCAATCACCGAAAGACTTTAGTCGAGTCGTAACCCAATATTCATGAGATCTCGTGACGATCATATATCGATAATAACGGCTCTTCACAGTCATTATAATATTGGGAGACAATTTTGGCTCGATTTTTTGGCGTGGGAATAAATTTAAATTAATTCACTTAATTAATTTGGTTTAATTATGGTCTCATCTACTATGTGCATATTACTACTATATCATATAAAGTAAAACATACACAACATTCCGTGCACAAAGTAACCGGTATGATCATGGACTTTTCCTAGGTGCGGTTTCGAATACAAACTGACGAAATCGCTGGTCACAAACTAAGGGTATCTGCAACCACCAATATGATCTTTATTGCTATACGCCAATGGGTTCTTTATCTCTCCTTGGTCTTCAACTTCTTGCTCCATTCTTGCTACACATTAATTTATCTAATAATTACACCCGCCGCACACGGGGGAGCTAATGGGAAAAAGATAAATGCAAAAAGTAAACTAGGTCACGTTCTTTATAACGGCCTAGGACAATTTTCAAAAACCAACATAAAGAAAACATTCCCATCTATCCTATTGGTCGAGTCCATGATCAATCGGGGTCCATATAATCACATTATATCTACACATCTAATCCATACAATTTTATCTTATTAAAAATATTAAATTCTAATTTTTAACTACTCATGCGTCTTTATTTTATCACATCAAATAATTAAATAACTTTTAATTAATTATATGATTTAATCGAAAATTAAAATTAACATTTAATTTTTAATCGATTTTAATTTCAATTAAATTTGAACTATTCAAAATAAAATTAAAATTATAAAGTCTCCTATTTGTTTCCTTTCTAAAACTAAATTTGGCTTAGGCCTGGTCACTTTCTAAAATCAAAATTTTGGAAGTGACCTAGACTAGACCATTTACAAATCAAATATTTGAAAAGGGCCTAGGCCTATTCCAAATCAAATATTTGGAAAGGCTAACAAATTTTGGTTTAGGCCTGGCCACTTTCCAAAATCAAAATTATGGAAGTGGCCTAGGCCTAAGCCTTTTACAAATCAAATATTTGAAAAAGGGCCTAGGCCTATTCCAAATCAAATATTTGGAAAGGCCAACATGCCATATGGTTTCCAATGGTCCAAACTATTTGAACCATTAGTTGGCCATATGACACAACTAAACAAACGAGATATCTATGCACAATAAATATCACAAATCGAAAAGGGTCGATCTCCCCCATTGGATGAGGACACCCGACGGACGGCAGCCCTAAGGCCATCGCCGCCGCTGCCGCCGAGGAAGGGGGCTGCCGCCAGTTGGCCGAGCCCCTATAAACCCTATTTTTTTTGTTTTAACGTTTTGTGATTTAAATCTTGCATCTATTGATTAAATACTACGCAATTAATTTATGCTTATTGCTTAAGCTCGAAGTCTGTCTCCGATACCACTGTTAGGAAATCACTAGTTTAACGCAGCGGAATTTAAAATTTGATTGTTCTTCGTTTAATGCAATAAACACGTTAAGTAGTTTGACGGTTATACCTTAGATGATCTATAAGATCGTCGCTTTGACCGTCAACGAAGAGTAGTTCAGTGCGTAAGCCGTCCACCCGTCCGGCCTCTATCGCTAATCCACACGAACCCCTTGCCGGAATCCTCCTTGGATTGCTATCGAAAAACTCCGGTTGCTGGACCGGCCCTTTTCTTCCCTCAGAAACTCACTGTGGTTTGCTCTTTATTTTACACAAGAACTATGAGCTCTTGCAATTGTGAAGTACAAAAGAGCTTGACACCCACCTCTTATTTATAGTCAAAAGTGGCGCACCATATATGTGTAGAAGAAGAAAACCTTTTTCCCAATAAAATAAGAAAAATCTTCTAGATTGATTTATCTCTTTTATTATAATTAATTTTGCCAATATCTTATATTGAATATAATTATCTTATTACTATAAATCTATTTTTCCAAAATCAATTAATATCTCATATTATTATTATGGTAATCTTATTAATTAAAGTGCACAATCCAAGTGTATCTCATACACTTAAATGTGACGCCCTTTATGCCAATTAATTGTCTTCCGGAATAGTTTTTAATTAATATAATTTATATATAATTAATATCTTCTATTTTATTTATTCATAATAAATAAATACCACCATATTAATTTACCAGTATAACCATTATAGTTTAGAGATAAACTTTCCTTATTTGGTTATCAACTATAACCGCATTTTAATCCGACTCGATGTTCATATGTGTGTGACCCGATAGGCTTCCGAATATGTTGGCCGTAGACACAAAGTGCAATTTTACTAAAATGCCCTTCATACCTAACGATCACGGGATAGCGTCTAGCAACACACCGTGACCCTCAATTATCGGAAGAGTCAAAAGCAATGACTACTACCTTTCATGTGAAGCAGTTACCGTGTAACTTACAATCCTATCACTGTAATAATATCCATACGATCGTATCTCGAGTGTCAATACATTGACGATCGTATCTATAATTTGGATATCATGCTCTCTCGGAATAACACATTTACTCCCACTTTGCAAAGATTCTCGAGAGCTAGAATTCCTTATAAGAAGGCCATTTCCGATATTCGATCCCCATCATAGGATACGCGATTCCCAAACGACCAATCATGTATACTCCGCATGCTTCAATATCATACCCAATCACTACCGTATGATCGCCCCGTGGTTAGGAGAAATCTCAATAGTGTCAAAGAATGACAATCCACACCATGATGCCATGAAGACTCTGGACAAAAGGATAATTGCACAACCGCCAAATAGTGTGACACTTAATGTACGTGGGTCAGTCTAACGTACGCATTCTCTAATACACGTCCACGTACAGTCCAAGTGTCCCTACACTTCGATAGATGAGATCTATCCCTATCTTCTAAAAGATAGAAGACATCCAATACGTGCCAGTCTGATTATACTTTCAATGTCCCATTTGATAACATGTAAGACTAGAGACATTTAAGCACCAACCTTGTTATAGTGATTAGAGATCTCATCAACCATAATCACCATCATGGTTTCTCTATCACAGATTGATACTAGGGACGTTACTATATATATACAACAAATAATGTGAAGACAAACAATATATAATAACATAAGTGCTTTTATTAATCATAATAAAGTTATTACATGAACTAAATAGACTGTAAATGACCCGACCCGGTCGGATCCGGTCCAACCCGATTGTGTTTAGGACACCTTTCCAACACGTTGATCAACCCTGGCATCTCAAACTTGAGTTTGTTCATGACATAGTTAGTCTTGAACTGTAGGAAATCATGTGTAAGTGATTCAAGAATCATAGACACCTGAGTAGCATCGTCAAACTTTGACCCATGAGTTTCTGCATCAGTAATGTAGTTGTTCATGTTCATGACATGACCAGTTACAGACTGACCTCTCCTCATTTTAGCGTTAACGGCCATCCTCACTGCTTCGTGCATTGCTTGATCAGAAGGGGCGCCAAACATGGAGGATAAATGCTGTATGATTTCTCGTGCACTCTCAAAGCCTTCGAGTTTGGTCCTAATGACCTCCGACACTGATGCCAAGATGATACCGCATGCCTTATTATCCGCTTCAATCCATTTTTTACGGTCGACTTTAAAGGATTTAGACAGGTTCTGTACGGGAAGTACATGGCATTCCACATTCAAAACAAATTGCGCGTTCTCAAAGATGAGCACCACGTTCAGGTTACTTTTCCAATTTCCAAAGTTGTTACCATTAAGTTTATCTTTCAGTAATAAGGAAAGTTGCGAAGACATGATTGCTGAAAATAAAATGACAGAAATTAAACTCAAAACACTACTAGATAAATTTTAGGAATTATAAACTTTAAAAAAAAGTCTATTCTACCAATCCAAGGATTTAACCTCGCATCGTACCGCCACCTAGTGGGTCGGTATCAGCACGATGACAGTTAAACTGAGACAATCTCTCTCGATGATTAAACTTTGAGAATCAAACATCTCATGGGAATCGTACATCCCATACTTTAATCGTCGATTAACTTCTTTTTTCAGCTAAGATATTTCCTAAAATATCCTGATGAGTGTGACCTACTATATCAGACCTTTAAGTACGGCCCGAGTATGCCTACGTAGGGCAGGTCAGTGACACGGCGAGTCCTCAAGATCCTATCCTTTCGGAGACCAAGCCTTGAATTTTGATAGCGGTGAACACCATCCGAAGGGGGCCAAAATCAAAGTGGCACGAGGCGTCACCATTCTCTCACTTGCTTGCATCTATAGTAGAGGCCGTGGGGTCGTCTGTCGCCTTCCCCGCTCCCACTCAATATTTTGAAAAAGTGGTGGGTTTACTGAACGCGGTTTTGGACTTGACAATATTTTAAGAAACAACAAATCATGTACCTGAATGGTGTAGGTAATGTAGGCAAGCGTACCCGTCTTATTCGTTGGAACATATGTGACTGTCGGTCGGATCCGGCTAAGAGAAGCCCCGTTTAGCCATAAAGGCTTGTCGGATATGCTGAGTCATGCCGAACCCCCATGCAAACGTCCATGTGGAGGGTGAGTCGATCGAGCCGTAGCTCAGTTGAACTTACCCAACCATGGTTAGACTATTTCCGAACCCATGTATCATGATTTTCTGATTTATTAAATTGTCAAACATTCCCGTAGACACTGCGGAACAAACCCGCAATCTCGTTCCGGTTTAAGGTGGGATTCACCGAGAATCCATCACCAAAAACATAACGATTGAAGGTAGGATTCACAGAGAATCCATCACCGAAAACTTAACGATTGAAGATGGGATTCACCGAGAATCCATCACCGAAAAACGTAACGACTGACAAATCCGGTTCCTCAGTTCTATAATTAGTTTCTAATAATTATTTTCCACAACAATTAATTAAAACTTAAACTAATTAATCGAGTTGAATACATGCCTAATTAATTATTCAAAATTAAATAGCTACGTGTATGCATAAGGAGTGGAATTCATGATATGATGCATGTCATGGCAATTTTCCGGTTCTACACATACACCCTAAGCATACATACTAATGCGGAAAATAAAACACCGAGATGGATCGTTGGTACCCCCGTATCTAACCCATTAAGCAGAAATATAAACAAACCCTAACTAGGGTTTACTATTTTCTAATCTGCTACTGATCCGTTTTATCGATGATCGGACATACAAACGAACTTTGACCGTCATGAAACTTTATGGACCTGTTTTTCACTCTTCCTACTTCAATATGAACGGTTGGATCCGAGTTTTGATGGCCCAATTGATTCCAGCAAGCCGCCCATCCAACTGCTGGAACTGTTAATGATTGCTGCGCAACAGTGTCTTTCCGGAGCCGATCGGACATCGAGACTAAAACCCGATCGTCCTGAAAATTTTAGGGCTTGTTCATAACTTCATGGTAGTCAATCTAAAAGGTCGGATCTTCGTTTCAACGGTCCAATCTCTTCCAGAAATTCGACGAACCAACAACTAGGGCTGCTGTGCTTTTATGACATAGCAATAACTTTATTGCAACGATTGGACATCGAGATGGACACGAAATTTTGAGAGCTTGTTCTTAAAATTTTATTCTTCATTCTGACTGGAGGGATTGTCGTTTCAACGTCTCAATATCTGGGAATAAATATAAAAAAACGGCAACAAAACAGATCTACTTCTAGGAAACTAAAATTACAACAACAAATAAATTACATAATTTCCTATACTCATATAAATGAAATTATATGAGTTTACAATAGATATAACGGGTAAACAATACCAACCTCAATCCATCTCTTCACCACAACATATCAAAGCATTCATCATTATGAAAATTTTTGAATTTAAAAAAAAAACGAAAAAACAATGCAATCTAAACATGCAAATCCACTCCTAGATCTATCAATTATATACTTTAATTTATAGATCGGAGGCTCTGATACAACTAGTTGGATGTAATATCGCCGGACGGATTTAGATCCACCCGATTACGCATCGGAATAAACAAGAGGATCACGATCATATAAAATTAAACTACATAATTTAAGATCTACCTACAAGAAGGTGAGATCTACTTACCAATCAAAAGCGAGATCCAAAATATTGATGAAGTCGAGATCCAATTTGAGATGCCATGATCTTCCGATGTGTATCTCCAAACAACAACCGGTGGATGTTGATCCTTGATGCTTGACCTCTGATGTGAGTCAACTTTGCTATAATTTCATGTGCATTTTACCCACTATTTATAGCATATTCGGTGTAATTTTGGGATAGTTAAGTGTTTTTATGGGCACATTTCACCACGAGTTGAATCACGAGAAGATAAGACGTTTACGTCGAAAATTTCGATATTTTTGGATGATTTGTGTATGTTTTATTGGTGTTTGTCACGCTTGGGTATGTGGTTTATTTTTATTACAGGTATAACGTGATAGAGGGCGTGACGAGGATCACAACGGTACAAAAATCGTCTAAAACGGAGTTCGTATGAGGAAATGGCGCAAAATTCAAGTTCGGGTGTTCGAAGAAAAATAAATAATCTTAATAAAATCGTGTGTCAAAAACAGAATGTATCACACCCAAGATGTGACGGAGGCTGTTTTTAGCAATATTTGGTTATTATCGGTTCAAAAGAAAAAAAAAAGAGGGAAAAAGAAAAAGCTGTTTATGGTCAAATGGGGCCCACGCCTAATGTCAAGACTTTTGATGCGGCCAATGCAGTAAAGCCTGGGGTGACGCGGTAATATTTTCGGATAATTTCCGGAAATTATTTATAAGCCACTTAGGTCAAATTTCAATACAGTTTTTCATACCACAATTTTATTTTCTCTGCAACTTTTTTCTCTTCCATTAGATTAGGTTTATTTTATTTTTCTGCAATAATTTCCTGCAACAACTACTCGTTTATTCTGCGATTTCAACACAACGAAGTGACGATTCGAGTGGTGGATTGCTTCAATCTTTTTGTGGTAATTATATTCAGCTTTTTATCATGTCATTTACCAATTTATTTATGGTTTCTTGCGTTCTTGATTCAATTATGAATAGCTAATTTTATTATAGCTAAATTGTGAGATGGAACTACGAAATTGATGCATAATCGATGATCTAGGGATGAGTAGGGCATAAAAGTTTAATCTTTTGAATGTTTGTGTTCTAAAATTTGATCTTAATGCTTTTAGTGGTGTCATGAACCATTAATTGATTTTACACACGATCTTTATAAATGTATTTTGCGAGTGAGTGTGCGAATTAGAATTTTAGGATTGCCATGCACGAACTAGTCGAGTTTTTCGCAGCCTGTTCCTTGGTAAGGTTTTTCTTGCTAAGCCGTGAACTCGGTGGATGCAGAGCGTCTCATTGATTTAGTCATATTAGGTCAATTAAATCCCATAGAGGAGACTGTTGAACCGAGTATAAGGTAACTAGGTTGTGGTATTAGCGCCTAGGGACCAATTTAGGAGATTGCACCCACAACACATTCATTAGAAGCTATTGGTTGGTTGGTAGGTTACGGCTCATCCTTAGTGATTTGGTAACGGTGTTAAGAGTAGTGTTCCTGAACATAATTTAGCTATTCCTTTTATTATACTTTTTAAAGTTAGCATTTTTAATCTTTAGTTATAATATTACTTTCACCATAATTGTGAACCTAAACTAAATACGAGCGTGATTGTGATACTTGACCCATTCCTCGTGGGATACGACCTTGCTCGCCGTTGTGGTACAACCGACCCGGTACTCTGCCGGTTAAAGTTGGTTTGCTATAATTTAGCCAACAAGTTTTCTGGGCGCCGTTGCCGGGAATCGGTCAATATCAGTAAGTCATTCAAGTATTTAGGATTAGGTCGTTTTTATTTTACTGTTTTCTTGTTGTTTTGGTGATTGCAGTGTATGACCCGGAGTTCTAAGACCTCTACTTCCTTTGATCTCGGAAATTGAAGCATTTGCAAGGTATCAGAACAGCGTTAGGAAGAAGAAGTCTGTTCAGAAAGCATCGACAACATTTATTGAGTTAGAATCCGAATCAGAAGAATCAGAAATGACTTCGGGAAGCGGAGATTTAACGAATTTACATGATGGAGATGGGACTGAAGATGGGTTGCGGTTAAACCCAATGCTTACTCCCGAAGAGCGGGAAATACAAAACTTAAATAGAGAACCTCTTCAAAATCCGAGGGCACTTAATCTGGGACTAAATGGGGTTCAAAATCAGGGAGGTCGGCAGAATCAAGTCCGACAACAACAACAAGCCCTGCAGAATCAGAACAACAACAATCAGGGGAATTTAGTTGGTCAAGCACCTTTTGACCAGAATCAGATGATGCAAATGATGATGCAGATGATGATGCAGAATCAGCAACAATATGCGAATCCACCACCGGCCGCCCCTATTTATGCACAAAATTTTTATGCGCCACCTAGGGCACAGAATCCAGGCAATCAGGTACAGAACCAAGGTAATCAAGGACGGATTTTGAGGGACTATGCACAGCCTATCATAGGTGAGGGGCACACACCCATCCGTTTGCCACCCATCCCGGCAAACAATCTAGAAATTAAAGCGACATGTGTGGTATCTACGAGCGAACGATACAGGATTACAGATTTGGGTAAGTCGACTGAAGACCCGAATCAATTTTTGAACCATTTCATGCAAGTGTGCAGAACAGTGAAGATGAATGGAGTATCTGAGGAAGCGGTACGGATGTTGTTGTTCCCATTTACATTAAAAGAGGCCGTCAGAGCATGGTTCGAGTCACTCCCCCATGATTCCCTACACACTTGGGATCAAGTGACTTCAAAGTTCTTACTGAAGTATTGTCCCCTCTCCAGAACATTAGACATGAAGGCCGATATCTCCAATTTCGAGCAGTTGGATATGGAGAGTATGCATGAGGCATGGGATAGATTTAAAGCGATGTTGAGGAAATGCCCACATCATGGGCTAGAAGCGTGGAATCAAGTACATCTTTTCTATGGTGGATTGCATGAAACTGATCAATCGAACTTGAATGCGGCTTGTGGAGGTGATATGATGAGTGTGGAACCGGATGTAGCATTGGCCACTATAGAAAGAGTTGCAGAAAGTAACCGACAATGGAAGACGGGCAGAAGAGTTTCAAGGAAACCCATTAGTTCGGTTGAACAAGTCGGGCCGAGTGAGGAATTTATGAAGATGCAAACTGAAATGACAGAACTAAAGAGGCAAATGAGTGATGTGTTAGCTTGGCAAAAAGAGTTCAAAGGGTGTTCTTGTCAGTAAGGTGACTTAAACTCTACATCTGGGTGGAACCAATCTGAAGACTCAGTTGTGTGATGGACAGCTGAGAAGTGTATTCGGCGTGCATCATCGAGGGTGGAGTCTCATCGAGCTTCACCAGGTGATAGTCTGTTGAGTACTTGAATACAAAGCAGGTACCACATCTCGCTAATTACATTATGTGATGACTATACAAAGGTCATTAAAAGGAGGACACGTGTAGGGGTATTTATGGTGCATCGAGACAAAGATTCTGGCGGCTAGGGTTTAGGGATTTGTGCCTATAAATACAGTTGTTGTCTCATTATCCGGTGGTGTTGAAATCTGTAAATTTCAGTGCATAATAAAATATCTCTTTTCTGCCCGTGGTTTTTTACCTCTCCCACTGAGGGGTTTTCCACGTTAAATCTGTGTTCTTCTTGTTTCTGTTTTTCTCCTTTGATTGTTTATGTTTGATTGCTTCTGTTTCTGTTTCTTGCATCTGAAGTTATCTCCATTCGTTTTATAACAAGTGGTATCAGACCAAGGTTCTGGAGAAAACAATCTATACGATCAACTTCATCTTCACCAAGGACTTCAGCAAAGTGCTAGGATCTGTGATAAAGTTGTGATCTTTAGCAAGAAAAGATGTCAGCAGTAAACGTAAAAATCGATAAATTTACAGGAAGGAACAGTTTTGGTCTATGGCAAATCAAGATGCGTGCACTCTTGAAACAGCAGGGTTTGTGGAATCCTTTATCTGACAAACCAAATACAAGTGCAGCAGATTATGCCAGTCTGGAAGAGAAAGCACATTCAACCATCATGTTGTGCTTATCTGATGATGTTATCACAGAGGTTGCCGAGGAAGACACCGCATGACCAAGTTGTGGAAGAAGCTTGAAAGCCTTGTATATGACCAAGTCAGCGACCAACAAGTTGTTGTTGAAAGCAGAGGTTGTTCGGTTTGAAGATGCATGAAGGAAGTCCACTGAGGGAACATCTGGACCAGCTGAACACAATATTGCTTGACTTAAGGAATATTGATGTTAAAATTGAAGATGAAGATGCAGCCCTAATCCTGTTGGTGTCATTACCGGCATCATATGAAAACTTTGTGCAGTCTTTCATAGTTGGAAAGGATCTGATGAGCTTTGGAGGATGTAAGGTCTGCCTTACATGCCAGGGAGCTTAGACACAAGGCTGCTGGTACAGACAGTCAGGCTGCTGGGCTAGTAGCTAGCAGCAATAGTGGAAAAGGATATGGACAGAAGAAGAAAAAGAATTCAGGGTCCAAAGTTCCTAAGTCTACTGATGTCTGTAATTACTGTAAGGAGTAGGGACATTGGAAGTCCAACTGTCCAAGGAAGAAGAAACAGCAGGAAGGCAATTCAGCGCATGCACTTTGGCTCTTGAGCAATCTGATGAGGATCTGGTTCTAGTTGCAGGAGATTCTACACACCACAATGATGTGTGGATACTTGATTCTGGAGCATCCTACCATATTTGTCCAAACATGGAGTGGTTTTCTACTTATGAGCAGATGGATGGTGGTCAAATCTATATGGCCAACAAAGAAGGTTTGCAAAGTTGTGGGAATTGGCTCAGTAAAGTTAAGGGCAGAGGATGGTAAATTTTGTACTTGAAAGATGTAAGACATGTTCCACAGATGACCAAGAATTTGGTATCTCTTAGTCTACTTGGACATCAAGGGTTCAATTTCAAGGGTGAAGGTGGGACACGGTGAATGTCTTCAAAGATTGATTGTAGTCCTCAAAGGCATCAAGAGGGAACCTTGTATATATTACAAGGATCTCATCAGATCTGCAGCCTTCTTTCTTTGTTGCATCCTCGCAGATTCACCTGATCTCAAGCAGACTCAATGTGGCACATGAGACTAGGTCACATGGGTGAAAGGGTATCTGATTCTTTCTTCATTGAGTTTTCTTGGGGGATATAAGGTCAAGAATCTGGACTTTTGTGAACATTGTGTGTTTGGGAAGTTGCACAGATGTAAGTTCTCAGCAGGGTTGCACAACACAAAGGCATCACTTGATTATATCCATTCAGACTGTTGGGGTCCATCAAAAGTTGAGTCATTGGGTGGTCACAGATATTTTGTGTCATTCATAGATGACTATTCAAGGATGACTTGGGTGGTGATGATGAAGAACAAAAGTGATGCATTCAGTAACTTCAAGCAGTGGAAGGCCCTAGTGGAGAATCAATTAGGCAAGAAAATCAAGAAGCTTCGTACAGATAATGGTCTGGAATTCTGCTGGACGGATTTTGATTCATTTTGTGCAGCTGAGGGTATTCCTCGACATCATCATTGTAAGGAATACACCCTCGTGAGAATGGTGTAGTGAAAGGATGAATCAAACTCTCTTTGGAGAGGGCAAGATGTATGCTTTCTCAAGTTGGTTTATCAAGGAGATTTTGGGCGGAAAGTCGTTAAGACGACTTGCTACTTAATCAACAGAGTCAATCTCAAGAATCAATCTCAAGACACCATTTGAGATGTGGTCGAGCAAGCCTGACGACTACTCGATTCTAAGGGTTTTGGAAGTCTGACTTACTATCATGTTAGTGAAGGAAGTTGGAGCCAAGAGCCAAGAAGGAGTGTTTGTGGGGTATGGTGATGGAGTGAAAGGATATAGGATTTGGTCATCGGCAGAGTCCGAGTAATCCTCAGCCAGGGACGTTGTGTTTGATGAAAATTCTATGTTAAACTCATCGATGGGGAGGTTCACACGAGTGCAAACCGAGTCTTTGAATCGATAGTGTTGAGAAGCAGGTGGAGCTTGGTGGAGTCTCTCGATATGCAACAATCGGTGGATCCAAATCAACACTATCTTGATCTGGATAATGAACCAGACCGATTCAAGCCCGACCTTTGAGACCTCTCAAGGCGCCATACAAACATTGATCAACAGAGTCTAGATTTGCCAGTGCCTAGAAGATATAATGTTGGGATACCTCCAGGAGATATGGATATGATGATTTGGGTGGATATGCATTCCAAGTTCTTTGAAGAAGTAGAGGTTCTTGAACCTACTACTTACACAGGAAGCGATGACATGTGCACTGAAGCATCTCGGTGGCATGCGACCATGGGAGATGAAATGGAGTCATTATTGAAGAATCATACTTGGGAATTGGTCAAGCGACCCTCACCGACAAGGGAGTTGTGACTTGTAAATGGATTTTCAAGAAAAGGAAGGAATAACAAAGCGTAAGGGTCGGGTATAAGGCACGTTTGGTTGCAAGAGGATTTGATCAAAAGGAAGGGTTAACTTTGATGAAATATTTTCACGGTGGTCGACACACTTCAATCAGGGTGTCACTAGCAATGGTGGCACAATGAGATCTGGAACTTGAGCAATTAGATGTGAAAGCGCTTTGCTTACATGGTGAGGTGGATAAGGAGATATACATGACACGGCCGAGAGGGTTTTCAAGTTCTGGAAAGGAAAACTATGTTTGCAAGTTGAAGAAATCATTGTATGGTTTGAAGCAAGCTCCAAGGCAAGTGGTATAAAAGGTTTGTGATTTCATGCTTCAAACTTGAGGTTATAACAGAAGTCCATATGATATTGTGTTTACTCTGATCTATTTGAAAGATGGATCATATATCTATCTTGTCTGTATGTGGATGACATCTTGATAGGCTGCGACAAGGAAGTCTCGATGTTCAAAATCGAAGAACATTCTTAGTCTTGAATTTGAAATGAAGGATTTAAGTGACCAAGAAAATCTTGGGGATGGAGATCGGAGAGATAGAAGTCGGAAGAAATTATTCTTGTCTCAAGCGAGGGTTATGTGCGCGAAGATATTGGCCAAGTTTGGGATGTCTCTTTGCCAAAACCAATAGATACTCCTATGGCATCAAATGTTCATTTGTCTGTTTATGCTTCTGATCGGTGAAGAGAAGGAGTATATGTCAAAGTTCCCTATGCTAGTGCAGATTAGCGATCGATGTATGCCATGGTATGCACTAGGCCTCGATTTGGCTCAGGCCGTCGGTGTTGTCGCAGGTTTATGGCTCAACCTGGAAAGGAACAACTGGAAAGTCGTTAAAAGGATATTCGAGATACCGAGAGGTGTGGTGATGTTGGTCTCATTTATGGAGGTGATATCTTGGTGCAGTCACAGTTCTTGTGATCTTGATTATGCGGTGATGTTGTGATAGAAAATCAATGGCGGGTATGTGTTTACATTGGGAAATGCAAAGGTCACCGGAAAGCTACTCTTCAGGCTCTGATGAGCCTTATCAACTCATCAAGCGAATACATGGCTCTTCTTGAAGCAACTAAGGAAGGTATCCGGTTGAAGGGCTAGTCGGTGATTTGGGGTTGCATCGGGATCAGTGAGATATATTGTGATGATCTAAGTGCAATATGTTTAGCCAAGGATCGGAGTTCATCATGAGAGAACCAAGCATATTGATGTCGGTATCATTTTTCGAGAAATGAGAAGAGGGTTGTGGTGAAGAAGATTGGCACAAAGGAGAATCCTGGCGATATGTTCACTAAACCGAGCCAAACAGAGTAAGTTCCACTTTGCCTGGACTTACCGAATATTCAAGCTTATAATCTGCTTTGGAAACTCTACCGAGGCGCATCGGTGGAGTGGATCTTTGTGGAGATAGTCCGGTACAAGTACATCGGCATTGACGAATGCATCCGGTACAAGTACATCTGGTTGACTCAGGGAGAGTTGAAGTCAAGGTGGAGATTTGTCAAGAAGGGTGACTTAAACTCTACATCTGGGTGGAACCAATCGAAGACTCGGTGTGTGATGGGACGGTGAGAAGTGTATTCGATTACGTGCATCGGTAGGGTGGAGTCTCATCGAGCTTCATCGGCGAGGTGACTATCGCAGGTGATAGTCTGCCGAGTACTTGAATCTGATGAGGTCCCACATCCGCTAATTACGTTATGTAATGACTATCTGGTGTCATTAAAAGGAGGACACGTGTAGGGGTATTTATGGTGCATCAGACAAAGATTCTGGCGGCTAGGGGTTTGGGATTTGTGCCTATAAATCTGATTGTTGTCTCATTATCGGTGGTGTTGAAATCTGTAAATTTCGATGCATAATAAAATATCTCTTTTACGCCGTGGTTTTTACCTCTCCCAATCGAGGGGTTTTCCACGTTAAATCTGTGTTCTTCTTGTTTCTGTTTTTCTCCTTTGATTGTTTATGTTTGATTGCTTCTGTTTCTGTTTCTTGCATCTGAAGTTATCTCCATTCGTTTTATAATAGTTATTTTTGTGGTGGTGAACATTGGGCCACAAACTGTCCTATTAAACAGGTTAGTCAATTGACCACGACCCAAATGATAAATGATCCATCTCTTGAGAACCCTTTCGGCATGAACCTGAAGGATATGCATCCATTGTGCTCGAATCCCGTGGTCTACCAAACTGCAGATCCGAGTCTGACTTCAAATTGGCAACAAATGGATGTTAAGTACATAGCCAATCAGAATGGGGTGCAGAATTTTCAGAATTGGCAGGACAATCAGAATTTATCTTGGGGTAGGAATTCTGGACCCGGGCAAATTACTCAACCGCAAACTGCGCAACCTCAACAGAATCAATATGCCCCTCAACCGCAAAACACTTTTGGGAATCCGAGGCTACCTCAGCAAGGGGCTTACATGCACCCCAATGCTCATTTGCAATATACCCCACAGTCCGCACCACCACTTCCGGAGCCCGTGCAACTTAAAAGCTCTACCGACATCTTACTGGAGCAAATGAGCAAAGACATGAAGGTGGTGAGGAATGCTCAAGTGAACTTGCAATCCGTGGTAAAGAACTTGGAGACCCAAATGGGTCACGTGAACCACAGGCAAGTGAATGCTATTTTTACTAAAAGTGGAAAAGTGCTGGGTAGTGATGTCGAGGCACCCGAGGTTCAGAAGAGTAAAATGATGGAGAAGAGTAGAGAAGAAGATGAAGAATGGGTGGTAGTCGATGAGGAGCAAGAAGCTGAAGAGATAGAGAAAGAGGTGGAGAAGCCGAGTGCGGAACCAGATAAGCGGTCAGACACAACACAGGAAGGTACAAACAACTCAGGTGTGGATTCTATGAAAAAACCCTTTGATTTATCTAAATTACCTTACCCCCCTCGTGGCCCTACAAAGCCAACCATTTCTAATAAGCACAACAAATTTCTCGATATACTAAGAAAAGTAGAGATAAATATCCCACTTGTGGATGCGCTTGTTCATATGCCATCTTATGTCAGGTTTTTAAAAGGGATTTTGTCTAATAAATCTAAAATGGAGAAAATTGTTTGTTTAAATGAGGAGTGCTCTGCTGTTTTTCAGAATAAGCTGCCACCTAAGTTGAAAGATCCGGGTAGTTTTTTCATTCCTTGCACCATAGGCCGGACGTTATTTCCTAAGGTGTTGTGTGACTTAGGTGCAAGTGTAAGTTTAATGCCTAGAAAGATATATGAGAGTTTGGGGGTAGGTGAGCTTAAGCGTACAAATATGACCTTGCAGATGGCGGATAGGTCGATTAGGCACCCTATGGGAGTTGTTGAGGATGTGCTAGTTCAGGTCGGTAAACTAGTTTTCACTGTTGATTTTGTTGTGTTCGACATGGAGGAAGATAGTCAAACCCCAATTTTATTAGGAAGACCTTTCTTGGCTACGGGTAGGACTTTACTGGATGTGCAAAAAGGTGAGATCACCATGCGAGCGGGTGATGAGACTGTAACCTTCAGTGTCTATAAGACCATTAAGCACCCGGGAAATGATTGGGGGATGCGTGAAGAGGTGCAAAGGCTAGAAGTTTTTGAGGAGAACCAAGTGACTTATGATCAACCCGAGGAGGGTGTGGGAAGTGAGAGTGTCTCTAAAATGAAGGTAGAACCTAATGTCAAGTTTGGGGGATACGAGTCTTGCCGAAGACTATAAACTCGGCACCCTATCTTGTTTTTGAAATTCAATAAGTCGAGCTAACGACAATAAACACAAGCGCTTATGGGAGGCAACCTACATTTTTTTTTCCTTTAGGTTTTTAGGTTTGTTTCTTAGGAGTGTGATGAAAATTTGACCTCGCATTTCAAATTCTTTTTGCATGCCTTATGATAACCCATATTTTTATTTGCAATACATCTCCATACTTGTGATTACCTACGCCTAAGGTTTCGGCCTTTCGTCGTAGTGGATTCTTGGTTTCTTTGTTGTGATTGCACAGGTACCCTGGGAGATACATTGGAGGTTGTCACTTTGCATGGTTGCGCTCTGTTTCCGGTTCAGCTAAGTGTTTCTTTCTTTACTTTATCACTCACACACCGAGGACGGTGTTCCGTTTTATGTGGGGGTGGTAGACTTAGCTTCACTTCACTTGACCACGTGCTTTTATTTATCATCGAATAAGTTATATGCCTTGTGTTTGGTCTCTATTTGAGTAAAAATTGAGCCATTTTTTAAAATTTTCATGGTTTTGATTTTGCGTATCCTATGTGAGCCATCATATTCTTTGGTTAATTATTAGTCAAGAGTTGAATGCATGTGAGTCAAACCTTCATCTTGTTGTGGAAATGGAATTTTTATGCACGTACTAGCTTTGATTTCATGAGTTGTGGTTGATTAGTAAATGCTTATAAATGCATAGACATTAATCTATTACCTAGAACTTATACAATTAACTTCGAGGCGAAATAGAAAGGTCAATCTTGGTAGATTAAGGGATGACGGTCCTGGCATTTCTTTGACCCAACCAGAGCCAAATAGCCAACCCTATACATAATTTCCACAGAAACCCCTCTAAGCCTTTTTAGGGTGGTTAGACCCCCACCCGAACTTAGCCATTCGTCGATTAGCCTATTATTACCGCCGACCCTTAGCCTTTATTTGTGGTCTACGTTTCTTTGGCATCCTACGAGTGAGTTTTAATCTTATTTTGGGCACACTTGCTAGCACAAGTGTGGGGTGGCGAAGATGTGTATCAAATTAAGGTGTTGGTGGATCCATTGTACTACGAATGAGAAGGGGTAGTAGAGTATGTTGGCGTTTGGTTTGTCCAAAAAAAAAAAGAAAAAAAGAAAAAAAATGAATAATGTTGAGTCAAGAAATGTGGAGGAAAGTTTTCGAGTTAACATTTCTAATGTAATGCATGACTATGGGATGAAGTAAATTGGAGTGGGTGTTCTTGAATTCTTGGTGAGCTTGTTCTTGGTGACGACTATTTTTGCAAGCGATCTTAGAGTTTTATCTTGGTGACAACCGTTTTTGCATCTTACTCGTGTTTATGATACGGTGTTGAAATGAGGTGAGCTATGAATTATGTGTAAGATGTTTTGATTAAGCTCACTCGTTTTCTCTTTTGATATTCCTTTGATCCTTTCGTTTAGCCCCCATCCCTAGCCTAACGTTACAACCGTGCAAGTCCTGCCTGACCTTAGTTAGCCTTGATTTGGCCTCGATTAGTGGAGATGATTATGAAGTATAAGCCTATGGTGTAACGCCATTAGTCATGCATTTATAATCTGAGCCGGTCGACCGTGATTAATGATTGAGAAGCTATACACACACATTCTGTTTCCATGATGAGATATGTTTTGGCCCATGTCTATTCGCTTGTTGACTAGTTTTTACTCATTGGATATGTTGGTTTCCCATATGATCGTAATGTTGATCTCATGATTTATTTTTGAATCGCTTGATTTGCTCGAGGGCGAGCAAACGCTAAGTGGGGGGTAGTTGATGAGAGTCAACTTTGCTATAATTTCATGTGCATTTTACCCACTATTTATAGCATATTCGGTGTAATTTTGGGATAGTTAAGTGTTTTTATGGGCACATTTCACCACGAGTTGAATCACGAGATGATAAGACGTTTACGTCGAAAATTTCGATATTTTTGGATGATTTGTGTATGTTTTATTGGTGTTTGTCACGCTTGGGTATGTGGTTTATTTTTATTACAGGTATGACGTGATAGAGGGCGTGACGAGGATCACAACGGTATGAAAATCGTCTAAAACGGAGTTCGTATGAGGAAATGGCGCAAAATTCAAGTTCGGGTGTTCGAAGAAAAATAAATTATCTTAATAAAATCGTGTTTCAAAAACAGAATGTATCACACCCAGGATGTGACGGAGGCTGTTTTTAGCAATATTTGGTTATTATCGGTTCAAAAGAAAAAAAAAGGGAAAAAGAAAAAGCTGTTTATGTTATTGGTCAAATGGGGCCCACGCCTAATGTCAAGACTTTTGATGCGGCCAATGCAGTAAAGCCTGGGGTGACGCGGTAATATTTTCGGATAATTTCCGGAAATTATTTATAAGCCACTTAGGTCAAATTTCAACACAGTTTTTCATACCATAATTTTATTTTCTCTGCAACTTTTTTCTCTTCCATTAGATTAGGTTTATTTTATTTTTCTGCAATAATTTCCTGCAACAACTACTCGTTTATTCTGCGATTTCAACACAACGAAGTGACGATTCGAGTGGTGGATTGCTTCAATCTTTTTGTGGTAATTATATTCAGCTTTTTATCATGTCATTTACCAATTTATTTATGGTTTCTTGCGTTCTTGATTCAATTATGAATAGCTAATTTTATTATAGCTAAATTGTGAGATGGAACTACGAAATTGATGCATAATCGATGATCTAGGGATGAGTAGGGCATAAAAGTTTAATCTTTTGAATGTTTGTGTTCTAAAATTAGATCTTAATGCTTTTAGTGGTGTCATGAACCATTAATTGATTTTACACACGATCTTTATAAATGTATTTTGCGAGTGAGTGTGCGAATTAGAATTTTAGGATTGCCATGCACGAACTAGTCGAGTTTTTCGCAGCCTGTTCCTTGGTAAGGTTTTTCTAGCTAAGCCGTGAACTCGGTGGATGCGGAGCGTCTCATTGATTTAGTTATATTAGGTCAATTAAATCCCATAGAGGGGACTGTTGAACCGAGTATAGGGTAACTAGGTTGTGGTATTAGCGCCTAGGGACCAATTTAGGAGATTGCACCCACAACACATTCATTAGAAGCTATTGGTTGGTTGGTAGGTTACGGCTCATCCTTAGTGATTTGGTAACGGTGTTAAGAGTAGTGTTCCTAAACATAATTTAGATATTCCTTTTATTATACTTTTTAAAGTTAGCATTTTTAATCTTTAGTTATAATATTACTTTCACCATAATTGTGAACCTAAACTAAATACGAGCGTGATTGTGATACTTGACCCATTCCTCGTGGGATACGACCTTGCTCGCCGTTGTGGTACAACCGACCCGGTACTCTGCCGGTTAAAGTTGGTTTGCTATAATTTGGCCATCAACCTCCTTGATATGCTACCCGGAAAATCCCGAAGAATTTCCCAACTCTAAACCCTAGCTATTGGCCTAAAATTCTAAGCCAATACTGTGTGTATGATGCGTGTATTATGATGATATAAAAATGTTAGGAGAACTCTCTTTATATAGGAGAGAAATCATTGTCCTCCAAGGATTTAATAATTAATACAAAATCAATTATAATAATCCTTTTTCCATAAAAAATACTCCTATAATAATCTAGAACAAATCTAGAATATTTAAGGATCAATCTAATATATTTTCCTTAATTGATTATATAACAAATAAACAATTAATCACATGTCTTATAATTATCAAGAAAACTAATTCCTTAATAATTACCAAGACAAAAACACGCCAACCCTAGTAAAATAAGGCTAGCACACGAAATTTCACATAATGGGCCGAGTGCACGAAAAATGTTTTTTCCATATATTTTATTATTTAGTACAATAAATAATAAATCGCACATCAATTAAATAGTCCAACTAGTTAATTATTATTGAGGCCCAACGTCAAGAAACATATGCATGTTAGGAGCCATATCGGGGACCATGGACCTATAACCAGTAGCTACAATAAATTAAATAAAATTATTCATCGAACAGAACAATTTTTATTCAATCTATAAATTCCGGGATTACGCCACCATAAACCCGAAACTGAACTCTATCGATTATAGATATATACATACACTCTAATCATTGAGTAAAATCGTCCATTGATATAATCATTACACACGGATAAATCCTCCATAGACAGTTCGTTTTGATTCGGGATATTTCCGTAAACCCTTCTCAAAACATCTTATCCTTATTTACCATTAACCCCCTAGTGATCAATTAGTTCATAACTAATATAATATGAACTGGGCCCATCGATCAGTTTCTAGAATTAACAAATAAGGGAACTGTCTATCTACTTCCTGCAGGAAGGAATTGATTTCATATCTGTGAAGTCACAGACTACTCACTCATTCTAGAATAGAGCCAACGAGAAGTGTTCAGATCACGTGTATCTAAGTGATCCTTAACTAACACATCAAACCCTACTTTGAACCAAGAAGTAGACTGTGATCAAATCAGGATTGATATTAATTCATATATGATCATCTTGTGATTCGATAAGATTTCTCGATCATGGAATTATATCGAGAATTTAAATCAAATCGGTCCAGTCCTATATGATAGACATCATATATAAGTGCCCACTAGGTACCCAATACCGACGGTCCGGATAAGACGGTCACACCATTAAGTGTTCTGGGTGCATTATTGGTATATTAATCACGAGACCCATACTTTGATTAAATTCACCACGGACTAACCAGTTTTAAGCATATCATCACTAACTCAATCCTCGTGTATATGCCATACACTAAGTTATGTGATTACATACCGATATACTTAGGGTTTTCAGCAGTGTATCAATATAAGCATAAATGCAAATAATAAAATGAATATATAATTCTATCATTTATTTAAATAAAACAATTACATAATTGTCTTTCGGGCACTACACCTAACATGAAACTACTGGTGGTGGATAGAAGTTCTGATGTTGCTGATGATGAAACACTGGTGGTGAGGGGTGAGTTACTGGTGATGGGTAGACACTTATCGGTGGACGGTAAATGTTGGTCATTGGAGGTGGTAGACTGATTGGTGGGATCTCACCCACCACGGTAACTCGTATAGCTGCTTCCCCAGGTTCTCCATAAATTTAGTTGTACCATGGTTGGGGTCGTGGGGTAGGATCCTAATGTGGTCATGGTGACAGGCTCCACTGAGATAGTGGTGTGGGGTCGCAGTATGTGGGGGTGGAGTGTAGTTCGGGTTAGGTGAAGGATTCTACCTCACAAAACTGCCTCCTACAACCGGCGTCAGACTCTCACGCTGCACTCCTGAAGCTTCTACACCCGCTCCGGTTCTAGTGAACACCATCCTGATGATCAAAGAAAACTAGAACGTTACTACAAGATCTAAAGAAATCTTATCTTAAAAGAAAGGAAGCCTAAAAGACGCTTCGCTCTAATACCAACTGTAACGCCCCGTTCCCGGACACCGAGTCCTTATCTGGAAAAAGAACGTTCGGCACGTATAAAATAAAATAAATTTCATTTTATACGTAAGCCTTTACTACGTCGTATCGAGTTAAGGAATATGGTAGCAAAAATACTCGGGTAATTTTTTTCTCCAAATGATGAAAAATAGAAACTCAATATCTAAAGAACAAATGTAACATTCATTACATCGAAAAGGAAACCAAACGAAAACCAAAACGTACGATAACCTCCAAAAAGTACTAAATAGAAAATTACAAAATTCCGAACAACTTCGAGCATATATAATAATTAAAAACATGAGTAAATAAACACTTCAATTCCGGCATCCTCAAACGTCGTCATCAAAGTCCTCCTCGAACTCCAAATTTACTTGTTCGTCTTCTCTCCCCCAAACACATAAATAAACATGCATTTGAGGTAAGTATATTGTACATAGTAAGAAGTAGAAGCTACAATATAATTAGGCTCTTTAACAGTTTTTATTTTAAATTATTATCTTTATGAGACCGACTCGATCTAAGGTTCATTCCATGCCCATCGACACTTCATGACTATACGTTTCAAGCTTAGCTTACTTGGTCACATCTTGACTCAAAGACACTATGCATGGCGTTCATCAGCCTGAAGATATACTTGCTAACTAACGGTGATTAGCACCGATTAGTGTTAGGTGTTATGCCCGAAAGACAATTTTTGTAATTGTTTTATTTAATAAATGAATTGACATTATTATTCATATTTATTATTCTCATAATCACTGATGTGACAATAGTATTTACACTACAGAAAACCCTAAAGTATATCGTTTATGTAATCACTTAACTCAGTGTATGGTATATACATGGGAGGATTGAGTTAGTGAAGATGTACTTAAAATACAATTAGCCCGTAGTGAAGTTAATCGAGAGTATCGGGTCTCTCCTTTAATGTGCTATTAATGCGCCCAGAACACAATAGGTGTGATTGTCTTATCCGGACTTTCGGTTAAGAGAACCTAGTGGGGCATTTATATATGATAGATATATCATATAGGGCTGGACCGATTTGATTAGAGTTCACGATATAATTCCGTGATCGAAAATTCTTATCGAATCAATGGATGATCATATTTATGGATATATCTTAATCCTAAGGTGATCACAGTCAACTGTTTGAATCAGTATGAAGTTTGACTTGACGGTTAAGGATTACACTGAGTTTGTTGTCTGAATTACCCCATCTTGGCATTGTACTGGATTGAGTGAGTAGTCTGTTTTATCACATATACGGAATCCATTCCTTCCATTTGTGGAAGTAGATAGACAGTTCCCTTATTTGTTAATCCTAGAAACTGATCGATCCGTGGAGTTCATATTACACTGATTAGCTACCAGTGAGTTGTATGAATTAATTGATCACTAAGGGGTTAATGGTAAATAAGGATAAGAGGTTCTAGAAAGGGTTAACGGTAACTTCCCGATTTAGAATGAAGCGATCTATGGAGGATTAATCCATATGTAATGATTATATCAATGGACGCTTATTATTATTTTCGTGAGGAGATAAATATAATCTCATAATCGGAGGAGTGCGATCACGGGATTATGGTGGCATATTCTGTGATTGATTTATCGAATATAATTATTCATTCGTAAGATAATTATTTATTTGATTTATCGGAGTCACTGATTATTAGTCCATGGTCCCGACGTGCCTCCTAATATAGCATATCTATTCTTGGACGTCAAATCCTAATAATATTAATTTAGTTCTTGTTGGACTTTATTAAAACAATATGTGAATTAATTGTTTAGTGGACTATTAAATTAGTTGGGCTAAATAATTAAATATGTGGAAAAGACATTTTCCATAATCTTGGCCCAATTATTGTGTAATGGCAAAATTAATATTGACTAGGTCAATATATGTAAAATTTCGCCCCATGCCCTATTTTGTGGAACAAGAAATTGTTTTCTTGTGTATTAATAAGACATGTGCATAAAATATTTATTGGATAAATATTTATGGAAAGAAATAAAGATAAATATTATTCTAGATTTGTTCTAGAATATTATGGAATTATCTTTTATTTAATAGGATTATTATAATTGATTTTGTATTAATTATTAAATCATTGGAGGCTAAGTTTTACTCTACTATATAAAGAGAGTTCTTCCAAGCCTTACTACACACACATAATTTCGACCTACACCTCTTAGAGAGGAGAAGGTGAAAATTTTCGGCCAAGGGGAATATGGGAAAATCTTGGAGATTTTTCCGGGTAGCATATCGGAAGGATTCAAGACGAGAATTTTCTTCCACGGGAGTTGCTTGGATCACACATACGGAAGATCGTGGTGCTCTTCACATCTTCGTTCTTTCCATTGCGGTTCTTCAACTTGGATTTTGAGATCCAAGAGGTATGTTCTACAACCCCCTTGTAGATGTAGATCTAGTTATTTTATTACGTGTAATTTATAGATCTAGATCTTTAAAATCGCTTCCGCTGCGGATGATATTACTAACAGTGGTATCAGTCGCCAAGGTGATCTATATTTATACGTATAAAATATTAGATCTAGGAGTGGTAAACATGTAGATTTTTTTGTCCCAATTTTTTGATAGGGGCCGAAAATTTGTTTTATTTTTTTTATGTTGCGGTTGTTGTGGTTTGAAGAGATGGATTGGGTTGTTACTGTTTACTCGTTAGATCTATTGTAGCTCTCTCGTTTTGTAACGATTGAGCATAGGATTGATGTAAATTGTTGTTTTTTTTTATTTCTTCCTTTTTCGGCTAGTTTTATTTTTTTTGTAATTCCGGAAAAACGACGAAGAACGATGAAGAACACGAGATGAAGACGGAACTCAATGTATGAACAGAAGATCGGGGCAGATATTTTTTTTATTTTCCGGCGGCAGTACAATTTTGGAAAAAGATTTGTCAAATCTCTTTGATCAATCCAAAATTGATTTTTTTTTTTTTCTTTCTCACGGCAAGATATATTTTTTTTGGAATGTTTCCTTTTTTTCTTTTAATTTTTGGCGCATGGCCGGTTGATAATAAAAATAAAAAAAAAATAAAAGTTGATGCTGCCGTGTGTTTTTAACAAAAAAAAAAAAAAAAAAAAATTAAATAAAGGTCCCTTCTCCTTTTGGGTTCGCGGTTCGTGGTTCGAGATTTGAAGATCGAAGACATGAAGACAACAAGATTGTAATTTACTTTTTCCTAGTATAGATTAGATACGGGGGTACCAACGGTCCATCTCGTTGTTTAAATTTTCCGCAATTTATTTTTTATGTGTTTGATCATAAAATATATATAAAATCGGAATTGCCATGACATGCATCATATCATAAATCCACTCCATGCATACATGTAGAATTTTAATTTTGGTAATTAAAATATTAAAATATGCATGTATACAAAATCGCGTAATTAGTTGAAATTTAATTAATACGTGGTAATTAATTAATTTAGTAACTAATTAAAGATCCGAGGACGGGTTATGAAATCGTTAAGCCTTTCAGTGTGTGTTCTCGGTGAACCGCCTTAAAGCCCAAACGAGATCACGTTTTCTATTCGTAGTGTCTACGAGATTGAATGATGGTAAAAGAACAATAAATCTTGGATAAAAACGGTTCGCCTATAGGTTGGGTGGTCAACTGAGCTTCGCTCGACCGACTGAACCCTCCTAGTGTGATGTATGCACGGGGGTCCGGCAAGACTAAGCTACACTTTGGAGCGGGAGGGTGATTCTTCTTATCTCAATGGGGCTGTTTGACCCGATTTCGATTCCGATCGTCATGTCACATATGTTCCAACGAATAGGACGGGTAGGCTTGCCTACGTTACCGACACCATTCGGAATCCTTGATTTGATGTGCTTTTATGTTAACATAAAAAAGACGTGGTTAGTTAACCCACAACCACTTCCAAAATATTGAGTGGGAGCGGGGGAGGCGACAGCCAACCCCACGGCCTCTACTATAGATACAAGTAAGTGAGAGAAGGGTGACGCCGAGGCGCTTTGATTTCGTCCCCTAAGGATGGTGTTCGCCTATCAACATTCATGGCTTGGTCTCCGAAAGGATAGGATTTCCGGTACTCGTCGGGTCACCGACCTATCCTAAGACGGCATACTCGGGCGTACTAAGAGATCCGATATAGTAGGTCACACTCATCATGGGTATTTTTTTGATAATATCTAGGGCTAAAAAAAGGAAGGTAGTCAATGAATAAAGGGATGTTCGATTCTCGTGGGATGTTCGATTCTCACAAGTTATTCATTGATGAGATTGTCTCGATTTAACCGTCATCTCTTTGACCTACCCTAAGGCGGCACTCGAGAGATGAGGTTAAAACCTTGGAATGGTAGAGTAGACTTAATTTTAGTTTACAATTCCTAAAATAAATATAGTAGTGTTAACTTGAATTAATATATGTCATTTTATTTACATCATTATATCCCTTACTAAATTGCTTAAAATTTATAATTGACTAGTATTGACTTCGTTAAAAAGTGGAAAGTAACTAGGACGTTGAACTAGTTAATCGATAATGCAATTAATTTTTGGAAGAGATATTTTCTCTTAAGCCTTTTACACCAGAATGACATATAGGTATGTCACCAGTGTCATTCGTGTCAAATGGAAGACAAACTTAGTTTGATCAAAGGTGATTTCGGACTTTGAAATTCTTCTAGTGAATTTTGAGTGTGTAGTAATTACACGAGTAATTTTCTAATTGAAAAATTGGAAAATCATGAAGTGTTACTAGTTGGACGATATTTGGAATCAATGAACTAGTGGGAGCTTTATGATTTGTTGTTTTTCTAGAACATTAGAAAAGTGTAACTGACTACACACGTAACCGTTATAATTGAAAAACCGGAAAGTCATGGAATGTCGCTAGTTGGACGATATTTGGAATCGATGAACTAATGGGAGTTCTATGATTTATTGTTTTTCTGAAAACATTGGAACTATGTACGAAAGATTTTCTAATCGAAAAAATCGGAAAATCATAAAAATAAAGCATTGCTCGTTAGACGGTATTTGGAACCGATAAACTAGTGGGAGCTTTAATATGATTTGTTGTTTTTTCTAGTATATTAGAAAATCCGAAAAGTCCCGATGAGTAACAATCGAAATAGACATCCCACGGTTCAAAAGTAGTGTCTACTCAAACGAACCGCTGGTTCAAGACTGTTTCCATTCACGGAAAGTCAAGAATGGGAGAATATGTCTAAAAGTGTTAGTCATCTAAACTAAGTAAACTTTAAGGCTAAACCGAAAATTAATTAACTGAAAATCATAGGATAAGGATAGTGATTTTGGATCACCAACCTATGAATCCTTGGCAATTTTCTCGAGCTAAGTTCTTTTGAAGAACAAGGTAGCAATGCATTTAACGATTAAAGGAGTAAACAATGGGCAGTTAATTTTAGTTAGAAAAGTGGGAGTGATATAAGGAAATAAGTCTCGGATTCAATCTTTGGATATCGTGGAAAATTTATTTTCGGTTTAAGATTTGTTGGAACGAATGGATTTACCTTCTATTCGATGATTTGTTTGTCGTATAGAAAGTGAATATACCATTTGTAGTACGAATCCAAGACTCGGACTTTTGTTTGATAAAGTCAAAACCACTTACAATTGCTGAAATATGTATATAAAACACATCTTAAGAACTATTAAAAGCAATTGGTTTCTATATTTAGATAAACGCTTCTTCATATTCCATAGTTAGTGCATAGTCCCTAAAAGACAAGACCTGAAGACTGGCTCAGGGTGATTCCTTTCTCCCAGTCTGGTTATATTGTCTCAAAGGTTCAATGACTAAGTTTCCTTTCAATCGGGAAAGGATAATGGTTATAGAGAAGTAACATAGCTTGTTCATGACGACCTTCGGGGTCTGATGAAAGATACATGCTAGTAGGAGCTTCCGAGTAGTGACTTCTTGTCTGATAACTATTCAAACACTCCGGTAAGTTTATCCAAAATATTTTGAGGCTTCTCTGTTTTCAACAGAGATAGAGTATTCTATACTCGAAATAGGCCATTTATAGTCCTCGATACTGTTGCTCAGCCTGCCTTTTAGTGACATGTTGTCACTAAGTGAGAAACCGTTAAATTGCCTTACATAGTTTTAGATATATTACAATACACTGCTTAACTCAATAAAGATATTGGAAGCGAAATAACGGTTTACATTGAAATGTAAGACCGAGAAGTCTACCTAGAATATGCTTTGAAATTTACGAATAAGGTGTGGATTCGGTTCACCCCACTTCCATAAATATAAGCATTTAGAACACGGTGCTTGAAGGTAGGTCTGGAAATTTCGCGAACACGTTCGGTCAGTGACCAATCGTTATATATCTTGTAGCATTGAGAAAAAAGGTTTGTTATAAGATTCTTGAAATCGGGAAGGGACAGTTATACTGTTGCGTCCTTTCTGATAGAGTCTATGAACAGTAAAACCTTAAACCTTGCAGTACGTTTACTCAAGGTAGTTACTAACTGATTAAAATCAGACCACATTGATGACTTTGTCAATCTGGTTATAATAAAATACTTGACCACCATAAACCAATACTAGCAAGAGGACTAGGCCCATCGTAGTATAGCTATAGTGAATCAAGGTCGATCCCACAGGGAACCAATTGTGGGTCATTCCATATATAAACAATTAATTAAACATGTCAAGGACATAGAGGCGGTCTACGACCAACAAAGGACAAGAAAAGTAAAGACACGACTCGACACAACGTAATTAACCTCCCCAATTATAGACTTTATCGTTTGGACCTAGATAATTTATATAATAAATCGAACTTATTAATGTCAATCCGTTTGTATCTATCTTAGATTGGCTACGGAGTCATCTCTTTAACTTGACCTAGCACCGGTTAGGTTGCTAGATCAACGTGCTACATTACGTGACTTCACCTTTTGGGTATCCATCTCATATAACTTGCACGCCATTTACACTAAGGATGCCGATATTAATCGTACACCTCGTCTAGGCAACATTCCTATGGTTAGGCGTATTTCTAAACGATCGCATCGGTCTACGTCCTATTAACAATTACGTGACGGTCTCATGTTAATCTACGATTTACGTATAACTAGGTGAGCTCAATTCCAAAATACAAAACCTACCTAGATCTCATTTGAAAGTCCCGGAAGATCATTCATGAGCCAACCTAGGAGCCCTATCTTGGTATTTCCTAATCATACGCTAATTAAAACAGACGAGCAACGAGCCGTAGCCATACCTACCGAGATGATAAATTCTATTGCGCTAACCTAACCATAAAGACGTGGCCGGATTAACAGGTAAAAAGGGGCTCGGTCGACCGAGTGTGTAGGCTCGGTCGACCGAATGACACAATTCGGTCACCCAAACAATTTCAACTCCCAGATTACATCTCGAACCTATCTCTCGGCGTTTCTCATACAATACTGATTAAGCGAAGAAGTCGTAAAGCATTCATATAAACTAACTTAGATACACATTAATTAAACAATGCAGATTCATGGATAGAAACTAGTAGATGACGTATGTTATGGGATCCTCATAGACAAGGTATCGCCACCTTCCCAACGTCATAGCCTAGATTTACATCATCTAGCTATGATTAACTAACTCAAACAATAAATCATAATTGGGGGGGGATTAATTACTTAAAAGAAAGAAACAGAAAATAAAGGCTTACATAACTTGCAGCCCTTAAACTCTGGAAACCTTCAATCTAAGGTATGCTACATTGTATCAAAATATCAAAGTAGAATTGTATGGAATTATTGAATGGAATTCTAAGGTATGAATTACAATTCTCGTAGCTGCTTGCTTATATAGAGGTTTTTGCCGACTTAGGGTGGTTCTAGAAGATAAGCACGATATAAGCCGGAAACCGACCCAAACCTAAGGCTCGGTCAACCGAAGAGCTGCACTCGGTCGACCGAAGCTATAGGCTCGGTCGACCGAACCTAAGTTTGCATGTTTAACACGTTTTCTTCGTCTAGCTTGTTCCCCACTGCACGCTTGCATGTTGATCCGATTAATCTTCCACTTAATGCTCCGATTTTCTTCCTTCCTTATCTTGAGATAATTGATTGAATGACATTAATCCTCTCGATTTGTTGTGATCTGCAAAATCAATAATATCGCACAATAAATCGGCTTTAAATAATAAAACGGCTAAATACCAATTCATATAATATAAATAACATAACCTTAAATAATACATATAAACATGTGATTTAAGATAAAATATATATTATTAGTCTCAATTTAAGGTCAATGTTGATGTCTTTTACGGGTATAATTTGACCGTCATCAACTACCCCCCACTTAGACTTTGATCGTCCCGAACAAAGCATCAATAAGTCATTTCCCAAGACAACATTTCCCATGGTCAGGTCATACTTACGCAAGAAACTCAAGTCAACTCATACTAGTCATGCTCATAAGATATCCATTATTCACTACTCACTATGAATCGAAGTGATGTGTGCATGTGCATTTATTTCTATATATTCGTGGCAAGATTAGAGTTTATGCAGACTTCGTAATCTCAACCTACCAACATCAGAATTCCCACTTCTTACCTCGCAATGGTTAAAGCACTAGAATAATAAGCAAGAGCGTATCTATAGGGTTTTTGGACTTGGAGACCGAGTACTACTCAAAGCCTCTTAAAGAGTTGAATATTTTTTTCATATCTTCATATTTTTCAAATACTATTAATCTCAAGGAAGAAAACTTTTTAGAGTATCCCCTATCTTAGATCATTTATAGCATCGAATATTACCACAAGCGGGGCTACTTTGGTAATGTTACTACAAGCTTGATGTTTTAACGCATTGTCAAACAGTGTACGTCTCAAGCTTATTACTCCGCTTTAATGGCTAAAATATAAGAATGCATCACTAATAAGTATCGACACTAAGTCTACATAACCAATCATCTATGCAATGTACAATTTCTTGATTATTATGATTTGCGCGGTATACTCGATTCATGATTGAGTAATTGAATAATAAATTTCTTGCAAAAACGGGCATGAATATTAAATTTACTTAACATAAGTATAAAATGATCACGGTCATGAAACTTGGTTCCTTTCCTATCAATTCTTAGCTAGGAACTCACAATTCTTGAGATAAATAATATGGTATTTATTCAATTTTTTCAATCATGTGCCGTTTCATTCAATTTTCAATTATATAACACATCATAGCTAAGTCTCCTACCCCCCACTTAATCATGGCATTGTCCCCAATGACAAAAATAAATGAGAAATTAAGAAAAAGACTTAGCTCGAACGGGTCCAAGTAAAGGAAAAGTATCGGAGTAAATGTCAAAGAAGAAGCAAGTGTATAAGGCACAAACTCCATGATAAGAATTTGACTATGAAGAATATGGATCGGATTGAAATAAAGTTGTTTTCTTGAATAAAAAGGAAAGTAAATAAAAACAAGAAAAGATAGGAGCTAAAAGCCTAGAAATGGGATCTTGGTATTGTCCTTGGAAGCTTAGAAATCTCGTTTCTAAGGACCTTGATCGATGGATGCCACAACAACTTGCTCAAGTTTGTTGATAAATCCGTAAATTTCGTGTTCTATCGAGATGAAAATACTTTGGAAAGAAAAACTTAATAGTTTTATAGATAAAAAATGAATGTTCTTTTTTTTTGGTTACAAAAGTTTGGACATTTAAGAAAATAAATACATGAATAATGGCATAAATAAGATGAAAAGTCTTCCTCAAATTGTTGGACTTATTTCAGTTTTGATGATGAGGAGTGCAAAGGCAAAAGATGTCTAGATAAAATGTATAGGTTTATTAGAGTTTGATGCATAAATAGGTTTGATCAAACAACTAGGGTAGATAGGTCTCGACTTATCACTTAGTATTTAATGTCACTGAGCAAATCAAAAGTTTGAGATTCAAAAAAAGAGGCGTTAGTGGATGATCCATATTTTTATCCATTGGATACAAGTCTAACTTCACAAACAAAAGTTGGATATAAGGATTGATTGCATTATATTTTCTGAGACAAAAATATGATGTTCATTGAGATCGATTGGATTTGTGATGAAAAAGTATATACCTCGATTAATTCAAGATTATTGGGAAGTTACATGGATCGACCAACTACCTCGACTTATCAAGAAAATCAAAGGTGAGATTAAAAAGACGTTGGGATGATCCATATTTTTATCCATTGGATACAAGTCAAAGGGTGGGACAGATCTTTGTCAAAAGTAATCTGCGATGTGAGGATGGGACGGTGAGGATGGGACAAATACAAGGAACGGTCACATTTGAATTTCAAATTCAAGTCACATGCATTCCTACCTATAAATAGAGGACTTTCAACTCAAGAAGTAGATGATGAATTTTGGAATAAACTTCAAGTGATAACATTGAGTGAAAAACACCTCTTTGAACTTATGAGCTTAAAAGTCTTGATCTAGTTATTTTCTTCAAGTGCATTACGTGTTTAATTTGCATCAAGCATACACACTTGAAAGGCGCAAGTGCTTGATTATATCATCCTAATCAAGCTGCTTTGCAATGAATCATTTACTTGATTCATTCTTTGTTTTATAAAGAACTCTGCTTGAAGGCAGTGAAGGATCCATTGGGTGTGTGAAAGATGTTGGTTTGTGGTGGAGGCGGTGAAGAGGCAACTCTACCCTTCAAGGACCAGTGGAAGACTCGGGAGCAGCAATCCTACACATTCCTAGTTTTCGGTTTGTGAAGCCATAGTTATTGGTGAAGGACAAGCAACCTAGGATTCTTTGTAACAGATAACTCAAAGATTACTAGTGAATTTCCTCCAACATCACAGGAGAAGAGTGGACGACTGAGGATTACATCACCTGGAACCACTATAAAAATCTCTCTATTTACTTTATCGCATTTACTTTTCGCACTTAGTCATTATCCATATCAACTCTTTGAATCTAGCAAATGAAATCACACACATACATTATTGAGTATCTAATACTTAGTAACATATTTAACAACAAGTTACAAGGCTTAATTTTGATATTATTCCATTTGCACAAATTCAAAGCAATCGAGCTGTCGATGAGACTACATGTTTATCAAAGAAGTTATCGAGGTCTCAGCAGATTCATGAAGTATCGCAGAAGTTGCTTGAATTCGCAATTGTTAACTCCAAAGTTTTAAGTGTTAAGTTTATTCACCCCCTCTAAACTTAACTAAAGCCTTTTCAAGGACCAACAATTGGTATCGGAGCGGTGTTTACATTCGAAGGAATCCTACTTGTTGTGCTTGTGAAAATTCTTTAAAACTTTCTTTCAAGTTCTTGATTTTCAAGACTTGCATCATGGATAACACACACAGTATGCTAGATCCATGTTGATGTGCTCTCTTGATAGATTTGATGAGTATAAACGTCGAATGCAGGCATATCTTGTCTGCTACTCATGATGAGATGATGGATGTACTAACTGAAGGACCACTGGAGATTACAAAGGCAGTAACAGTGGGTGACAGAACTGAGTACATTCCTAAACCAAAGAGAGAATGGAATGCAGAAGATAGGAAAAGAGCAAACCTCAACAACATTGCTATTGATATCATCTACTGAGAACCTTGGATAGCAATATGTACATGAAAGTCAAAGATTGCAAGGCGCAAAGGAACTTTGGGATAAGATTCACTTAATCTGTGAAGGCACTCGATGCAATAAAGAAGAACAAAATCGGTGTAGCAGGAAAAAGATTTCAAAAGTTCAAAATGCTACCTAATGAAACCATTGAGCAAATGGAGTCAGATTCAATGCAATCTTAGATGAACTTACTCTTGAGTGTAAGTTATTCAAAAGAGAGAAGTAAACACCAAAATCTTGGAAGCTTTACTGCAAGAGATGTTTGGAAAATGAAGGATCTGCAATTGAAGAAATGAGAAAGTTGCATGAAGAAGACACCTTCAAACTATTTCTCGATCTTAAGGCCTATGAATTTAGCAAGAAGCTAGTGCTGGCGAAAAGGAAGAGCCAAAGACCATCTGCATTGGCTGCCTCACATCATGAAGAAACATCAGGAGGACATGATGATATGCTAGATGAAATGCAAGAGCAAATTGCCCTATTGAGCAAGAAAATCGAATGATGAAGACTGGAAAGGCCCCTACAAGAAATTTCACAAAGAGGCCCTCTTGAAAGAAGGAAAGAAGAACCAAAGAAAGATAATGACTATCTATGCTTTCATTGCAAGAAACCAGGACACTTCGGACACTGATTGTCACGAGTTGAAACAAGGCAAGGAACCTGATTATCTTTGCTTCAATCTGTAAGAAGCCTGGACATTTTAGACTGATTGTCGGACCTCATCAAGACCAAAAGTCAACAAAGGAGACATGGCAAGAAGGCTATGGTTCTTTGAAGATGAATCGAGGATATGAAGTGGGATCGAAAAGGAAATGAATCGAGATGACACAAGATCAAGCAGTTCTTTGATATGGAGGATTATGCTTTGATGGCCAACATGGATGAAAGCGAGGAGGTATACAACATTGTATCTATAAACACTCTACTGGAAGTGATTGTGAATCAACTTTGTGGTTCAAATCCTAGAAATTTCGACAACAATGAGACTTTGGATGCCATCCTTAATCAACTAAGAATAATACAATCTGGTTATGAGATTGTGAAGGAATTTGAAAAAGAGGCTCTTGAGTTAGAAGTTGGAAGATTGAAAGTGAATTAAGGGTTTTCAAAGGTAAGGAAAAGATGTTGGATGAGAATCGGCATAAGTCTGCTTTGTACATCCAGTGACCTCACGAATCTCTTTGAACCATCTTGTTCCATCATCGCATACAAATCGGGAAAGCCTTATGGAGATAGAAGCGGGCTTGGATTTGGAACTCGGCAATCTAACAAGAGTGGATCCGGTAAGGCTACTAAACCTAGTACTAATTGGTCCTAAGTTTGTGCCTGCACTAGATCCATCTCGAAGAAGGTTGCTAAAGCGGTAAAACCAAATGAGAATGCCTCAAAGAAGCAAAATCGAAGTCTCGAAGTCAACACTCTAGTAAAAAGAATAAATCCAAAAATAGATTCTTTGTACCTTCTAAGTCTCTTGATAGCGAGACACTGCTACCAAGTCTCTTTGGACCACGAAGGAAAGAAGCAGAAATATTCCAAGAATAAGAATCCTAAATCCAAAAATGTTGATCATTCAAGGGATACTTATCTCGGGGAAAGGTAGACTGTTCCACGATAATGATTGGAATATTCTGCATCTAATGCTAGAAGCAACAAGTATAACCATACTACTAGGGTAAAACCTAGGCAATGGAATCAAGCAGAGGACTTACACAAAACCTCGTGAGACTCCATATTACAGGGTGTTTCTAATAGACAAAGACACCTATGGTTATGCAAATGTTTCTAATAACAAGAATCATTTCAAACAAACATTATGTACCAAAAGGCCGGAAAACATATGTGGTTCCTACACAACCTCATTGTTAGAACTTATGGATGTGTGGAATACATGTATGAACAAAGTATGAACCAAAGTATGACACATTTAGAGAAGACCTTATGGAAACATACCAAGGGTCATGCTTGCCATCGACCACTATGGACCCAAACAGTTTGGGTACCTAAAATGCATTAACTTTGTTTTGTAGGGTGTCGGTACTTTGTGGTGGATGTTCCGGACACATGACAAAGAATAAGCTTTTGTCTATCAAACTTTGTGGCAAAAGATGGTCCAAGGGTAAATTTTGGCAACAAAAATACACTGGCTATACAAGAGGATATGGCACACTTATCGAAATGGACTTACAATCAAGAATGTTGCATATGTGGAAGGACTAGATTACAACTTCTTTGAGCCTTTGGACAATTCGTGATATGGGATACAAGGTCACTTTTGACAAAAACAATTGTATTGTCATTAGTGAAAGAGGTGATCAAGTTGTACTTTGCTGGTAGAAGGCAGCAGAACATGTATGTTGTGGATTGGTCATCATAGAGTTCGAAACACTGCTGATTGTGCATACCAAATCGAACTCAATTGGTTATGGCACAAGAAGTTAAATCATCTAAATTTTGATGATATTAATCGGTTAGTGAAGAAGAAGTTAGTGGTTGGTTTACGAGATCACATTCAAGAAGGATGTTATCTCGTGATGCATGTCGACAAGGTAAACAGATAAAGTCAAGTTTCAAGTCAAAGACTAAACAATCAACTAACAGAGTGTTGGAGCTTATGCACATGGATCTTTTGGACCAATAACTCCAACAAGTGTGACAGAAAGAAATACACCTTAGTGGTTGTGGATGATTTTTCTAGATACACTTGGGTGATATTCATGAACAAGAAAAGTGAGACACTCCAAAGCTTACCTAATCTTTTGAAGAGATTAGAAAATGAGAAAAGTTTAACAATCATAAAGATTAGATCAGATCAGGGTACTGAATTTCTCAACAAAGTTATAAGAGAATATTGTGAGCAGAATGGTGTACTTCATCAACTAACTCTTCTTTGGTACACCTCAAACAAAATGGGGTTCTTTGAAAGAAGAAATAGGACATTAAAGGAAGCGGGAAGAACAATGATTTGTGAAGCATTGCTACGAAAGATATTGGGTCAAGCAGAAATACTGACTTGCTATACACAAAATAGAACATCGATAAACAAGAAGTCTTGAAGACACCTTATGAGATATGGAATGGAAGGATACCTAATATATCCTATTTTCACCCATTTGGAAGCAAATGTTTTATTCTAAATCATAAAGTTCATTTGAAAACATTCCAACCAAAATCGAGATGAAGGAATTTTCTTAGGATATTCCTCGGTCAGTGAGCATTGAGTCTTGAACAAAAGAACAACTGAAACATGAAGAAACAATCAATGTTGTGTTTGATGAACCTAAGTTTCTTGGTATGGAAGATAAAGAGTGTGAACTGCTGAAAATCAACAAATCAGCGATCCAGTTGTGTTGAAGTTTTGGATAGATTCAATGACTTAAAAGTTTCGATATTGCCCTGCTTTGAACATCCTGCCGACAATGTTCTTGATGCAACAAGCCAAGCAAGCGGTTCAAGGATCTGCTTGGCCCCCCTGTAGAAGAAACTACAAGAGACCTATGAAGATGATAGTCACGAAAATCAAAATAACCAAAATCCACAATGGTTAAGGAATCACCCTTTGAACAAGTAATTGGCAATGTACAAACAAGGTGTGAGGACTAGAAGACAAGCTGGAAGCAATGTTTACTTGTTTTCTATCACAAATGGAACCCAAAGTTGTTGAAGAAGCAATTTGAGATCCAGTTGGATAATTGCTATGCAAGAAGAATTAAATGAATTTGAAAGAAATCAAGTTTGGACACTAGTTGAAAGGCCAAGTCATGCAAATATCATTGGTACTAAATGGGTATCTGAGAAATAAACTTGATGAATCTGGTACCATTGTTAGAAATAAGGCCGGACTAGTTGCAAAAGGCTATTCTCAAGCGAAGGAATAGATTTTGATGAGACTTATGCACTGTTGCAAGATTGGAAGCTATCGATTATTTTTGGCACATGTTGCATACAAGAACTTCAAAGTATATCAAATGGATGTCAAGAGTGCATTTTTGAATGGTATCCTAGAGGAGGAAGTGTATGTTCAAACAACTCCTCCTGGATTTGAAGTTAAAGATCAAGAAGATAAAGTGTATAGACTCAACAAAGCACTTTATGGATTGAAACAAGCACCAAGAGCATGGTATGAGACTCTATCTCAATTCTTGGTGGACAATGGTTTTACAAAAAGGACCATTGACAAGACACTTTTCAGAATCAGTGAAGGGGACAACACCCTGCTGGTACAAATTTATGTGGATGACATAATTTTTGGTTCTGAGAATGATTTACTTTGTGAAAAGTTTGCAAATCTAATGAAGAGCAAATTCCAAATGAGTATGATGGGAGAAATGAATTACTTCTTGGGATTGCAAGTTAAACAGTTGAAAGATGGAATCTTCATTCATCAAACCAAGTATACCAAAGAGTTCTTTGAAGAAATTTGGTATGGAAAACAAAGACTAAGAGCTCAACTCCTATGAGTACAAACATCAGATTGGATGAAGATAAAGAAGGCAAAGATGTTGATCAGACTTTGTACAGAAGGATGATAGGCAGTCTGCTGTATCTCACTGCCAGCAGACCTGATATATCCTTTGCTGTAGGTGTTTGTGCAAGATTTCAATCCAAACCTAAAGAAAGTCATTTAGGTGCTGTCAAAAGAATTCTTAAGTATCTAAAAGAGACATTGGGAGTAGAATATGGTATTCCAAGGAAGGAAGCTTCAAGGTAATATCCTACTCAGATTCGATTATCTTTGGATGCAAGATTGATAGAAAAAGCACCTCAGGAACACATCGGTTAATGGGAAATAGTGGGTCTCTGGTTTAGCAAGAAAGCAATTCTATTTCAACTTCCCTTCTTGAAAGTGAATACATTCTTCTTTGGAAGTTCTTTGTGCACAAATACTATGGCTAAGACAACAATTAAGGGATTATGGAATTGAAGAAAGGAAATTCCAATCATGTGTGACAACACAAGTGCAATTGCAATCACGAGAAAATCTATTTTGCATTCAAGAACCAAGCACATTGATGTGAGACATCATTTTATAAGAGATCATGTTGAAAAGAAAGATGTGGTGGTTCTATACATTCTCTTGAAGATCAACTTGCGATATTTTCACTAAGCCACTTGATAGTGAAAGATTTGCCAAATTAAGGACTGAACTTGGAATTATAAAGATTGGTGATATTCAAAGTGTGTTTGGAATTCACCAAGGGATTAGTCTTTGCTATGTTGGGTGAGCTCACTTAGCAGATTAGTCATTGGTATCAACAATTCCATGTACTTATGTTTGAACAATTGAGCAAATGAGGTTGCCAAGGGATTGGTCTTTGTCATGTTGGGTGAGCTCACTTGTGGATCGATCATTGGTGTTAAATTTCATCTTGTATTATCAATTGAACAAAACAAGGAGAAAACAAGGATCGCAGAGTCACTTTGTCGCGAATTTCTTTGAAGCACATTATCGGCATGATTTGAGCCCACCTGCTTTGAGGATACCTTCTTTGAAGGAACTTTACTCGATCAAAGTCATTAAAGTCAAAAAAAGCGATTTGGCGGGATATTTATTTTATCCATTATTACCACAGTTAAACCATCCAACGGTTACAAACGTTATGGAGGAGTAATGGACCACGTGTCAAGACAGCATTTAATCAGATTTAATCGTGGTTACCTCAATGTACGTCTTTGATGTTTCAACTACCCACTGTCTATATAATCAGACTGTTACTTAGCAGATTCACCACTTGCAATTTCTGCTTTATCTCTGCAAAATCTACTTCGTGTGAACACAGATTTGAGAGCAACTCTTCTTCATCTTTTTCTTATTTCAATGGCGGAAAGAGTTGAAGTTCAAATCGAATCAAGCCAAAGTGTAAGAGGCTATGTTTTTGATGCAAATCAAGCAGAGGCGGCCATCAATATAGGTCGAAGAATAAGAAGATTTGCAGGATGGAGAATATACTCAACATCAGATTAGATACGATATCATACACCAATGTTATTGATCTCGGAAGAATATGATTATAGAAGGAAGGCTGAAGCTTTCAAAACCACTGTGAATGGTGAGGAGCTTGTAATCTCCTCCAGTCTGCTGAGACAAGTGTTTGGTTTTGAAGAAGTTGTTGATGGTTCAGTCAATCCTGAAGCTATGGGATTGGACAAGATGGCTTTTGTAGATCAGATCAAGACAGAAGCAACTATTAAATCAGTACCAGGCATCAACTGCAAAAACATTGGTATTGAATATAGTCTGCTGAGCAAGCTCATTGCAAAGAACATACTTGGGCTAGCTGGCAGTATGGATACTCTATCAGGACCCAAGATAGAGCTGATGATTATCATCTGCAGGAGCATGAAGTTTGACTGGGCTGGATACTTTATTCATTATATGAAGAAAGTTGCGAAGGAGGACAAACTAGGGAAAAGGAAATCAAAGGCCTTACCCTTAGGTTTGATGATTCAGACCTCTTTGAATCACTTGGAGGTTCACGACATTGAACGATTGATATAAATCAGTCCGAGATACAAAAAGGAGATTGATTATGCAATTCTGGACTTGATGATGATGAAGAGATTCTTTGGAGAAGGTTGATGATAATGATGATGGAGATGATGGTGATCTTTGGTGGTGGCAGGTTTGACAAACTAAGAAGATTTCCATCAAGCCTCTTTGCACAAAAAAAAGCGATGGAAAGAGGAAGAAGAGTCTTGATGTTAGAAAGACTACGAAGTCACGAAATCAAAAAGAACAAGAAAGGAAACAAAGCCTGATTGTTGAGTCTGCTGGCCGAGGTCAAGTGGAGGTTCTTGACCTGCTTTGTGGCTTCAAGAAAAAGCTGTTGGTGAAATTTTTAGAGAACAATGAGAAGGAAGCAAGTAGAAAAAGAAAATTGACTAGAAAAGATGATGATGATGAACCCATATCCAAGAGGATGAAGGAAGTTGCCAAAAAGAAGAAATATGGCAAGGGGAAAGAGTTGAAAAATTTGGAGGCACAGAGGGCCCAAGAAGAAGCATCAGAAGAAGAGGAAGAAGAGGCATTGAAGGTGAGCCTCTAACTATCATTCCACGGTTGTTATCGGTGATTCCTCCAATGAAGAAGTTATCAAGTCCACCGATCTTTGCTGAGTTGTTTTTGAGCAATCTGTAGAGGATCTACTGACAGATCTCGACCACGATCCTGCTGTAGTATCCCTTTGAAGAACCCACAAAGAAACCACCGAACTGAACTCTTTGTGGTGGTTGAAGAGGTGATTGGAGACTTGGTTGAAGACCACTGCAAATTTGGCAATAGTTCGGGGGAAGAAGCGGTTTCTTTGCTAACCTGTTTGATGAGCATGTAAGTCGGGGAACCAAGTGTGATCTGAGATGGAAGTAGTAGGTACAAATGCACATTCACAGCAACCTGCTGACTTTCAAACATCTGTAGAAGAAACCATGGATCTGCTTGTTGGAACCTTTGGAGGTCAACAAGCTACTGGAGCTGCTCCCAGGAGATCTTTTATGCCATTTGAAAGGCATGCAAAAGGAGCAAGAAAAGCGAAGAGTATGTGGATCCCAAACTTGACAAATTGCTTGATTATTTCCAATGGAAGTTTGGTTTTATAAGAGACAAAAGCCAGTGCGGAACCAATGACGAGATCTTGAAGAATGGGCTTTTGGCAACCGGGAGTGGAAAACACTGGTGGATCGATTGATACAACCTTGCTTGCAATCAAGATTGATGGATTTATTTGATGAGCAGAAGGAGGAGGGTATCAAATTTAGAGATCCAAGAGATGGTCCCGATGACTCTTCCTCATCATCGAGATAGTAGAGGAGACTTTCCTCTGGACCAGAGAATCAAGTGGGGCTGCCACTGGCACATGAATCATCATCAGCCTGTGATCCACTAACAACTGTAGTAAGTCTCACGAGGGCCAAAGATTTGGAGAGATGGATGAGGATCTACTGAGGATCTCACCATGGATGATCTGGAGGCATTGATCAATGAAGGCATTACTCGAGTCTTGGTAGGTTGCTGATGAACCAAGTACATTCCATGTTGTAGAGCCCTCTTGCACTGTCGATCTTTGGATGAGTGAGGATTTAGATGGAGAAAAGGTTCTTGATTTTAATGAACCTAGTGCCAGCTCTGAAGAGTCAATTGTATATCAAGACGGATTTGACATTGAAGGCACTCTGACTAAAACTGCCATCATCCTGCACAAGATTGGTCATGCTGAAGGTTTCCAAGTGGATAATACCAATATATTCAATCCACATGAAGTTGAAGAGGAGGTACAGGTTCTTTGGGATACAAACAAACACTGGACAAAGGTTGGAGCAGGAGAGTGCAGTGCTTGAGTCACAAACGACACTGGACAAAGGTTGGAACTGATTTGGGTTTGGAGGAAACCCCGCATTCTTTGATGAGGTCTCTTGTAGTGGAGCCTCTTTGAGCCAAGGCCACTCAGTAGGGAAGGATAGTCGTGAGCTGGGCAGCATTAATGAGGATGAGCAATTTCTTTGGACTATAACTCTGATGATGAAGAATTACAAATTTTTGGAGAAGAAGAAGTTGTTGAAGAACACTGCACAAGATCCTATCCTTGAAGATGTTCTTGGTGCAATGGTTGAGGAAGGACCTCCTCCTGCTTTGGGAGAGATATGAGTAGAGCTATGGTCATCGCAGACAACGAGCACAATATAGAGTTGAGGAGCTCTTGATGGATCTCTATGTGATAGAATGGCGAGTGGAGTGCCAATTGAAGTTGTCAATGAGTTAAGAAGCGTAAGAAATGACATGCAACATGATTAAGAACTCAATTGGACGAGTAAAAAGAGATTTGAAGAAGCTACTTTGAAGATGGTAAATGATAATAGACAATCTCGTCTGATTTGCTTCAAACTTTGCATCTACTCAAAATGCAATGAATAATTTGATACTAGATGTCAAGGGTATCAAAGTTGGAAATACTGACCAAAGACAAGTTTCTAAAAGATCAACTTGTCTCTATACATGAGAAACTTGACAAGCTTGTTGAAGCTCCCAAACTTCTTGAGCTGTTCTTTGCACAACAACTGCTATGCACGATCCCAAACTCTTTGAAAGGATCAGCAGATCGGAGGAGACCACGCAATCAAGGATTACTTCACTTGATACTAGAATTGGAGCAGTGGCGTGTCAATTACACGAGTGATAGTATCACAGGAAGCTATTCATGGCCTCATCTCACGTTTTGTTGATGATGTCACTAAGGGGAAGAGGGCCAATCACCTGCGACAAGGAGGAGGCTGCCGGACTCTTTGCCTGAAGAGATGGGTGATGATACAAATGCTTTTAGGCAACTTTGCACTGGCAGAGTGCAACTCAGCGATGATCTCCTATCACAAGTACAAGAAAGAGTTTCATAATGAAGGAGACCCTATCGTGACATGGGATTTCATGAAGGTCTTAACTCTTTCTTGAGTTTGAAGTTTTGGGAGGCAAGGATTAGAGCTTTAAGAGCAAATACCAGAGGCGTAAGGAGTAGCGAGAGGTGAAAGGGTGCGCCAATTACAAAAGCAAAAGATTCTTTGAATGAATTTAAGGAGTTGTATATGAAGTTTGGCTTCAGGTGAATCGAGATCAATCTTGTCTGCTGAAGCATGGAATTGGTGGAAACAAGTCAATTCTTATATTGACTTTACACTTATTGAGAATGAATGGATGGTTGAAATGATAGAAGAGATCGAGCCTATCAAGAGCAAGTGAGAAGGCTAGACAAGAAAGAGAAAAGAGACAATAGATCGGCTACTTTCCACTTTGTTTATCTTTCTTTTGTATCTAGTTGTAATAGCTGTGAACAAATATTTATAATGAGAATTGGTGAATTTGTTCTGTTTATGTTTTTATCTTTTGCTTTCTTTGATTAGGTGAGGTAGTGGCATCATCACCAAAAAGGGGAAATTGTTGGACTTATTTCTCAGTTTTGATGATGAGTGCCATACTAGCTGTTATAGTGCAAAGGCAAAAAGATGTCTAGATAAAATGTATAGGTTTATTAGAGTTTGATGCATAAATAGGTTTGATCAAACAAGCCTTTGTAAAAAAAGGCTGATTGTTGTTTATCGCCAGAGATTGGTCTAAGTCGAGAGGGGTAGATAGGTCGATGATGGAGTGCAACTCCAAGATCGAAGGCCGAAGGCTGAGGGTTCAAACTCAGTAAATGAAGGCTAAGGGATCAAACTTAGTATTTAATGTCAAGAATATGGAATCAGAACTTAGGCAAGTCTGTGATGACCTAAACTGATTACATATACCTTGTGTAGAAGGTCTAAGTTCCACAAGTTGGATGATGTTTGGAACTTAGTTATACTTTAAATGATGTAATCTAACTTCACAAACAAAAGTTGGATATAAGGATTGATTGCATTATATTTTCTGAGACAAAAATATGATGTTCAAGTGATGATTGGTTTTTCTGACAGATCGATGAACTCTCTTTGATATATATACCTCGATTAATTCAAGATTATTGGGAAGTTACATGGATAAGAACAACCAACTACCTCGACTTATCAAGCAAATCAAAGGTGAGATTAAAAGGCGTTAGGATGATCCATATTTTTATCCATTGGATACAAGTCAAAGGGTGGGACATTGCCTTTGTCAAAAAGTAATCCCGCGAGTGTCGATCCCATGAATAGTGAGAATGCGGTGAGGATGGGACAAATACAAGAGCGGTCACATTTGAATTTCAAATTCAAGTCACATGCATTCCTACCTATAAATAGAGGACTTTCAACTCAAGAAGTAGATGATGAATTTTGGAATAAACTTCAAGTGATAACATTGAGTGAAAAACACACCTTTGAACTTCTTGAGCTTAAAGTCTGTGATCTAGTTATTTTCTTCAAGTGCATTACGTGTTTAATTTGCATCAAGCATACACACTTGAAGGCGCAAGGCTGCTTGATTATATCATCCTAATCAAGCTGCTTGCAGAATTGAATCATTTACTTGATTCATTCTTTGTTTTATAAAGAACTCTTCAAAGGCAGTGAAGCATCTGTTAGAGTGTGAAAGGCTGTTGGTTTGTGGTGGAGGCTGGTGAAGAGGAAACTCTACCCTTCAAGGACCAGTGGAAGACTCGGGGAGCGACAATCCTACACATTTCTAGTTTTCGAGTTTGTGAAGCCATAGTTATTGGTGAAGGACAAGCAACCTAGGATTCTTTGTAACAGATAACTCAAAGATTACTAGTGAATTTCCTCCAACATCACAGGAGAAGAGTGGACGTCTGAGGATTACATCACTGGAACCACTATAAAAATCTCTCTATTTACTTATGCATTTACTTTCTGCACTTAGTCATTATCCATATCAACCTGCTGAATCTAGCAACTGAAATCACACACATACATTACTGAGTATCTAATACTTAGTAACATATTTAACAACAAGTTACAAGGCTTAATTTTGATATTATTCCATTTGCACAAATTCAAAGCAAATCAGGCTGTCGAGAGACTCACATTTATCAAGTGAGGCTATCGAGAGGTCTCAACAGACTCATGAAGTATCGTGAGTTTCTTTGAAGTTTGAATTTGTTAACTCCAAAGTTTTAAGTGTTAAGTTTATTCACCCCCCCTCTAAACTTAACTAAAGCCTTTTCAAGGGACCAACACAAATATCACAAAATGGGGCGCCCAAAATAAGCTAATTTCAAATCATCATGAATCAATGTATCTTGAATAAATGCTTGGACTCTTGAAATCTTGGTTCATGCATCTTGATTCAATGTATTTGCATTTTCCAAAACTTGCCTTCTTGACTTCTTGAACTCAAAAGATGGCGCCATTTAACTCCCCAAATTCAGCCATGTTTTTGTTGTTTATTTAAGTAATATTACACAATATAATATATAGTAATATATATTATAATACTTATATACATGCACTTGTATTCTTGAACTTCAAAATGGCGTCCAAAATGCTGATGTCCAAGCTCCATGTATCTTCTTCATCCAAATGCATTGTATCTTCTTTGAACTCTTGAATTTTTCAAACTTGAATTTATCCCCAAAAAGTGGCGCCCAAAATATCAGCAAAAATTATCATATATTTGACTAATATTTCATAATGAAATATATGATACAATGTTATAATAAGTGTCTTTAATATTGGTTTATTATTTACATAAATTATGAAGCCAGAATCACATCATACTCTCCCGGTTGCGAAGGATTCGTCCTCGAATCAAAAGAATGTCGTAGAGTTCAGAATCATGCACTAATTTTGAACAAATCCAAAAGATTACCAACCAAACACCGGGATCAAATATAATGCGAAGATCAGAAATTGCTCTCGGCATGATGAAGACCTTTAAAGAAGCAATATAACCACCGTAAGCCGGATCTTGTGAGGTCTCAAAGATGCACACAAAGCGGGTCAAAGTATGTATGCTCCGGTTTTCCATGAACATGATCAGGATCAACACAAATCAAAGGCAATATAGGGGCTGCATTGGAGGTATCCAACAGCCTAGTGTCCTCTTCATGAGGCTGATCATTATGTACCCTTTCATCCACAATTTCAGGCGCACCCACTTCCACTTCCTCATCAACAAATATGGGACTAATTTCTTCGCGCTCACTCCACCACAATAACTTGAATATTATCTTCCCCATGGTCAATGAACTCCTTCTCCATGTCAATCGCCTCATTCAAAATTTCAAAATTCAACTCCTCATAAATGGTGGTCTCTTCGAGAACTGGAGTAACTTTGGGCGCCTCAACAATAGGAACAAATTGTTGTTCATGTGCGGCCACTTGAACATGACCGAATTGTTCCCACAGTTTGTTTCCCTCCACAAAACTATTTTGCAAGATATTTACTCCATCTTGAATGTCACGCAAGAGTAACTCGATTTTCCTTTGTCTTTCATATTCTAATTCTTGTTGTCGCCTCAACATCCTCCACTCTTTTTCTCTTCTTTTTTTTGTTGGCCGAATGTCTTTTTTTTTTTTTTTTTTTAACAAGATTACTTCAATCAACCCGCTCTGATACCAACTGATAAGAATTTGACTATGAAGAATATGGATCGGATTGAAATAAAGTTGTTTTCTTGAATAAAAAGGAAAGTAAATGAAAACAAGAAAAGATAGGAGCTACCTTGAAAGCCTAGAAATCCTGTTTCTAGGGATCTTGGTATTGTCCTTGGAAGCTTAGAAATCTCGTTTCTAAGGACCTTGGATCGATGGATGCCACAACAACTTGCTCAAGTTTGTTGATAAATCCGGTAAATTTAGTGTTCTATCCAGAAACACACACCAAAACTAAAAATACTTTGGAAAGAAAAACTTAATAGTTTTATAGATAAAAATTGAATGTTCTTTTTTTTTGGTTACAAAAGTTTGGACATTTATAGGAAAATAAATACATGAATAATGGCATAAATAAGATGAAAAGTCTTCCTCAAATATCACAAAATGGGGCGCCCAAAATAAGCTAATTTCAAATCATCATGAATCAATGTATCTTGAATAAATGCTTGGACTCTTGAAATCTTGGTTCATGCATCTTGATTCAATGTATTTGCATTTTCCAAAACTTGCCTTCTTGACTTCTTGAACTCAAAAGATGGCGCCATTTAACTCCCCAAATTCAGCCATGTTTTTGTTGTTTATTTAAGTAATATTACACAATATAATATATAGTAATATATATTATAATACTTATATACATGCCCTTGTATTCTTGAACTTCAAAATGGCGTCCAAAATGCTGATGTCCAAGCTCCATGTATCTTCTTCATCCAAATGCATTGTATCTTCTTTGAACTCTTGAATTTTCCAAACATGAATTTATCCCCAAAAAGTGGCGCCCAAAATATCAGCAAAATTTATCATATATTTGACTAATATTTCATAATGAAATATATGATACAATGTTATAATAAGTGTCTTTAATATTGGTTTATTATTTACATAAATTATGAAGCCAGAATCACATCACTCCACGAAACCGTTAATAACACCATGTCTATGGAAGTTATAGAATAATGTGGCAGTAATGAGGTATAAATACCTAAAAACAGTTTAAGCCACTTTATTTTATACAACCAATGACAAGGGAAACCAAAAAGAAAAATACTAAATAGAAAGAAAAATAAACAAGCAACTAAAGATGGTGGTCTTCATCTAAAAACCGGGTGGATAAGACAAAGATCAAAAAGCATAACCCCATGTGGGAAAACACGAGGTGGACTGTCTCACTATGTATTCAGTCCAGTATAAAAGAGAAACTTGGTAAGGTATAACAGATTGAATGCGACCTATTGGCTAAAGATAAAATCAAATACTTAACGCAGAAACTTCTCGCTTGCATTGGATATCAACAACTTTAGGGAGATGTAACTACTCCTCGAAATTACTAATAACCCAATGTATCACGTAAAAGTCATAACCGTCATCAACAAGGTCGGATCGGTGTGATAGTTCAGAACAAAACTTATCATCTATAAATGCCGGAATAGTCGGAAAAGTGTGAAATTTAAAACTTTCGGTAGAAAGATAAGTTGTACTTTGATCGAACCAAAAACCTTTAAAATCTAGGGGGAATGAGGGAGAAGGACAGAAATATTTCATCAATTGAGTAGAAGGACAGTTTTCTAAAACTTTTGCATAAAGGACAAAACTATTTATTCACTGTCGAAATTCACTTGTGTTTGAAATTCACTGTTTAAATTCACTGACGAAATTCACTGTCGAAATCCATTAATTTTCAAAATTCATCGTCGAAATTCACTAATTTTAGGGATTCATCAATAAATTCACCGATTTCGGGATTCACCTGAGGAGATTCACCGATTTTTGGGATTCACTTTGTTTGTCCTTCTCGCTATAAAAATTATGCAGTTGTCCTTCTCCTATAAAAACAGGGAATGAGGATAAGGACAAAAATATTTCATCAATTAAGTAGAAGGACAGTCTTTTGAAACTTTTGCATAAAGGACAAAACTATTTATCCACTATCGAAATTCACTTGTGTTGAAATTCAACATTTAAATTAACTTGCCGAAATTCACTTGTCGAAATTCACTAATTTTCAAAATTCATTGTCGGGATTCACCGATTTTGGGATTCATCATCAAAATTCACTATCGAAATTCACCGATTTGGGATTCACTAGGAGATTCACCGATTTTGGGATTCTTGTTTGTCCTTCTCGCTATAAAAATTATGCAGTTGTCCTTCTCCCTATAAAAAATATGTAGTTGTCCTGTTGCTTAATAATATTTCAGATTGTGTCCTTATCCCTAATTTTCCATAAAAAATATGTAGCTGTCCTGTTACTTAAAAATATTTCAGATTGTGTCCTTATCCCTAATTTCCCATAAAATCTAGCTAGGGTCAGAGCTACACTTCCCCCAACTAGGATCATGAAAATCAAAATGATAAAAGATAATCATTAAAGCTTAGCAATATTTCAAATTCCGCAACACAAAGGTATTTTGTAAACAAAATGGAGGTTGAGAGTATGATGGGTTTAGAAAAAGATACACATAAGGTTGGGAAGAAAAGATAAAGGGTGGGTAAGAAATTGTGTTTATGGGTGGGTTGAAAATTGTTTAAGGGAATGGGATTGGGTGGGAGAGTGAAACGGATGGAAAGAAAGAGATGCGATGAAAGAATGGTTAGAAATGTGAACTTTCGGGGCAGATTGGTGAGAGGATCGAAAAGTTTGAAGGTGAAAAAGTGTAAAGGGAAAGATAAGGATAATTGCAGAATGAATTGCACATCACTTTGGATTTTCACTTGGATCACCTAAAAAGTTTTAGAATTTGACCAAGATTGTTCTTGTTCACACCAATCATTCTCTGTTACATTTTCAGTAATTCTCAAGCTCTCTTAATGCTTCCATCTTAAGATTGATTGCTAAATTTCCTTGTCTTTAGCAATTTCTCGACTCTCCTAAGAAACTCTAATTCACGTGGCCTATATTGAGTAAAAAAGTTTTGCACATCCTTAGCCCAATGGCCATCGGAACACGGAAAAATAAAAAACCTCAACATACGTCACGTTACTCTTATTGGACTCAAACAAGGAAAAACCTAAAATCCTAAAAAGAAATCCTAAGGGTTTTAAAGAAGTAGTTCTGAGTTTAAAGTCCTCAGCTCGACTTTCCAAAAGTATCCTTGTCAGTCATTATTCTCGGATCGCCAGACTTTAACCCTTCGCGCACTATAAGAGGTGGGCTTGTTGCTTTTGCGGATTAATACCCTTCCCTTGGTTGTGAGACCTAGGAAATGACATTTATCCATACCATTTATCCAAAGCTCTTACCTCGGCTCTCGTTTTAGGAATTAGTGAATTCTAAGAAACTCGGTTAAAATTACGGTTACTAATTACGGTTTTGGTCTTGACAATAAGAAACAATGAATCAAAGTACTCCGAATAAGGTCGGTTATGTAGGCAAGCCTACGCCGTCTTATTCGTTGGAACATATGTGACAGTTCAGGCCAATCCGTCAAGATTAAGCCCCGTTTAGCCTGAAAGCTTATCGGCTATGCTAAGTCTTGTCGAGCTGGCACAACGTACATCACACGTGGAGGGAGTCGATTGAGCCGAGGCTCGGTTAAACTCGCTTGACCATGGTTAGACCATTTCGAACCCATGTACTAAGAGTCTCCGATTTCTAAATTGTCACCCAAAGCGTAATCTCGTTTTTCATTTAAGGTGGGTTCACCGAGAAGCCATCACCATAAAACTCAATGAAAGCAGAAGATTGTGTTCTCTCAAAACTCAACGTCTTCTATGGATTTTGAATGCTTAAACTACACAATTTGTTGCTCCCTGGCGGTAGAAGCAATCTCATGCATAGGACAATGAGATTTTAATGAATTACGAGGAACTCTTTATTCTTTGCTTCCTTTCAACAACTACATGTTTCTTACACCCTCTAGATGAGAGGCAGGATATGGGCAAAACCTTCGACACTAATAAAATTATTCTTACAAACCAACTCTGGGCTAAGATTCATACTAAGGTTCATGTATAGGCTAACTTATGCTCCATAAAAAACAAAAGGTAGTAAAACATAAGCAAAAAAAGGTAGTACCTTGCCTTCAACATTGTACCACGAAGAATTTAAGCCTTAAAATATGTATATTTTTTTTTCGGAGCCATCTTGGTGCTTTAATGGTATTGCTTCCATCGATTTTCCCATCGTAGAGTAGTAATTCCGCATGTTGCTGGGTTATTTTCTCAGCGCCCTTGAAAAATTATTGACTTGGATTATTGCTTTCCTGTTTTTACGCAAGCGGAAGAAAAACAAAAGCAGACCGTCAGACTGATTTTAACATGGTTACCCATGCTGCAATCAGACCTACGGATTAAACATATGGGGATAAACAGACACACGAAACTCCAGACTCGAAAAACACAAATCAGAAACCGTGTAAACAAGAACAAAACAAAACAAATAAAAAAAATTATAAATTCTCGGTCGACCGAATGAATTTTTATTTTTTTATTTTTTTTATTTTTATTTTTATTTTTTTAATAAAATACTTGACCACCATAAACCAATACTAGCAAGAGGACTAGGCCCATCGTAGTATAGCTATAGTGAATCAAGGTCGATCCCACAGGGAACCAATTGTGGGTCATTCCATATATAAACAATTAATTAAACATGTCAAGGACATAGAGGCGGTCTACGACCAACAAAGGACAAGAAAAGTAAAGACACGACTCGACACAACGTAATTAACCTCCCCAATTATAGTCTTTATCGTTTGGACCTAGATAATTTATATAATAAACTGAACTTATTAACTGTCAATCCGTTTGTATCTATCTTAGATTGGCTACGGGAGTCATCGCTTTAACTTGACCTAGCACCGGTTAGGTTGCTAGATCACTGTGCTACATTACGTGACTTCACCTTTTGGGTATCCATCCATATAACTTGCACGCTTACGACACTAAGGATGCCGATTTTAATCGTACACCTCGTCTAGGCAACATTCCTATGGTTAGGCGTACTTCCTAAACGATCGCGTGATCGTCTCGTCCTATTAACAATTACCGCACGGTCTCATGTTAATCTACGATTTACGTATAACTAGGTGAGCTCAATTCCAAAATACAAAACCTACCTAGATCTCATTTGAAAGTCCGGAAGATCATTCATGAGCCAAATTAGGAGCCCTATACTGGTATTTCCTAATCATACGCTAATTAAAACAGACGAGCAACGTAGCCGTAGCCATACCTACTGAGATGATAAATTCTATTGCGCTAACCTAACCATAAAGACGTGGCCGGATTAACAGGTAAAAAGGGGCTCGGTCGACCGAGTGTGTAGGCTCGGTCGACCGAATGACACAATTCGGTCACCCAAACAATTTCAACTCCCAGATTACATCTCTGAACCTATCTCTCAGCATTTCTCATACAATACAGATTAAACAGTAAGTCGTAAAGCATTCATATAAACTAACTTAGATACACATTAATTAAACAATGCAGATTCATGGATAGAAACTAGTAGATGACGTAGGTTATGGGATCCTCATAGACAAGGTATCGCCACCTTCCCAACGTCATAGCCTAGATTTACATCATCTAGCTATGCTTAACTAACTCAAACGATAAATCATAATTGGGGGGGATTAATTACTTAAAAGAAAAAAACAGAAAATAAAGGCTTACATAACTTGCAGCCCTTAAACTCTGGAAACCTTCAATATAAGGTATGCTACATTGTATCAAAATATCAAAGTAGAATTGTGTGGAATTATTGAATGGAATTCTAAGGTATGAATTACAATTCTCGTAGCTGCTTGCTTATATAGAGGTTTTTGCCGACTTAGGGTGGTTCTAGAAGATAAGCACGATATAAGCCGGAAACCGACCCAAACCTAAGGCTCGGTCAACCGAAGAGCTGCACTCGGTCGACCGAAGCTATAGGCTCGGTCGACCGAACCTAAGTTTGCATGTTTAACACGTTTTCTTCGTCTAGCTTGTTCCCACCGGCACGCTTGCATGTTGATCCGATTAATCTTCCACTTAATGCTCCGATTTTCTTCCTTCCTTATCTTGAGATAATTGATTGAATGACATTAATCCTCTCGATTTGTTGTGATCTGCAAAATCAATAATTATCGCACAATAAATCGGCTTTAAATAATAAAAACGGCTAAATACCAATTCATATAATATAAATAACATAACCTTAAATAATACATATAAACATGTGATTTAAGATAAAATATATATTATTAGTCTCAATTTAAGGTCAATGTTGATGTCTTTTACGGGTATAATTTGACCGTCATCACACATCCAACATCGGTTGTTTGTGATAACACTAAATACTACTAAACTAGATCAGAATTTCGATCCACCCAGAATGTAGTGGGAGTATGGTTTATCTATTACCCATTACGGGTTCTGCGGACTTTGTAGTCTGAGGATCGATTGATGACCTATGGCTCTTTTGTGACCAGTATAGGATTTTGATAATAGAGGTTGGTTTAATAGCCATAACCCTGTGAATGAAGTTCGGTACTCCAGTTCTGTTCATGCTCTTGTAGAACCACCTGAGCGTCTCAGGCCCAGTGGAAGTAATTGGATCTACACGGAAAAGAGTAGAATGAATAGGAAAGTTTATCTTTCAGAGCAAAGCTTGAGTGGTCTAGAGAGTTAATCAGACCTTGAACTCTCTTATCACTTAGTATTGCATGATTTCGTTCATAAGCAGAAAATAGGGGTGATTCCCTGAGATTTTCTTGCCAAACAAACGGAGTCTGGAATCATTCGGAACAGAAGGGTATTGCTTTATGAACTAATGACAGAATGACTATCAAGACTTATGTCCTTTGTGGATAAAAAGCAAACCTCTCGGTCATTGGAAGTCATATATTTCTACAATATATGAAGTTGACCAGAATATTGATAAGTCTGTTGTAGACTGGATATCAATTTTAGTAAAGTAGTGAATATATACATTAGTGTTTGGGAAGGATAACACTGCACCAGTTGGAATCAACATGGGTGTGTTATCTGAAGTCAGAATCTGACAATGCCACAATTCTCTGCAGCAATGAGATTTGGACAACGATACGAAGAGTTTGACTCGGTCGAATTCATTAGAATCGATCCTTTGGTTTCCCATCCATCTTATTGGTTAAGATGATGCATCTGTGTATGCAACATTCAACGAGGAAGTTCTACCCTATGCCTCGGGAATGACTCTCTAAATCTTTGGATCAAGAGAAATAGGATAGATTCTCTTTCTAGTAAGAGATGGTCGAGGTTATTGAGCGTCAACTTTGATCGAATCTTAGATTCGGCGGTTAACAAAGCAAGTTTAGTATGTCCTTTAGTATCTTGAGAGAACGAGGAACAATATGCGGACATATTCATGTGTGAACTTGGATATGTGTGATACATCGATTTTGACTTTAAGTCGATTGAGGATGATCGTTAAGTCGATCTCGGGCTCGATGTTTACTCGGTACCACATGATTAGATGGACCGGTAACGTTTCGATTCTACAGATCGTCTCGAGCCGACAACCTGACTAATCATTAAGACCCATGACATTTAGATGTAGGTACTTCCCGAGTCACTAACCTATCCTACGACGGCATACTCGGAGTGTACTTTGGAATCTGAAATGGTTATGATATGCTTAATGGGTACTAGAATACGGGATGGGTCTCCATTGCTTTAGAGCAAGTGGGAGATGTAGTTTGTTGTATTTTAAATAATAGGGTGTGCTCTAAAACAATTAATCACATGCTTTCGTGCAAGTGGGAGATTGTTAGGTGTTATGCCCGAAAGAGAATTTTTGTAGTTGTTTTATTTAATAAATGAATTGACATTATTATTCATATTTATTATTCTCATAATCACCGATGTGACAATAGTATTTACACTACAGAAAACCCTAAAGTATATCGTTTATGTAATCACTTAACTCAGTGTATGGTATATACACGGGAGGATTGAGTTAGTGAAGATGTACTTAAAATACAATTAGCCCGTAGTGAAGTTAATCGAGAGCATCGGGTCTCTCCTTTAATGTGCTATTAATGCGCCCAGAACACAATAGGTGTGATTGTCTTATCCGGACTTTCGGTTAAGAGAACCTAGTGGGGCATTTATATATGATAGATATATCATATAGGGCTGGACCGATTTGATTAGAGTTCACGATATAATTCCGTGATCGAGAATTCTTATCGAATCAATGGATGATCATATTTATGGATATATCTTAATCCTAAGGTGATCACAGTCAACTGGTTGAATCGGTATTATGAAGTTTGACTTGACGGTTAAGGATTACACTTGAGTCGTGGTCCGAATTACCCCATCTTGGCATTGTCTTGGATTGAGTGAGTAGTCTGTTTTATCACAGATACGGAATCCATTCCTTCCATTTGTGGAAGTAGATAGACAGTTCCCTTATTTGTTAATCCTAGAAACCGATCGATCCATGGAGTTCATATTACAATCGATTAGCTAACAAAGTGAGTTGTATGAATTAATTGATCACTAGGGGTTAATGGTAAATAAGGATAAGAGGAGGTTAGAAAGGGTTAACGGTAACTTCCCGATTTAGAATGAGCAATCTATGGAGGATTAATCCATATGTAATGATTATATCAATGGACGCTTATTATTATTCTCGTGAGGAGATAAATATAATCTCATAATCGGAGGAGTGCAGTCACGGGATTATGGTGGCATATTCCTGTGATTGATTTATCGAATATAATTATTCTGTTCGTAAGATAATTATTTATTTGATTTATCGGAGCCGCTGATTATTAGTCCATGGTCCCCGACGTGCCTCCTAATATAGCATAGCTATTCTCGGATGTCGAATCCTAATAATATTAATTTAGTTCTTGTTGGACTTTATTAAAACGATATGTGAATTAATTGTTTAGTGGACTATTAAATTAGTTGGGCTAAATAATTAAATATGTGGAAAATACATTTTCCATAATCTTGGCCCAATTATTGTGTAATGGCAAAATTAATATTGACTAGGTCAATATATGTAAAATTTCGCCCCATGCCCTATTTTGTGGAACAAGAAATTGTTTTCTTGTGTATTAATAAGACATGTGCATAAAATATTTATTGGATAAATATTTATGGAAAGAAATAAAGATAAATATTATTCTAGATTTGTTCTAGAATATTATGGAATTATCTTTTATTTAATAGGATTATTATAATTGATTTCGTATTAATTATTAAATCCTTGGAGGCTAAGTTTTACTCTCCTATATAAAGAGAGTTCTTCCAAGCCTTACTACACACACATAATTTCGACCTACACCTCTTAGAGAGGAGAAGGTGAAAATTTTCGGCCAAGGGGAATATGGGAAAATCTTGGAGATTTTTCCGGGTAGCATATCGGAAGGATTCGAGACGAGAATTTCCTTCCACCGGGAGTTGCTTGGATCACACGTACGGAAGATCGTGGTACTCTTCACATCTTCGTTCTTTCCATTGCGGTTCTTCAACTTGGATTTTGAGATCCAAGAGGTATGTTCTACAACCCCCTTGTAGATGTAGATCTAGTTATTTTATTACGTGTAATTTATAGATCTAGATCCTTAAAATCGCTTCCGCTGCGGATGATATTACTAACAATTAGCTCCGGGGTCACCCCGGTATGCATACACGTCCGATGAATTTCCTCCACAACCATTCAGCCTTTTGAGCCAGTAGCGTTGTTCACCTTTTTATGAACGTAACACATCGCCGATATGAAATAGTGCCTAACCGAGAATAAGTGACATATTATCTTTTACTACACTTATGTAATTATTATCCGTTGTTATCTAACCACCTAAGTGTTTTCAAAATAAAACTCACTATATCAACTCTACTCCATCACTTAGACAGCTAGACATTACACCCTATGAAGTACACAAACATTGATGAACCCTAGTTCATCAAAGCACAAGCCCTTTCATTCCTTTCCGACGGTCCCGAACTTCAACTCCCTTTAAGAGTACGTCCGGTGCCGGAACCAAACACATTAGAAACTCAATCGAGGCTTTTTTATGTTTAATTAATGTTAAAATATAAAATATCAAAGGTTAACATGTAGAACTTATTACAAAGCTTAAAACCACATTTTTCCTCAATACAGGGGCCGGTGCACCCACACAGGGGTTCAGTGTGCACGCACTGAGCCTCTGTATGTAAAATCAAAAATCTGCTCGACCAGTGCGCTCGCACTAGGCTCCAGTACGCCCGCACTGGGCTTTGGTGCACCCACACTAACTCTCTGAATGTAAAATTCAGGTTCAGGTCCTCCAGTGCGCCCGTACCATGCGCGGCAACTCCCAAAAACTCAGTTTTTGAACCTTAATCGATCCCCAATCGTTCACACACTTATTCAACATCAATATACTCAGAAAATAGCACAAAAACTTGACTTTCACAGGCCCATGGCATCCTATGATTCTTAAACAATTCGTAGCATGAATTCTAACCATCAAACCATCAACAAAATCATAACTTAAACCCTATAAACCATAATTAACATGTAGGAAGACCTTCTTACCTTTTAGCAAGCTAAACAAACTCCAAATACTCAGTAAACTGCAGAAACGATCTTCCTTCTCACAGAAACCTATGTAATCATTTCCAAAAGTGGCCAGATTCGATCACACGCTTCGATTAACACAAAACTATGAAAGATATGAGTTTTGATCTCCAAATCTCATCTAAAATAGCAGCTAGGTCAAAAATATTACCTTGAGAAAAGCTACAAATTTCTTGTGTTGAAACGACACTCCTTTCACGATGATTCCAACGCTCTACTCGAATCTGAAAACGATTGAGATTCGACTTAGAAAATGGAAGAAATCTCTCAACCTTTTTCTCTAGCTCTCACACGCAGATATTAGGGATTAGGAGGTGGAATATCTGATTCAGAAGATTAGGGAAACTGATTGGGTTTATTTTTCCTTAAATAGGAAAAATCCCAATAATTACCTAATCACTTATTTTCCTTAATAACCCTTTTACTTAAAATAAGATTTCCTTAATATATATATATATATATATATATATATATATATATATATATATATATATATATTCCTCGTAAAACTCAACTCCTATAAAAGAAGTCAGAATAATAATATTTAGTTTCTGCAAAATGACACGTCTGCCCTTTCCCGAAAATTGGAATATTACAGCCGCGTCGCTCCGCACCTCTTATAAATATCACTAATTCTTATCCCTACGTCCGTACTACTGCCTCCCAAATATATAAGAAAACCCTGTTGTCGTCTATTTTATTTTCTTATTCCAGAGTAATTCCGTAGATATCGGTTTTCTCCTCAAATCCAACATTTATGATAAATCTCAAAATAATAACAATTATTATCTCTTATATTTAAACGAGTCTCAATCAAAACCGAACACTTATTTATATGATTTCGTAATTTAATACGAACATGTTTATAAAAAGACGGTAATACCCTTACTAAAAATTTGGGTCGTTACAATAACACGTAATGTGTGGTTGTCCATTAGATCAGATACACCATGAATCATCGATATGATCGGCGGATGTTTCTACACCTATAACCTACGTGTAATATGTCGTGTCTTTATCAAACGTTAACGCGTAAGATAATTATGCGAAATAATTATATGACAGCTGTGATCAAGTGATTACATTTGGTAATCCACCCGTGATCACATGTGATGATAAGGAGGCTTTGCCAAACTCCAATACCTTCCTTGTATAAATATGTGTGTTTAGTAATAAGAATAAAATCACTTATCCTTTACGTAATGAAACATAAAGTCTTCTACCATATATATCTTTTGTCTTAATTATGCATGATATATATATCAAACTCCTCTCTTTCCATTTGCTAACAAAGAATACTGTGTAGCATTCTTATCTATTTCGTACACCCATATTATCAAACTCCTCTCTTTCCATTCTTACTTATGCATGATATATATATCAAACTCCTCTCTTTCCATTCTTACTTATGCATGATATATATATCAAACTCCTCTCTTTCCATTTGCTAACAAAGAATACTGTGTAGCATTCTTATCTATTTCGTACACCCATATTATATAATATCCGTATTAAATATATATTGCAGTTGCAGTTATATTTTATTGCACGTTATTAGCACGAGTCTCTACCGGTACTGAGTAAGGCATCCAGAAAATTACTCGGAAAACGTTGACAGAGCGTGGAGGTAATCTTAGTCAATCTATTTTCGTTTGTTTATGTTATGGCTAACATATCGAGGCCGGAATTTGTACCACTAGATATTTCCAGAAGAAATTATCTATCGTGGACGATGGATGTTGAGATCCATCTAGAATCTATGGGGCTTGGCAATAATCTTAGTAAGAACAATGATGAGTCCAGCCAAAACCGTGCCAAAGACATGATCTTCCTTCGATATGATCTTGGAGATGGGTTGAAAAATAAATATCTTACAGTAAATGATCCTTCTGAACTGTGGCATAATTTAAAGGATAGATTCGACCACCTGAAGTTGTCGGTTCATCCTGGTGCCAAATTTGATTGGCTTAATCTGCGGCTGCAAGATTTTAATACCGTGACCGAGTTTAATTCAGCCATGTTTAAAATCACCTATCAGTTAAATTATGTGGCGATAGAGTAACTGATGAGGATATGTTGGAAAAGACATATTCCACATTTCATATCTAAAATATGCTCCGGCAGCAGCAATATCGAGAAAATGGGCTCAAAAAATATTCTGAGCTTATAGCATGCCTCCTTGTGGCAGAGCAGAATAATCAAATTTTGTTGAAAAATCATGAGTCCCGACCGACTGGTGTTAGCCCATTCCCTGAAGTGAATGTGGCTCACTCTTCAAATTTTGATTGTGGTCATGGACGTTGTCGTGGCTTGAGAAGAGGCCGTGGACGAGGCAGCAGTCATGGACGCTGTTGTGGAAGGTATTTGCCATATCATAATGATGTCGATCGTGGTAAGAAACAAAATGGTCCCTAGAAGATGGATCATAGTAAACGCAATGAAAAGAAAGTTAATGATGAAAAATGCTTCCGTTGTGGAATGGAAGGTCATTGGTCATGTACCTGTCGTACGGCAGAACACCTTGTCCGACTATATCAAGCATCATTGAAAAAACAAGTTGAAGATTGTGAGGCGAATCTTGTGTATCGTGATCATCTTGAAGATGATGATAGTAATGTTGATGCTAATGCTGATGCTGATAATGATATGATGAATTTGGATATGGATAGTTTCTTGATGATTTTCGAAGAATCAAAGGATCAAGAAAATATTTAGATTAGTTTAATGCTTTCTTGTAATATAGTAGTGTTTCTTTCCATTTCTTTGTAATATAGTAGTTTCCTTTTGTTGGTTTGTTTTTCCTAATGTTGTACTTTTGTTATCTTCTTGAATAAGATATGTATACAGATGGTGTGTTGGATATCAATAAAGATGTTTGTTTGATTGACAATGCCACTACACATACCATATTTAAACATGAAAAATACTTTTCTTCCGTGAAGAAAGAAAAGCTAAATGTTAACACAATCTGTGGCAATTCAAAATTGATAGAAGGCTCTGGAAGAGCAGTTATATATCTTCCTGAAGGAACAAAATTTACTATCAATCATGCACTATTTTCATCAAAATCCCGAAGAAATCTGTTAAGTTTTAAGGATATCTGCCAAAATGGATACCATATTGAAACTATGAATGAAACACATACTGAATATTTGTGTATAACGATAAATGTTTCGGGAAAGAAGCATGTACTAGAAAAGCTTCCATCACATTCTTCGGAACTATATTATAAAAAAATCAGTGCGATTGAAACATACCATATAATAAACTAGAAATTTAATGATTCTAATGTTTATAAAATATGGTATGACCGTTTGGGGTATCCTGAAACAAATATGATGAGAAATATAATTGATAATTCACATGGCCCCGCGCTGAAAAATCAGAAGATTTTAAGTGCAGCGAATTCTCTTGTGTTGCTTGTTCTCAAGGAAAAATGATCACAAAACCATCTTTTGTGAAGGTGGCAACAAAATCACCAGCATTCTTAGAAAGAATCCAAGGTTATATATGTGAACCTATTCATCCCCCAAGTGGACAATTTATATATTTTATGGTCCTTATCGACGCATCCATTAGATGGTTGAATATATCACATCTATCGACTTGTAATATGGAATTTGCAAAGTTTCTTGCATAGAGAAGCCACCTACGATCACAATTTCTTGATTTTCCGATTAAAAGCATTCTTCTGGATAATACTGCGGATAATACTGCGATTAAAAGCATTCTTCCGATTAAAAGCATTCTTCTGGATAATACTGCGATTAAAAGCATTCTTCTGTTTAATGATTATTGTATGTCTGTTGGAATTACCGTGGAACAACAGTAGCTCATGTTCACACACAAAATGGCCTAGCTGAATCGTGTATTAAAAGATTACAATTGACTGCTAGACCAATGTTAATGATAACAAACTACTTGTGTCTGCATGGGGGCACGCTATATTGCACATGGCAGCACTTCTGCTCATTAGACCATCAAGCTACACTAAATTCTCCACTTATCAATTATCTTTTGATCATAATCCTAATATTTCTCATTTACGCACATTTGGATGTGCAATTTATGTACCGATTGCGCCGCAAGCGCAAAGTACAAAGATGGGCCCAAAGAAGATTGGGCATTTATGTGGGATATGATTCAACATCCATCATTAGATATCTGGACCCCCTGAAGGGTGACTTGTTTACTGCAAATTCGCAGACTTCCATTTCGATGAAACTGTTTCCTGAGATTAGAGGGAGAAAATGAACCCGATGTTTATAAGAAAGATAATGAAATCTCTTTGAAAACGACATTTGCATTTCTTGATCCTCGTACTAGTGCATGTGAACAGGAGGTGAATAATTCATGCAAAAAATAGCAAACCAATTTCCTGATGCATTTAATGACTCCAGTATAGTCACTCAATCTTATGTAGAAGCGGCAAATGATCCAGCTCGTATATCAGTTCCAAAAGGACTTGATAAGAATACTACAGCAAGTGTATCTAAACTGAGCCAGAAGCATGGTAGACCAGTTGGTGCGAAAGATAAAAATCCTCGAAAGAAAAGAGGACAAAATGATCAAAGTGATCAAACCGATGATTCTAAAATTGATGATGAGATCCCGAGGAGCATTAAAATTATAGACCCTGGGGAGTCTATAGAAACACCAATTAATTACGTAACTTTAGGAACAAAATGGAACTGAGAGGACGTAATCATCGATCATATCTTTGCATATAATGTTGCACTTGAAATAATGGGAGAAAACGAGGACCACGAACTGAAATCGATTGAAGATTGTCGAAACAGAAAAGAATGGCCACAATGGCAAGATGCCATTAAGTCAGAACTAAATAAACTAGCAAAACGTGAGGTTTTCGGACATGTAGTCCGTACCCATGAAGTGACAAAGCCGGTAGGATTCAAATGGGTCTTCGTGCATAAACGAAATGAGACAAATGAAAAATCGAGATATAAAGAACGACTTGTTGCCCAAGTTTTTTCGAAAAGGCCTGGTATCAATTACGAAGAAACATATTCACCCGTAGTGGCGTCGATAACATTGCGATACCTCGTGAGCCTAGGAGTGCATGAAAAGGTCGAAATGTGTCTTTTGGACGTTGTTACAGCTTAACTATATGGAAAACTTGACACTGATATTTATATGAAAGTCCCTGAAGGATTTAGAATGCCTGAAGCATGTAAATCAAATCCGTAGGAGATTTATTCTGTCAAGTTACAAAAGTCCCTGTATGGATTAAAGCAATCTGGACGAATGTAGTATAATCGTCTCAATGAAAGCTTAATTAAAGAGGGTTATAAAAATGATCTGATTTGTCCATGTGTTTTTATTCAGAAATGTGAATCACAATTTGCAAAAATCCTTGTATATGATGATGACTTAAATATTGTTGGAACTCCTGAAGAAGTTTCAAAAGCCATTGATTATCTTAAGAAAGAATTTGAGGTTAAAGAACTTGGCCAAACGAGGTTTTGTCTTGGATTACAAATTCAGCATCTAGAAGATGGTGTCTTTGTGCATCAATCGAGTTATACAGTGAAAATCCTGAAATGATTCTATTTGGACAAATCATATCCATTGCGAACCCTAATGGTCGTTAGATTGCTCGATGTTAATAAAGATCTATTTCGACCATGTGAAGAGAATGAAGAGGTACTTGGTCCAGAAGTACCATAACTCAGTGCTATTGGTGCATTAATGTACCTAGCGAATAATACTAGACCGGATATCTCTTTCTCTGTAAATTTATTGGCCAGGTTTAGCTCGGCTCCAACAAAAGGACATTGGAACGGAGTCAAACAAATGTTCCGGTATTTTCAAGGGACAATAGATCTCGGATTGTTCTATTCAAACAAATCAAGTCCGGAGATTATTGGTGACGCCGATGCGGGATATTTATCAGATCCTCACAAAGCAAAGTCACAAACGGGCTACTTGTTCCTTAGTGGTGGTACGGCAATCTCATGGCGTTCGACTAAACAACCTTTGACTGCGACATCGTCGAATCATGCCGAGATAATAGCTATTCATGAAGCCAGTCGAGAATGTGTTTGGTTACGGTCATTGACACATTACATCTGAGAGAGTTGTGGTTTACCCATTGACAAAGATAAACCAACCACATTGTATGAAGACAATGCAGCATGTACAACTCAGTTGAAAGGAGGCTATATAAAATGCAACCGGACAAAGCATATATCACCGAAATTCTTCTTTACGCATGATCTTCAGAAGAAAGGTGATATCGATGCTCAACAAATCAGATCGTATGACAATCCATTAGAATTGTTCTCTAAAGCACTGTTTACTGCCACATTTGAGAAATTACTAAAGAACATCGGAATGCGCCGATTTAAAGATCTGAAAAGGTGTTCAATTCAAGAGGAATAAAAAACAAATGAAGGCTGTACTATTTTTCCTTCATTAAAATTTTTTCCCCACAGGGTTTTTTCATAATGAAGGTTTTAACGAGGTGGATCCTTTGTGGAATGGACATCCCATGGGGAGTGCTATAAATATTACGTGTTATAATTTGTGTTATTAATATAACACGTAATGTATGGATGCCCATTAGATAAGATACACCCTGAATCTTTGATATTATCGACGGATGTTTCTATACCATTGAGCCAAGTGTAATATGTCGTGTTTTTATCAAACGGTACTGCGTACGATAATTATCCGAAATAATTATACGGCAACTGTGATCACGTGATTACATTTCGTAATCCACCAGCGATCACATGTGATGATATGGAGGCATTGCCAAACTCCAATACTTTCCTTGTGTAAACATGTGTGTTTAATAATAACAATAAAATCACTTATCCTTTAAGTAATGAAACATAAAGCCTTCTTGTAATATCCCGATTTTTGAAAAAGGGCAATTCGGTCTTTTAGCAAAAAATCAGAATATTATGTTATTTAATTAAAAGATTTAAGAAAAAGAAAAAAAAGGATAAACAAGGATTTTTCTTTTTAAGGAAACTAATTAGATAATTGGGATTATAAAAGGAAAACTAATCCTAATTATAACCTAGTTGTTTTTGACAAAAAAAAAAAAAGAGGGACGCAGAATAGGAGGGGGCGCAAGTTTTAAAAAAAAATACGAAAAAGAAGCTTTCGATTTTCGAGGCTAATCCGTTGCTCTTTTCAACAGACGTCTCAAGAGAGAAAGGATCACCGCGAGACGAGGATCGTTTTGATACCAACAATCCCCAGATCTGTTGACGTTGGAGGTTAAAGGTTTAACCTTTTTTCAAAGCTTTGGTGGTTTGGATCGTTGTACCATGCAAATTAAGGTAACGTGGTTTTCTTATCGTATGATTAAGGTTTCGTAAAGTGGTAGAGCAATTTGTATGATTGTTTTTCATGGTTTTAATTTGTTTAAGTCAAGTTTGGGTTGAATTTGAGTAGAAGACGCAGAGTGCAGAAAACTGTCCTCTGTGGTGCAAGAAAAACGTGTAATATGTGCAAGAGAGAGGCTCGGTCGACCGAGCCTATCCATTCGGTCGACCGAGTGTGGGTCCATCCGTACGGATGAGTTGCTTATCCGTACAGCTATTTCTCAGTATCGGACTGAGGGCAGAAATGAGAGTTGTCCGTACGGACAGAAAGTTATCCGTCCGGACAGAGACCGTTTCAGTGCTGTTTTCTTTGTTATATGTTTCAAGCTCTATAATAGCGTATTTACTGCATAACCTTACGTGACAAAGCTCTGAATTAGCTTTTGATGCGTTTAGTTCCGGCACCATATGGATTCCCTGAAAAGATGAAGTGTGGGACCGTCGAAAGCTTTGGATTTGCCTTGTGCTTCGATAAGCTAGAGTTTATCGATGTCTGTGTAATTGCTAGGGCTTGTCCGTGTCTAGTGGTCTAAGTACGAGAGTAGGAGATGTGAGGGAGCTTACTTGAAAACACTTAGGTGGCTAGTTAAACATCTAATCAAACATATGTGCTAGATTAATAATCTTAAACATCATGCAATGCTTGGTAAGGCATAGTACAATATCGCGATGTGTTCTCTGACCAAACAAAGTAGACTGTACCCATGCCGGTCAATCGATTGGCTAGATAAAGCATCTGGTGCATTCTTCCGGTTATCACACTATCGGGACTCAGATATTCCCGAGGCTACTAGAGCGAGCTCTAAGTAGGTTGCACCCAGTTGTCCTAGTACATCCTATTACTAGGCGTAGTGCCCTTCTTATTCATGATGTGACAAACTTGAGCTAAGCTAGATACCTTTTGGAACCTCATGTTATGCTATGAACATAATATGATAGTTGGCTAGGGTTAATAACGGAAATGAATTAATAAAAGACGGCGTTGCTTTTATTTATTTATGAGATCATAGTTATACGATCTTCTACGCGTTACTGAGTACTTTCGTACTTACCCCGTTACGTTGTGTTTGTCTTCCCCTTTCCCCAAAGAAGATGAACAGGTTGCTACGGTTGACGAGTTCTTTGATGATGAAGTTTGAGATGAAGCTTTTGAAGACTTAGTTCTTTTAGTTGTTTCTTTCTTAAAACAGTTGTTTCACGTTTGAACAATGTTGTCCTTCTTTTTGGTTTAGCTTCTTTTGAGATCTTTTGGGATTTGGATGTTGGATGATTAGTTCTCTTTATTGGATTTAGTTTTTCACAGCATTGATTACCGTGTGTTCGATCTTTTGTCTTTTGTTTTCCCGAGTCACTTTATCTTCCGCGTCGTTTTAGTTCTGATGTATGACGTAAGGCTTACATATATTATTGAATTTATTTGATAATATTTGTGCCGAGCGCTCTTTCCGGATAAGGATTCGGTGTCCGGGAAAGGGGCGTTACAGTTGGTATCAGAGAGTAAGGTTTTCCTTGCTGTGTAGGACTTGATTTCTTCTTTAAGATAAGTTTTAGAGCTTTAGTAACCCCTCTCTTTTCTTCATAACAGAATGGTTCTTACCAGAGGAAGAGCTAATACGAGTAACACCGAGGCAGATAACACCCAGACGGGTATCGCTGAGGCATGATTTACCGGGGTTGTGATTCCGAGAAGGAGAAGAAGTGGACTAGCTACCATGGGCCCTATAGTTTCCCAAGTTAACACCCCGTCTATGAGCAACATCCCGCGTGGGGTGAATCAGGGACCAGACATTGTCACCAGAGGTAGAGTGGAACAAGGGAGTCCTTCACGGTTTAACACCCAAGTACCGGTTACTACTTCAGCTCCAAGGACCACGAGTTGGACCGGGTTGGGACTTTCTCATCCATCGGCTAGTCAGTTTTTCAGTTATCCACAGGTATCGACGTTTCCTTCTGCACCGCTGAGTTTTACACCGCAACCGACGGTTCTACCTCCACCTCCGCCTAGGTCGGATTCGTTCGTAGCTCCTGGCTACATCCCTCCCCAACAGAACTATCAGTATCAGAATGCCCCACCAGTGCAGCAGCCAGTACAACATCATCAGTTTGGGGGTTATGACTAACCAGTGGATTGGTATGAGAAGATGAAGAAGCATAGGGTGCCAGAGTTCTTTGGCAATATCGAACCAACAGCGGCAGACTTATGGATTCGTGGGTTCGAGAAGGCGTGCAGAAATATGAAAGCTCCAGAATCTGAATGGGCTAAGTTAGCAGTATCCTTGTTGGCAGGAAATGCAGAAAGTTGGATGGAAGCAGATGAGCAAGTTAATCCAAGGATCACGGATTGGGCGGTGTTCAAGGATCTGTTCTACAAGGAAAACTTTCCTAGGACAGCATGGAATGCGAAAGCTAATGAGTTCCTGAGTTTGAAACAAGGGAGATACACTACAGTAACTCAGTACTCCCAGAAGTTCCATGAGTTGGGCAGATTCTACCCTGAGATCATGAAAAGTGAAGAGAAAAATATTGATAAATTCATGGAAGGATTGTCACACGAGGTGGTGAAGGGCATGCTAGGAGATAGACCTACAAGCATGGCAAGCGTCATGGATAGAGCTTTGATTACGGAGAGATTTGCCAGTAGACAGACGGTTGTAGTTGGAGATAAGAGGTCTTTCTCAAATTATCAAGGAAGTAACAGAGGAGCACCACAACAGAATGTTAAGAGGACTGGAAATCCCGCTACAAAGAGTTCAGCAAGTGGGACGCCATCAGTTTGCGCTAAGTGTAACAAGACACACACATGAGAGTGCATGGCAGGTAGCGTGAGTTGTTTCCACTGTGGGGAAGTGGGACATTACTCGAGAGCGTGTCCTAAGAAGCTCTCTCAAGGTAATCAGGTTGGAGGACGAGGTAACCAGCAGGGTAATCGTACCACACAGTGCAGCGCATCATTCGTGTCTCTGGCAGCAGATGCAGAACCGGAAGAGTTAGATGACCTTGTGGTGACATGTACTTTTCAGTGTTTGTGTTTATTATAGATATTTAATATGATATAGCATGCATATGATATTACATATTTCTACTTAAATTGATTCACTTGTTGGGTACCGTAATCATAGATAATCTAGCAGTTTCAGCTCTGTTTGATACTGTAGCTTCAGGGACTTTTGTTTCCTCTAAGATAGCTAAGAAGTTGAACCTACCTCTTAAGGAATTGGAGAGAACTTTGAGTATAACCACACCTTTGGGAAGAGTCACTAGATGTGCTCAAGTCACACCCCAAGTTGATATTAGAGTTGGGACTTACAAGTGCCAGCATGCTTTGACGGTGTTGGATTTCTCGGATTTTGATGTTATCCTGGGTATGGACTGGTTGTCCAAGAATTACGTCTACTTGGATTGTAGAGGTAAGAGGGTGATCTTTAAGGCCCCAAGAAAATCAGCTAAGACATTTCTGGGTAACGTATGCAAGCCTAGCAAGGGTCATTATCCGATTATCTCAGCAGTTAAAGCCTTAAAAGCTTTGAAGAGGAGTTGCCAGGGTTTCGTTGTTTATGCATTAGATAAGGAAAAGCATAGGCTCGGGAGAGACTCGTGTAGTTAAGGACTTTCCTGAAGTTTTCCCGGAAGATTTTCCAGGACATATGCCAGATAGGGCCATAGAGTTCGAGATCGAATTGATTGCCGGAGCATCACCAGTGGCTAAAGCACCTTATAGGATGGCACCAGCGGAGTTGAAAGAGTTGAAAACTCAGCTGAAGGAGATGCTAGATAAAAACATCATCCAGCCAAGTACATCACCGTGGGGAGCCCCGGTCTTGTTTGTGAAGAAGATAGATGGAAGTATGCGTTTGTGCATCGACTACAGAGAGCTGAATAAACTGACAATCAAGAATAAGTATCCTTTACCAAGGATTGATGATCTGTTCAGTCAGTTGCAAGGTACGAAGGTGTTCTCTAAGATTGATCTTAGGTCCGGTTATCATCAGTTGAAGATCAAGGTGTCAGATATACCTAAGACAGCCTTCAGTACGAGATATGGACATTATGAGTTTTTGGTTAAGCCATTTGGACTCACTAATGCTCCATCGAAGTTCATGGACTTGATGCAAAGAGTTTTCATGCCTTATCTCGATAAGTTTGTGATAGTTTTCATAGATGATATCTTGGTGTGCTCTAAGGATGAGGAAGAGCATGAAGGACACTTAAGGATAGTTCTACAGACCTTAAAGGAGAACAAATTGTATGCCAAGTTTTCTAAGTGCGAATTTTGGTTGGACCAGGTTAGTTTTCTTGGGCATATAATTTCTGGAGAAGGTATTAAGGTGGATCCAGCGAAGATAGAAGCCGTTTCTAAGTGGCCTAGACCGACATCAGTAACAGAGATAAGAAGTTTCTTGGGTTTAGCTGGGTACTACCGGAAGTTTGTAAAGGATTTCTCTAAGATAGCTACACCTCTTATGAGGCTTACTCAAAAGAACATTAAGTATGAGTGGACTAGTGAATGTGAGGAAGCTTTCCAGACTTTGAAAGAAAAGCTGACCACAGCACCTGTGTTAGCATTACCAGAAGTTTTCGGTAACTATGATGTATATACGGATGCATCGGGTCAAGGTTTGGGTTGTGTTTTGATGCAATCAGGAAAGGTAATTGCTTATGCATCTAGGCAGTTGAAGGTGCATGAGAAGAATTACCCTACATACGACTTGGAGTTGGTGTTAGTAATATCATCCGCAGCGGAAGCGATTTAAGGATCTAGATCTATAAATTACACGTAATAAAATAACTAGATCTACATCTACAAGGGGGTTGTAGAACATACCTCTTGGATCTCAAAATCCATGTAGAAGAGCCGCAATAGAAATAACAAACGAAGATGTGAAGAGCACCACGATCTTCCACACGTGTGATCCAAGCAACTCCCGGTGGAAGGAAATCCTCGTCTCGAACCCTCCCGATATGCTACCCGGAAAAATCTCCAAGATTTTCCCCCTTATACCCCTTGGCCGAAATTTTCTTCCTCCTCTCTAAGAGGTGGAACTCGAAAATATTGTGTGTTGTGTTCTGAGGCTTGGGAGAACTCTCTTTATATAGGAGAGTAAAACTTAACCTCCAAGGATTTAATAATTAATACAAAATCAATTATAATAATCCTATTAAATAAAAGATAATCCCATAATATTCTAGAACAAATCTAGAATGATATTTATCTTTATTTCTTTCCATAAATATTTATCCAATAAATATTTTATGCACATGTCTTATTAATCACAAGAAAACTAATTTCTTGTTCCAAAATAAACATATGGGGCGAAAATCATCATCATTGACCTAGTCAATATGATTTTTTCCACACACACAATAATTGGGCCAAGATTATGGAAAATGTCTTTTCCACATATTTAATTATTTAGCCAACTAATTTAATAGTCCACTAAACAATTAATTCACATATCGTTTTAATAAAGTCCAACAAGAACTAAATTAATATTATCAGGATTCGACGTCCGAGAATAGCTATGCTATATTAGGAGGCACGTCGGGGACCATGGACTAATAATCAGCGGCTCCGATAAATCAAATAAATAATTATAGAATAATTATATTCGATAAATCAATCACATGAATATGCCACCATAATCCCGTGACTGCACTCCTCCGATTAAAAGATTATATTTATCTCCTCACGAGAATAATAATAAGCGTCCATTGATATAATCATTACATATGGATTAATCCTCCATAGATTGTTCATTCAAAATCGGGAAGTTACCGTTAACTTTTCGAACCTCTTATCCTTATTTACCATTAACCTCTAGTGATCAATTAATTCATACAACTCACTTTGGTAGCTAATCGCTGTAATATGAACTCGCGATCGATCGTTTCTAGGATTAACAAATAAAGGAATCGTTTATCTGCTTCCATAAATGGAAGGAATGGATTCCGTATTCGTGATAACACGGACTACTCACTCAATCCAAAGACAATGCCAAGATGGGGTAATTCGACCACAGACTCGGTGTAATCCTTAACCGTCAAGTCAAACTTCATATCGATTAAAGCGGTTGGATCGTGATCACCTCAGGATTAAGATATATCCATAAATATGATCATCCATTGATTCGATAAGACTTCTCGACACGGAATTATATCGTGAACTATAATCAAATCGGTCCAAATTTCTATACGATATATCTATCATATATAAATGCCCCATTAGGTTCTCTTAACCGAATGTCCGGATAAGACAATCACACCTATTGTGTTCTGGGCGCATTAATAGCACGTTAAAGGAGAGACCCGATACTCTCGATTAACTTCACTACGGGCTAATTGTATTTTAAGTACATCTTCACTAACTCAATCCTCCTGTGTATATCCCATACACTGAGTTTAGTGATTACATAAACGATATACTTAGGGTTTTCTGTAGTGTAAATACTATTGTCACATCGGTGATTATGAGAATAATAAATATGAATAATAATATCATTTCATTTATTAAATAAAACAATTACAAAAATTGTCTTTCGGGCATCACACCTAACAGTTGGCAGCAGTGGTATTTGCTCTGAAGCTTTGGAGACACTATTTGTATGGTGTCAAGGCAAGGATCTTCACGGATCATAAGAGTCTTAAGTTTTTCTTTACTCAGGAAAATCTAAACATGAGACAAAGAAGATGGTTGGAGTTCATGAAGGATTACGACTTGGACATTCAATACCATCCGGGTAAAGCGAATGTTGTAGCAGATGCACTTAGCCGGAGAGCGGTTAATACTATCACTACCTTGCAAGAAGTTGTGGATCAGTTGGATAGGATGCAGATTCAAGTGATTGAAAGGAAGGGTGAAGCTCAGACTTTGGCGCCATTGATGGCAAGATCAGATTTGCTAGATGAGATTCGGGCTAAGCAAGATAAAGACCCTGTGTTGATTAATTTGAAGCGAGTGGCTCGAGAGAAGCCTACAGTGGGTTATCAGTTGGACAAGAGTGGTCATCTTTGGTACGGAGACCGTTTGTGTGTGCCTGATGTGGATGGCCTAAGAGAGAAGGTTATGGATGAAGCTCATAAGATTGCTTTTGCGGTACATCCAGGAGCCACTAAGATGTATAGAGATCTCAAGGAAAGGTATTGGTGGCCTGGTATGAAGTTAGGGATCGCAGAGTTTGTGGCAAGACGTGATACATGCCAGAGAGTGAAAGCAGAACACCGAAGACCAGGAGGTTTGTTGAAACCCTTAGAGGTACCGGAATGGAAATGGGAGAATATCACGATGGATTTCATCACCGGTTTGCCTAAGACTAAGGGCGGTCATGACATGATTTGGGTGATTGTGGATAGACTTACAAAATCAGCTCATTTCTTGCCGTGTAAAGTGGACATGCCTATAAAGAAGTTCGCTACTATGTATATCGACAATATAGTAAAGCTTCATGGTGTGCCTGTATCCATTGTATCGGCGAGGGAGGGATAGTAGATTTATCGATTACGCGCTCGGAAGGGTTTGCAGAAAGCTTTTGGGACGAAGACTGATTTGAGTACAGCGTTTCATCCGCAGACGGATAGTCAGTCAGAGAGAACAATTCAGACTCTCGAGGACATGCATAGAGTTTGTGTTTTGGATGCCGGAGGATCATGGATAGATTACCTCAATTTGGCTGAGTTTGCTTACAACAATAGTTACCATGCAAGTTTGGGAATGCCACCTTTTGAGGCCTTGTACGGTAGGAAGTGTAGAAGCGCACTTCTTTGGGATGAAGTGGGAGAGAAACATATCACGGGCCGGAGATGGTTCAAACAAGCCAAGGAGAAAATCGAGTTGATAAGGGAAAATGAAAAGTCGCTCAAGATCGTCAGAAGAGTTGGGCCGATGTTAGAAGAAGACCCCTAGAGTTTGAGGTCGGGGATAGAGTTTACCTTCGAGCGTCTCCAATGAAGGGTATCAAGAGGTTCGGACAGAAAGAAAAGCTAAGTCCAAGGTATGTAGGACCTTTTTATGTCATCGAAAGAGTTGGGAAGTTGGCTTATAGACTTCGGTTACCAGAGTCGATGTCTAGAGTCCACAATGTTTTCCATGTATCGATGCTTAGAAAGTGTCTATCTAAAGTGGATGTGGAATATGAGATTGACCCGGAAGTGTTGCAAGATAATCTCTCCTACGTGGAGAAGCCGATAAGGATTCTGGATAGGAAAGAGAAGATGATAAAGAGACGAGTGATCCCGTTAGTATTAGTACAATGGAGCAATCATGCACCGACGGAAGCCACTTGGGAAGTAGAAGCGGACATGTTCAACGAGTTCCCAGAGTTCCCTCATCTACCAGGTACGATCTAGTTTTGAGGACGAAACTACTCTTAAGGGGGGAGGAATGTAATATCCCGATTTTTGAAAAAGGGCAATTCGGTCTTTTAGCAAAAAATTAGAATATTATGTTATTTAATTAAAAGATTTAAGAAAAAGAAAAAAAAAGGATAAACAAGGATTTTTCTTTTTAAGGAAAATAATTAGATAATTGGGATTATAAAAGGAAAACTAATCCTAATTTTAACCTAGTTGTTTTTGACAAAAAAAATAAGAGGGACGCAGAATAGGATTGGGCGCAAGTTTTTAAAAAAAACAAAGAAGAAGCTTTCGATTTTCGAGGCTAATGCATTGCTCTTTTCAACTGACGTCTCAAGAGAGAAAGGATCACCGCGAGACGAGGATCGTTTTGATGCCAACAATTCCTAGATCCGTTGACGTTGGAGGTTAAAGGTTTAACCTTTTTTCAAAGCTTTGGTGGTTTGGATCGTTGTACCACGCAAATTAAGGTAACGTGGTTTTTTGTATGATTGTTTCGTAAATGGTAGAGCAATTTTATGATTGTTTTTCATGGTTTTAATTTGTTTAAGTCGAGTTTGGGTTGAATTTGAGTAGAAAATGCAGAGTGCAGAAAACTGTCCTCTGTGGTGCAAGAAAAACGTGTAATAGGTGCAAGAGAGAGTCTCGGTCGACCGAGCCTATCCATTCGGTCGACCGAGTGTGGGTCCATCCGTACGGATGAGTTGCTTATCCGTACGGCTATTTGTCAGTATCGGACTGAGGGCAGAAAAGAGAGCTGTCCGTACGGACAGAAAGTTATCCATCCGGACATGGACCGTTTCTATGCTGTTTTCTTTGTTATATGTTTCAAGCTCTATAATAGCTTATTTACTGCATAACCTTACGTGACAAAGCTCTGAATTAGCTTTTGATGCGTTTAGTTCTGGCACTATATGGATTCCCTGAAAAGATGAAGTGTGGGACCGTCGAATGCTTTGGATTTGCCTTGTGCTTCGATAAGCTAGAGTTTATCGATGTCTATGTAATTGCTAGGGCTTGTCCGTGTCTAGTGGTCTAAGTACGAGAGTAGGAGATGTGAGGGAGCTTACTTGAAAACACTTAGGTGGCTAGTTAAACATCTAATCAAACATATGTGCTAGATTAATAATCTTAAACATCATGCTATGCTTGGTAAGGCATAGTACAATATCGCGATGTGTTCTCGACTGCGCGGACAAAGTAGATCGTACCCGTTGGTCAATTGATTGGCTAGATAAAGCGTCTGGTGCATTCTGCCGGTTATCACACTATCGGGACTCAGATATTCCCGGGGCTACTAGAGCGTGTCTCTAAGTATGTTGCACCCAGTTGTCCTAGAACATCCTATTACTAGGCGTAGTGCCCTTGTTATTCATGATGTGACAAACTTGAGCTAAGCTAGATACCTTTTGGAACCTCTTGTTATCCTATGAACATAATATGATAGTTGGCTAGGGTTAATAACGGAAATGAATTAATAAAAGACGGCATTTTTTTATTTCTTTATGAGATCATAGTTATACGATCTTCTACGCGTTACTGAGTACTTTCGTACTTACCCCGTTACGTTGTGTTTGTCTACCCCTTTCAACAAAGAAGATGAACAGGTTGCTACGGTTGACGAGTTCTTTGATGATGAAGTTTGAGATGAAACTTTTGAAGACTTAATTCTTTTAGTTGTTTCTTTCTTAAAACAGTTGTTTCACGTTTGAACAATGTTGTCCTTCTTTTTGGTTTAGCATCTTTTGAGATCTTTTGGGATTTGGATGTTGGATGATTAGTTCTCTTTATTGGATTTAGTTTTTCACAGCATTGATTACCGTGTGTTCGATCTTTTGTCTTTTGTTTTCCCGAGTCGCTTTATCTTCCGCGTCGTTTTAGTTCTGATGTATGACGTATGGCTTACATATATTATTGAATTTATTTGATAATATTTGTGCCGAGTGCTCTTTCCGGATAAGGACTCGATGTCCGGAAAAGGGGCGTTACACTTCTACCGTATATTTCTTTTGTCTTACTTATGCATGATATATATAAATATGAAACTCCTCTCTTTCCATTTGCTAACAAAGAATACTGAGTAGCATTCTTATCTATTTCGTACACCCATATTATATAATATCCGTATTAAATATATTGCAGTTGCAGTTATATTTTATAACAATGGTCATTTTTTATCTTTTTTTTCTTTCTTATTTCTCTATATTTTATCTCTTTTATTTTACTTTTATTATTCTTTTTATTTCTAATTTATTTTTTCTCTTTCTTATTCTTTTACTACATCTTTTATTTTTCTTTTTTTAACTCTATCATATTTTTCTTTATTATTTTTTCATCTTTCTCCTTCATCTCTAATAATAAAAGGGGTCCGTTTTTTTTCCCCTGGATATGGCCTAGTGGTGAGGAGAGGGGTGTTATAACGATAGCCGGACCCTAAGCTGGAGGTCAGCGGTTCGATTCCCGTAAAAGGGGTTGATTTCCGATTGATAACACCCTTCAGTGATGGGGAACCAGCAAAGTCCCTGACTCTAAGCTCTAGGTTATCTGATTAACCTCTCCCCACATTCCTGTGGGATCGGGGGTGGGGGGCCCCTCACGGTTAGGGTTTAACCGTTTTTAATTTTTTTAAAAGGGTCTTTTTAGTAGTAAAAGCCCAATGTGAATAAAATAGCGAAAATTCACGGTTGGCTTCTCAGTCATCTTTTTACTAGTCGGGATCGCGACAAAGACGAAAAATGAAACTCTCAAATCTTGAAATCCTTCTTTTCTCGAATCTACCACAAAACTTTCGAAAATTGCTTTATAAGTCCAAAAATCTCTGTCATGTCTTCCGAGCTCCTAAAACCTGAAAATCAACCAAAACATACCCGAAACAGAGCATCTCCCGACAAAATATATATGAAACATGAATAGAAAATCCCATAAAACGTAGCCTCAGCAATAATCCATTGTTCTGAAACTAGGTTTGTAAATGGCGAAATTCCGTTCCATTATCACTACGTACCCATTTAATTTTCTGATCAAACTGCAGTTCAACTAATATGACAAACGTAAAAAACATAGGAGCAACTTCCACTTTATTATAAAGAAGATAAACTAACATAGATCAAGAACAATCATCAACAATTGTCAAAAAATAAGACGCTCCGCATGACAAATGAGTCCTATACGGACCCCACAATTCACAATGAATAAGTTCATAAATTGTACTGGCCAGAATTGGACTATCAGGAAAACTGTCTCGAAGTTGTTTTGCCCAAAAGCACACATCACAAGCCTGTTTATTTAAACTAGTAGACGCACTCACAATAGAAAGTTGCCTAAGAATATTTTTTGAAGCGTGTCCAAGACATTTGTGCCACAACTCAACCGAATTTCTGCCAATAATTGCCAAATTCCTCGTATCCGGAATGCATCGAAAAAAGAAAAGTCAATCTGCCCGTTCACCCACTCCAATCACTGTCCTCATCACATGGTCCTGTATAACACACAATGAAGCGGTGAAATGAAAAGTGCATTTATATCCATCCAATGATCTTGTTACAGAAATCAAATTGCGATTAAGATTATACACATATGACACTTTCCCAATTTTTTAATTTCCCGCCAGGATCACATTGCCGATAAGCGATGCCTGCGATATACTATCGTGCGAAAACCCGACCGGGCATTTTTCAATCTCCCGAACATCTGTTAATAATTGGAGAGAGCCTATCACATGATGAGTTGCACCAGTATCAATAATCCACGGTGAATCACGTGTTCATATTCGCGAGCCCAGCCTGTTCTGCTGTTTGAGCCGAAAGTAACCCATGTCCCCGCCGTGGATCGAGCCATGTAGTAACTTCATTGGCTTGTATTCGTGTTCCATGTTATCCTCTTCCACGTGCCTTTATGGCTGAAGAACCGGTCCGGCCATTTTTCAATCTCCCGAACATATGTTAATAATCGGAAAGAGCCTGTCACATGATTATTTGCACCAGTATCAATAATCCACGGCGACTCAATTGTCAATCGATCTTTCTTTTTAGCTAAATTGGGAAAGTCAAGAGTGCACTGCCATTGGGCTGAGTTTATATTATCGAGCCCAGCCTGTTCTGCTGTTTGAGCCGAAACCAACCCATGTCACTGCTTCAAATTGAGCCATGTAGTAGCTTCATTGGCTCATATTCGTGTTCGATGTTCTCCTCTTCCACGCCCCTTTCCGGCTGAAGATCCAGTCCGGCCACCTCCACGGCTTCCATAACTAGCGGCCCGCCCTCCATGTGGGCGGTCACCCCACCAATCAAGGTACCCGTGAATCTGGAAACACGATCCCTCGTCATGCCCGTTCCTGTTACAATGACAACACAGCAGCTCGGATTTGTCATCGACCTTCGGCCATACCTTCTTCTCCGCCTGAAACTTGAAGTCCATCATGGCCTCATGATGATCTTTGATCAGTCCGGCATCCCACACTTGCATCTCTGTTCAAGGATTTTCCTCCTGTTTCTATTTTTTTTGTTGCCGACTCCGGCTTCATCTTCTTTAACACTGAGTCGTATGTCACATAATATAGACGAGATCCTAATGTGCTTTGGATTCAAAGAATGATTGTCTACAGATTTTTTCTCCGTTTTGACAAAGAATGACAAAATTACATGGAAGAGATCCTAATGTGCTTTGTCTACAGAACTTTTCTCTATTTTGGAGAAAGGAAATTGTAGAAAGAAGACTGAGACAAGATCTAGAAAGATGATAAAGATTTAGCGGCACCGGACCTTGCGATCTTACCTCCTGCTACAACTACTGGCAAATCTACTTGGAGTGCGATAAGAAGAAGGACCACCGCAAGTATGCGGACTTCCTTCTATTCTCCGTCTGAGAGTTATCGTTAAAACATGAGGGTAAATTAGACCAAATATATTCTTTATGTCCATCTTGCAACTAAAATAAGTGTGCGGATCAAACCAAATAAAATCTAAAAATTAGTAAAAATTGTTTAAGTGGCGGCCTTAAACTACTATTTTTATAGTAAAAATATCTCATTGCTTGTAGATGACCGTTGCCTCATCATTCTAGCTGGCATTTCTTCTTTGCATATCTACCCAAATCAAAAATATCCTGATGGACATTCATATTGCTTACGGTCCATTTCAGTTAAAATATGATTGTTTTTGCCTTTTTGGTGGGGCTGGCTGCAGGATCTCTTCTCAGGCCATTAACCCTCTAACTAAATTATAATGATTCCAAATGCAGTATGACATTAATCATTAGAGATTTATCTCAGTAAAAACTTCCCTCTACAGCTTCAGGATCGAATCATGATGCCGCCTGTTTCTACACCAAATATATGTGGATTAAGAAAATACCATTTCCTAACTCATTTCTTGAACTACATTAGTTTACTTGATAAAATGAATTAAAGTCGGTTTCCAGTTTTTTCCTGATTTCTCCAATCTTTTAGATGACGTCTCTCCCTATGAATCTTATTGGGCAATCATTTTACTTTAATATCTTTCAAACAATATCACATTTCCTAATCATCTATAGAATAATATAAGGTGTAACTATTTTATAGATATATAGGAAATAGGATAAAAAACAAATTGGTTGATTTTTAAGTAAACGTGATTTTTCTTAAATATCTTTCAAACCATGATGTCGAAATTGATAAAATTTTCAATTTTTTTAAAAAAAAATTTCTTCATGTTATTGGTTTTGAGACTTGGTTTGATATCCTTGCATGCTTTTTCATGTGATTTACTCAGTTGTGAACTCTTATCAATAATGACTCAGATGTAATCGACATGTCACGATAAATTAGTTGAGAAGATCGAAGTAGAAACAGTCAAAGTACATTTTTTTCAACATATAATCAAATTAAATTTGATTATTTTTGTACTTAGTATGAGGTTTGTTTATGAGAAAAGGAATTTGTGTACATTTTTGTTCGGCTTGTTTTACTATAAGTACAAGACCTATTGTTGACAAGGACTGTTGAAGATATAATTAACAATACATAGTTAATGTGTATTTACTTTTATAACCCTTGTACTAGTATATATACTGTAACGTTGTAACACTTTGATAGATTAATACAATACTCAATTACCACATGGTATCAGAGCTTTGATCCATCATCCCAAAACCCTGCGCAGCCTTCTCCTTCAAACAAAAAAAAAACCCTAGCCGATCTTCACCATATCGGACGATGACAGCACCACCACTGTTGCTCAACGTTACCCAACGTTTACACCCCGATCCTCCATTCATGTGACCAAATTAACACGCCTAAACTACAACCTCTGGAGAGCGCAACTTCTACCCTACCTACGAGGACAGGGCGTGTACGGTTTTATCGACGGCTCCATCGCTGCTCCACTGCCGAAGCTCCTCACCGCCGACGGAAAGCATGAAGACAACCCTGACTATGAAACCGACCTTGCAGCCTGGACCAAGACGGATCAGATGATCCTTTCCACCATAACTTCGTCCCTATCTGATGAAGTGTTGCTCCAAGTATATATAGCAACCACTTCCGCCGCAATCTGGACGGCCTTGCAGACATCGTTTGCATCCCAAAGCCGTGCAAGACTGGTCCAACTCCGTGCTGAATTGGCCTCCACCCGAAAAGATACACTGTCTGCATCTGAATATTATTTCAAACTCAAGAACCTCTCGGATGAATTACATATGGCTGGTCACCCTCTTTCCGACGATGACTTCGTCACCTACCTACTCGCCGGCCTTGGGCCTGAATACGATTCACTGGTCACCATGGTGACTCAAAAAGAGTCGATTACCCCCGATGAACTTTATGCGTCTCTTCTCACCACCGAGTCACGAATTCAGCGTCACCGGCCCTCTCTGCTTGCGTCCCCGACTGTTGCTCCACCGCCTCAGGCCAATTATGCTTGTTCCCCTGCTAGTAATGGTAGCAATTATGGTAATAATACTTATGGGAATAACAGTGCCTCCAATCACAACAACTCCAATCGTGGCAGAGGTCATTCACCAAATTATCGAGGTCGTGGTGGTCGTGGTCGCGGCCGTGGTAATTCACGCTCAAACAACACTGGTAACGACCCTTCTATTACTTGTCAAATATGTGCGAAAGTAGGGCATACTGCCCATGCGTGTTATTACAGGTATAGCAAATCTGCAGACCCTGCAGCCACCCCACCCCCACATAACACTAGCCGTAACCCTCAAGCGTATGCTACTCACCCGCCCTACAACCCTAACTCTGAATGGCTTCCCGATACTGGTGCCACACATCACCTTACCAACGACCTTCGCAATCTAAATGTTAATTCTGAACCTTATGATGGCACTGATCAAGTCCATATTGGCGATGGCTCAGGTTTGCCTATCACTCACTCTGGCTCATCTCAATTGTACACACCTCCACACACGTACCACCTCTCTAATGTTCTTGTCTCCCCTGCGTTAACCAAAAATCTACTGTCAGTTCAACGTTTTTGTGCTGACAACTCTGTTTATTTTGAATTTCATGATTCTTTCTTTCTTGTGAAGGATCTTTCGGGCACCACTCTTCTTAAAGGATCTGTCCACGATGGCCTCTACCGCTTCAGCGACCCTCCTCGTAGTCCTGTCCATGCTCATCACTCGACGGCTCCCTCCTCCACTCCTTGGCATCACCGTCTTGGTCACTGCTCCCACCAAGTTCTTCGTCAAGCTTTACGTACTTTAAATATTTTACTTCCTAATAAACCACCGGAAGCGGTTTGTGCTCCGTGTCAACTTTCAAAAAGTCATCGTCATACCTTATACACTTCAGATTTTACTTCTACTTCGCCTTTAGATTTAATTTACTCATATGTTTGGGGACCTACTGAGTCCTCCATTTATGGAAATTCGTATTATGTTAGTTTTCTTGATGACTTTACCAAATACATATGGCTTTACCCTTTAAAACACAAATCTGACGTTGAAATCATTTTTCCAAAAATTTTAGCACTCGTTGAACGTCAATTTAATTCCAAACTCAAGGTAATTCAAACCGACTGGGGCGGTGAATACCGCCATTTTGCTCGTACCTTAACCCACTTGGGCATTCAGCATCGTCGATCCGCACCTCACACGCATGAACAGGCCGGTGCCATTGAACGTCGGCACCGCCAAATCACTGAAGTTGGTCTTTCCCTCCTTGCTCATTCGAACCTTCCTTTGCCCTACTGGGAAGATGCCTTTATCACCGCCACCTATATCATTAATCGTCTTCCTTCCCGTGTCCTTAACAACAAATCACCGTTTGAGCTTGTCTATCACCGCACCCCCGACTACTCATTTCTTCGCACCTTTGGCTGTGCTTGTTGGCCTTACCTTTGACTTTACAATCGCCACAAAACTGATTTTCGCTCCAAAACCTGTGTGTTCCTTGGTTATAGTCCCTCACACCATGGCTATAAGTGCCTTGACCTCTCCACCGGTCGTGTCTACGTTGCTCGACATGTTGTCTTTGATGAACGCGTCTTTCCCTACACACCAACCCTTTCCACCCCGCCACCCACCACCTCCACCGTACCCCTCCCATTATACCTACCCTCTCATCCTACGGCCCCTCAAACAAACCAAAACCACCACGTTAGCTCTTCCACCCACGTCTCCCCCACCCCCTGCTGCTCCCACCCTTTCCCCACAACCCGACACCCAACCACCTTCACATTCTCCCTCACCTCCACCCCCCCGCCTATCCCTCATCACCCTATGACCACCCGCACTCGAACCCAAACACTCAAACCCAAACATAACCCGGATTTTATTCGCTACCCTCTCCCAAAAGCCCTTACCGCCACCGCCTCTTCTTCTGAACCCACCTCCTACACCGAAGCCGTTAAACACAGGGTGTGGCGTGATTCCATGCAAGACGAGATTCATGCTTTACTTCATACTAACACGTGGGACCTTGTGCCCTACCGTCCCGATATGAATGTCGTTGGGAATAAATGGGTGTTTCGTACTAAGCTTCATGCGGATGGTCATATTGAGCGACATAAAGCCCGGCTTGTTGCCAAGGGCTTTCATCAAGCTGAAGGTATTGACTACACTGAAACCTTCAGTCCAGTTGTTAAACCTGTTACTATTCACGTACTGTTATCACTTGCTGTTTCACAGGGTTGGCCACTTCGGCAAATTGACATTCAAAATGCGTTTCTTCATGGCAACCTTACCGAGACGGTTTATATGGCCCAACCCCTGGGATTTGTCCATCCCGACCATCCCACTTATGTTTGCCGCCTGAAACGCAGTCTATATGGTCTGAAACAGGCTCCGCGGGCATGGTTCTCTCGCTTCACTGATGTACTCACCTCATTCGGCTTTACTGGTTCTAAAGCGGACACGTCGCTCTATATTTACTCTCGGGGACCTATTCGGCTTTACATCCTTATTTATGTGGACGACGTACTTATTACTGGCAACAGTGCCGCACACATTGACGAGGTCATAACGTTCCTTAATCATCACTTTCCGGTCAAAGATATTGGTCCTCTTTCCTACTTTCTGGGCATTGAAGCTCTTCATACACCGGATGGTCTCTTTCTCACGCAACGTAAATATATCTTTCAATTGCTCCCGAAGGTGAACATGGATAAGTCCAAACCGTGTTCCACCCCTATGGCCGCCTCCACCCGTCTGCACCATGATCCGGGCCCTTTATTCTCGGATCCGGCCCTTTATCGTACTGTTGTTGGTGGCCTTCAATACCTCGGATTTACTCGTCCGGATATTGCCTTTGCGGTTCACAAGGCAAGTAAATTTATGCATGCTCCAACCGAGGATCATTGGTCAGCAGTCAAACGCCTACTCCGTTACCTTAAAGCCACGGTCTCTGACGGCTTATTATTCTCCCGGCGTTCCTCTCCGCACCTGCGTGCGTACTCCGACTCAGATTGGGCTGCTGACCCTGATAATCGTCGCTCCATCGGTGCCTATTGCATCTTTCTCGGGGACAACCTTATTAGCTGGCGTTCCAAACAGCATCTCACCGTTTCTAAGAGTAGCACCGAGGATGAGTACAAGACCCTCTCCAACACTGCGGCTGAAATTCAGTGGATTAGTAGTCTTCTACGTGATATGCTCATTGTCACTCCTACTCCGACTCTTTGGTGTGACAATATTGGTGCCACATACCTCGCTCACAACCCGGTTTTCCATGCTCGCACCAAACACATTGAAATCGACTTCCACCATGTTCGCGAGCTAATTGCGGCCAAGAAGCTCAACGTTGCCTTCCTCACTTCCAAGGACCAACTTGCGGACTTACTCACCAAGCCTTTGGGAAATCCACATTTTACTACCTTGAAGAACAATCTCCGTGTCTACTCCCTACCCACGGGATTGCGGGGGCGTGTTGAAGATATAATTAACAATACATAGTTAATGTGTATTTACTTTTATAACCCTTGTACTAGTATATATACTGTAACCTTGTAACACTTTGATAGATTAATACAATACTCAATTACCACAAGGACTCACAAATCGACCATTCAATTTTTATAAACTCAAAATTGATTAGTAGAGAATCAAAAGTCTTCTTAATTAATCATGGTGAAATTTTCATTTTCAATCATTATCACTCTTGCAGTTATCGTTTTAGCACTATGGTCACATGTGGGAGCTAATGGTTCACAAGAAGATCCTGCTGCAGGTACCAATGACGACAACGTTTTAAAACTAGATTCAAGCTTTTTGGCTAGCGCTGCCACTTCCTCTGGATTAATCCCGAAGAAGCTTTCGATGATATTGAGGCATATGTTACAGCTAGTGTGTTGCGAAACATGCACTTGCGATGACAATGCAAACCAGTGCTACTGTTGCGGGGGTCATCATGACAACAATGCATCTGTTCATTTGCTGTGCAATAGTGGAGATGTATCTTTAAACAATGATAATGATGGCTGCTAAACTCAGGCAATCGATCTACAAGTTTCCAGTAAAAGTCATGCATGTTTGATGGTGGGTGTCGTTTTCTAATAAAACGTTATTGTTACTCAAGTGAATGATTTCCATTTGGTGTTGCAATAACCCTTGTTTTCATTGTTATTTCAATTTTGTGTTGCAATTAATACTCTTGTTTTTCAATTTTCTGTTGCAAAATTTCATTTTCGATCGTTTTATTTTATTTGTTCTTTATCATTTGTGTATTATGTCATCCTTATCTATGATCACCAGTCTCTTAAACTGGATGTATGAAAATATGGATTGTTCACTTATGTTGGAAATTTCAATTGTTTTTACTGAGTTCAAATTTTGTTTTTCTTTTTTAATGAAAAGTTTATGCATTAAGTTTTTAAAAAATTCCTAAAAATTAGTTTTTTAACTATGTTATTGCAATTAATAAGATTAAAAAGAGAATCATTTTAAATACATTTGTGCAGCAATGCCGTATGCGGCCCACCCCCTGTACCAACGGACCATGTGGAAGTGTAGACCTGACTCTTTAAAAACTATATACCGCAAACCCGATGTGAAAAAATCCAACACATGCATAGGAAAGTCTACAACACTCTATGTTATTAAAAACGATAACCCTAGAAAATTACAATGGTGGGATGTATAAAATAAAAGACGGTAAACGTGTAATCTATATATGACCATCTTCCTCTACAGAGAATGCATTTGATCTTCCCATCCATATATGAATCATCGATCTAACTTTAGCTTGAGTGAATTCCACTCGATTCCTTACAGGATAGAGAGTTTGTGTCTCAGGTGTAACTAGGGGCATGGTGCAAAAAAAAAATAGTATTAAGAAGACAAAAGATTATATATCGAAAAGAACGAAAAGAGATCCAACACCACATTTTAAATGCAAAGCGAAGTTAAATGACATAGAAGAGGAGTGGGGCCACCTGATTCCACCCCTCATCGATGATAAAGGATGCTTGGAAATAGTCTCTCCATGATTGAATCAAAATCTCTGGAAGAAGCATTTTCTCATGCAACAAAAAGGCTAGGTATGAAGCAAAAATGCCAAGGGCAGATGGGTCTTCCCTTTGCGCTAGCGATGTTTAGCCATACGTAGAGTACCTAGAGTAGTCACATCCCTATATATTAAAAATCTTAGATCCTAAAGCGCCCTCATTGTTGCAACTAAGTGAATAGTTTTTCGAGTAGACATGGCCTTTTTTGCTAATAAAACTCAACCGTAGAGTTCACCTTCTTGTACATGTGTAAAATACTATCACTATTCGATATGATATGTTGCCTAGTTTGGCTTAGCAAATCATGAAATCGTCATGAAGGTAAGCATTTGGTGATTGTGCGCACAAAAATCCACACTAAGTGATAAGGAAAAATAAATCCGGCTTGTGCATTGCGGATAATAAAGTTGACCCCAGCATGACCCGAATTTTCTAAAGAGGAGCCTTCAGTTTTCAACTTGAAATAATCATTCGCATGGATTGAAACAAAGGCCATGCCTTCAAAGAAAATGAGCTGTGCAAAAAGATGTGGTTAGAAGTACCAACACAATCACAAATGAAATACTTGTACGGCTCCATAAAACCCATACGAACAAGGTTGTCGGGCAGAGGAAGTGACTGGAGGAATAAACTCCATATAAAATAGAAATTTGAAGCGGATTATTAGGCTTCCATATCTTCTTCATTTCGTGAAAATTCAATTTCTTATCCCATGCAAGATCATAGGCCAAAGAGACATTGAAAACGACATCAACAATAGGTTTTTAAACCTAAGCTCACGTACCATCCAAGAAGAGCCCACAAAGAGAATCATCAACAAAATCTACCACCATTTGCATGGATTTCAAAACATGCCGTTTTGAGTTGAGGATGATCACCAAAGTTTTGCCCCATTAGCGTTTTTAGTGCAATACTTCTACTAAATTTCACATGTAAACTAATTTCTAATACGAAAAAGACTGTGATCACCAAATCTGTTTTCATTAGTGTGCCGACATAACGAGTCTAGTTGCCGCACTTTTCGAGTGGCGATCCAAGGTGGATTCCTGCTAGTCGTTTGTACGTTAGAGGCCGAACGATTGGACAACTATTGAGAAAGTTTAACAACCGAAAGAAAGCTTCAATCCTTTGGATAATATGTTATGATCTTTAACTTCATCATTTGTATTTTTATTTTTCCACGGGGTCGAACTTTATTTCAAAGAAAGTCGAATTTTTTAATTCTAATGCATCAACAGTTTGATTTCATTGTACATATGTCAGGTAAGCGAGGACGGATATATGAACATGTCGGGTTATGTAAGACATGGTTGATAGATGTACGGTATGTGTATCTTTCCATGAGTGTTGAGCATACAAGAGTCAAACGAGCCAATTGCTTGGTGGTGTGGGTGTGTGCGTAGAACGATAAGGGACATGGATTATGCGGCATAAAGAATATAACTTGGAATGAAAATAACATGATATCGTAAAATGTGGTTGTAAAGTGCAATTATGTGCTTATCTGAGACTTGTGTGATTCCGTGAATATGGATGTAATGTGTTTGAAGTGAATTAATGGGTCATCTTATCCGGGTATGTGGTATGAATTACCTTCCACACTCTCTCTCTCTAACTAATTAACCAAATTGTGCTAATACCATACAAATTTCAGGAGTATAAATGAGTTTTGTGAGACAAAGGACCCATGTTTGTGCAACCATTGAGATGCGTTGGAGATTGTAGTTTATGTTTTGGTCCTAGTTGTTCGGCTCTCTTATGTGTAGCTTTTAGTTTTCTTTTGGAGAACAAGGTTGTAGTCATCTTCAAACAAGTTTAGTGAAATAAAGTTGGTTGATGTTGTTTCCGAGCTAAGTTAGTTTTAATACTTTTGTTTTTTGTCGTTTTTTAATAAGATGAGTATAAACTTACGTGTGATATTGAATTTCAGGAGTGGTTCGTTACAATATATATATACATAAATACATATATAGATATGTATGTATAGATATATATATACACACACACACACACACACACACACACACACATATATATATATATATATATATATATATATATATGTATATATATATATATATATAATAGGAATGTGAAAAGGATGGATTAATCAGAAATACTCTTCCTTCTTTTGATTACATATTTTAGTTCGTTCAATTGTTGTTATATGGATTGTTTATAACAATCTCATTTAATAAACTATCAAACTGAATGGTGTCTGTAATGGTTGAACTACATCTGTGACATTTTTATTCGATATTCGGGTCGTTCATCAGTACACCTAGTAAAGACGTAAAACATTAAAAAATGTATATACTTTTTAAAAAGAATATTATTATTTTTTAGATTCCAGCAAAATGCTGATGGAAAAGTACAAAGCACAATCAATCAAAGATCTTAATCCTCCCTTCCAAAGTAAACATATTTTTAATTTGCCGGAAATCTGTCGCGATGTTGGGACAGATTGCCCACACACTTAATGTATAAAGAAATAAACTTGCGCCTTTACTGGCACCAATTGATTTTAGTACAACGGTAACGCTTTATCTTAACATGGTATCAAGCGCTTTATCGTAACATATTGGGACAGATTGCCCATACTCTTGAATGCCTAAAGAAATATAGTAGCGCCTTTATTAAGATTGTTAGCGCTTGATCCTTAACATCACCAGTCTCTTAAACTGGAGGTATGAAAATAGGGATTGTTCACTTATGTTGGAAAGTTCAATTGTTTTTACTGAGTTCAAATTTTGTTTTTGTTTTTATAATGAAAAGTTTCTGCATTCAGTTTAAAAAACCAATTCCTAAAAAAATTTGTTTTTTAACTACGTTATTGCAATTAACAGGATTAAAAAGAGAATCATTTTAAATACATTTGGCTAGCAATGCCGTATGCGGCCCACCCCCTGTACCTACGGACCATGTGGAAGTGGAGACTTGACGCTTTAAAACTATATACTGCAAACCCGATGTGAAAAAATCCAACACATGCATAGGAATTGAAAGTCTACAACACTTTATGTTATTAAAAACGATAGCCCCGGAAAATTACAATGGTGGGATGTATAAAATAAAAGACCGTAAATGTGTAATCTGTATATGATCATCTTCCTCTAAAGAGAATGCATTTGATCTTCCCATCCATATATGACTCATCGATCTAACTTTACCTTGAGTGAATTCCACTCGATTCCTTGCAAGATAGAGAGTGTGTGTCTCATGTGTAACAAGGGGCATGGTGCCAAAAAAGCAGTATTAAGAAGAGAAAAGATTATATATCCAAAAGAACGAAAAGAGATCCCACACCGTATTTGAAATTCATAACGAAGTTAAATGACATAGAAGAGGAGTGAGGCCACTTGATTCCACCCCTCAACGATGATAAAAGATGCTTAGAAATAGTAACTCCATGATTGAATCAAAATCTCAAGAAGAAGCATTTTCTTATGAAACAAAAAGGCTAGGTATGAAGCAAAAATGCTAAAAGTTAAAGAGCATGGAGCGGAGAGGTTACAACCTGATTTACACTTTTCACAAGGGTGGACGGTGCTTCCCTTCGCACTAGCGTTGTTTAGCCATACGTAGAGTACCTACAGTAGTTACATCCCTATATATTAAAAATCTTAGATCCTAAGGAGCCCTTGTTGCAATTAAGTGAATAGTTTTTTGAGTAGAGATGGCCATTTTTGCTAATAAAACTCAACTGCAGAGTTTACCTTCTTGTACATGTGTAAAATACTATTACTATTTGATATGATATGTTGCCTAGTTCGGCTTAGAAAATGATATACCGCGGCCGAACAAGGTAAACTAGACAACCCTTAGACCCACCTCGGTGGTCTCTTCTCAGCCTCTGACCTCCATCACCACCAGCCTAACTGGAAATAAGACGATCGAGTCACCGAGCTCACGTGATCATTTCAACCATCAAACTGGGGGCCGAGCGCGTCGCCCCCCTGTCCGCCGCACCGATCATTCGGACTAAGCCCTCTGTACATAGGCAAGCACGTTCCATACTTAGCATTAGAAAAGATGAGGCAATCCCGGCATGAAGACGTTAGAGCAGCCAACGGTCTCATCAGTGTGACCCTATACACATGCATGCCTTCTTAATTATGCTTAATTATGTCTTGTCACCGTTAGTCTAATTGCGATTAACGTTTTGCCTATAAATAGAGGCTTCATGTTACTTGTAAGGATATACGCTATTTAATATGGAAGAGACACTCTGCCAATTCGTCCACCACGTCTCTTTCCTATCCTTCATCATGTCCGCCGGCTGAACACCGCCATGAGTTCTTCATAGCCACCGTTTTCTCACACCAGAAATCTTCCTTACCATTCAGATATCCGTCGTATAAACACCCTTACAACCATCGTGATATTTCTAGCAACATCAGTTGGCTCCGTTACCGGGAAACTTTATCGAAACCACATTTATAGCTTTTTCTGGCGACTTACGCTGCTATCTTCAAACTCGCAGTCAAGAAAAGTTTCGACCTTTGGGTTGTATAGCATAAAGATTAAAGCTTTCACCGTTATCTTAAAGCAGTGAGTGAAGGGGTTCTCGATTTTATGAGTCAGGGCCCTTTCACGGGGTAAGCTTACCAAGTAAGGAGACGACGCACTATCGGTAGCTTCACAAAGTTCCGGGGGATTCATCATCACCCATGGATCAGCGCATGCATGCTCCCATGTTTCAGTTTTACAAAGTAGCTGTACTGTGTCAATAGGATTAATTCGGAAGCGTATCGGCTAAACTCTCTATCGAATTCTGGGTAAACCTGCATTTGTTTCAAGCGATTTGGCTAGTTAGCGTATTGTGCAAGTTTCCTTTCAAATCAGATGACTGGAGGGAATTTCATAGACCCTGAGAAACCGAATAAAGGAGCAAATCAAGAGCCACCACGTGGCGCAACATCGCATCAGAGTAGGCGTAGTAGGGGTTCGCACACCGCTGGTGGAAACAGCAGCCACAATAACCACTCCGACATGCGTGGGGTGTTGCTAAAAAAAGCAAAGGCACAAGAGTTGAAGGCCACGGCTATAAGGAAAATCCATGGCAAGCAAGTCGTGGAGTCAGCACAACAAAACATAAAGCGGGTGACAACCTCGGTCATCGAACCAGACTCCCACGCCCTCGCTCTGAAATCTCACATGGAATACGTAGACGACATGCGGGTCTACAATATACAACTTATAGCGGGTGGCCACCAACCCCTGCCGGTAAGTAAGTTCTCTCTGCTTGCACCAACTCCAAATGAGGTACAAACCACTCATAATCCCCTCAAAAGAAAAGATCCAGTTGGGGCCGGTCGCGTTCATCGGGCATAGGCACAACAGAGCAGTCATTCACGGTGGATAACATCCACGGTGCAACCCCTGCGCGTAGTCAACTGAAGCGGGTAGAGAATACTCAACAGGTACGATCCCGAACCGACATAATTGATGACTCAGATTACGCGGAAAGCACGATCAAGTCAACTTTCCCCCCAGAAATGGTGGATGAATTTGAACTAATGAAGAGGAAAATTGCAGACCTAGCGAAAGGTAAGCAGTATTCCGGGAAACACCCACTTGAGGAACGTGTGTTCTTCATGAGAGCATACTAAAAGCAGCCCCGAGAGGTGGTATACAATATCCAATATCCATAAACTATAGCGGGACCACAGATCCCTTCGACTGGCTGTCAGCCTTCTGGAGCAAGTTTAGCCTGGCCACGTCCAGTGAAGAAGCGTGGTGCATTGAATTTGTCGGAGCAAAGCAAGATAGGGCAGCCACGTGGGTTCGTAGTTTGCCTCCCAGGTCAGTTACATCGTTGGATAACCTTGTGAACAAATTTACAACTGAGTTTAGGTCTGTTGGTCAGCCCAAGAAGACCCACACAGACTTTCACGAAATCCGCTAGGGCGAGAGTGAGACTACTCGAAGTTTCTTTGATCGCTTCACTAGAATTTATGAGTAGACTCGAGGGTTGCCCGAGACTGTGGTGATGACTAGCTTCAAAGCGGGGTAGGGAAAGGGTTACCTCAAATCCCATTTCGCTCTCAATGCGCCAAAAAACCTCCAAGATATGCTAGCTCAGGAAATAAAATATGTTGCTACCGAGGCACCAACAACAGCATCTACGAATCGGCATGACAGGCAGAGGACAAACCGGAGCCCAACATGAGAGAGTCGCAGGAATGAGGATCGCGATCTCAGGAAATCCTAGAAATTTACAAACGACAACATCATGCCCATTACTATCTCATACACCCGGCTCCTAGCTGAGATAAAGGATGAACTGCCCGATCCAACTCTGATGAGGCCCGATAGGCGCCGTGATACCTCCAACTACTGCCAGTATCATAAAGATAATGGGCATACCACAGAGGATTGCAGGCAGGTGAAAATTGAGATCGAATAGCTAATACAACGAGGAAGGCTTGACCAGTATAGAAAGGATGGAGGCGGGGAAAACAAAGATAATAGGCATCCCCGTCAGTATGACAGAGAGATTCACATGATTACCAAAAGTGCACCTAGCAATAACCAGATCAAACAGCGAATCAACTCCATTCATAAACGCGTCGAGCGACCGGCTACCCTACTCTGACAAGAACAACCCCTTACTTTTAGCAGCAGCGAGTTGGTCACATCCTTTAATACTGAGGATTCCTGCTTAAGCATCTCGGTAATCATCAACCGAGCATTGTTAAACAGGGTAATGATAGACACGGGGGCCTATAGAGATATCATGTACTACCATTGAATCAGGGAGCTCGGCTTTAGTGACTCAAACCTGAGACCGCACAACGGAAACCTTGAGGGGTTTACCAATCACCGAATTCAGGTCAAGAGGGCATCGATCTAGATGTGCAGATGGGGGACTATGCTCCTTTTGGACCGAGAATGTAAAATTTCTTGTTGTAGATATCCAGTCAAGTTACAACGTAATCATAGGAGCCCAGCTCTACGACAGTTCCAAATGGTTGTTTCGCTCCCTCATCAGCGGGCAAAATTTTACATGAAGGATGGGATCAGAGAATGTGTGTCGATTTCACTAACATAAACAAATCTTGCCCGAAGGATCCTTACCAGCTTCCTAGGATTGATAGGTTGGTTGACTCCATCACAGGCTTTGATACCTTAAGCTTTCTAGACGCATATTCTGGGTATCATCAAGTCAAGATGGCAAAGTGTGATAAGGAAAAAACGGCTTTCAGAGCGGCCGGAGGTCTATATTATTATGAGATAATGCCGTTTGGGCTGAAGAATGCAGGATCGACGTATCAAAGGATGGTGAATAAAGTTTTTGAAGCACAGATCGACAAAAATATGGAGGGGTATATAGATGACATGGTCATCAAATCAGTCACTGGCTGCCATGCCTCTGACCTTGCTGAAACGTTTGATATTGTTCGAAGACATTCCATGAAGCTTAACCCGGGAAAATGCATATTTGACGTGAAAGAGGGCAAATTCTTAGGGTTCATGGTTAGTCACATTGAGGCATAGAGGCCAACCCAGAAAAGATACAATCTTTTATCAAAATGAAGGAACCAACGTGCATCAAATGTGGTTCAAAGACTTAAAGGCAGGATAATATCTCCGGGCAGGTTCATATCGAAATCCGCAGAAAAATGTCTTCCTTTCTTCAAATTTCTAAAAGGTGACACAACCTTCTCTTGGGAAGAAGAATGCTCCAAAGCATTCCAAGCTCTCAAAAGGAATATCTGGGAAGACCTCCATTCCTAGTCAGCCCGACAGATGGGGATATTATGTTTCTATATTTGGCGGCGTCAGATCAGGCTGTAGCCGTTTTACTTGTAAAGGAGGTCGGAACCCTTCAAAACTCCTTTTTTTGTGTAACCAAGGCTCTCAGTCCGGTGGAGGGCCGCTATTTTAATGTTGAAAATCTTGCCTACTCACTAGTTGTTGCCGCCCACAAATTCAGAGGTTACTTTACTTCGCATGCTATTGTCGTTCTCACGAATAGTCCATTCCGTCAAGTACTGCACATGCCAGACATATCAGGTCGCTTGCTTCATTGGGCAATCGAGCTCACATAATTTGATATACATTACCATCCTCGAAAGGAAATCAAATCACAATCACTAGCAGATTTTATCTTGGAAACAAGTTTCAGCATAGAACAGACGAGCCCGCATGACATAAGTAACCAAGACCAAGCTGAAGTCACAGAAGCTAGGCGGCCAGAAAACTGTTGGCAGTTGTACGTCGACGGTGCCTCCAGCAGGAATGAATGCGGGGCTGGTATTGTGTTATCCGAGCCGGGTACAACAGAGGAAATTGAGAAAGCACTCCGATTTGAGTTCGATGCCTCCAACAATCAGGCAGAATACGAGGCAGTCATAGCTGGTCTCGAACTCGCAAAAGAAATGAAAGTAGATAACTTCGAGGTCTACTGTGACTCACAACTGGTGGTCAACATGGTTTCAGGAGATTACGGCACACATTGTGACATCCTGGGTAAATACTGTGAGGCCGTTTGGCAGCTAAAAAGAGAGTTCAACTATTGTGAGTTCAAAAGAATTGACAGAAAGGAAAATCTGAGAGCAAACTTTCTATGAAGGATATCAGAGGGTGAAGAGTTTGCTGATCCCTCCATAATGGTTGAATATCTAGCAGCGCCTTCTATTGACAAAGATAAGGTGATGAATGTTGATGAGCGGGCACTGAATCAAGGCTGGATCGACGAAATCAAAGCATGCTTCAATTCAGGCTGGTTACCAATGGGTAAGAATGATCCATCATGAAACCAAAGCTCAGATGTGTCAGCAAGGAGAAAAGCGAAAAGATCCTAACAGAGCTCCACCAGGGGGCATGTGGGGGACACACCGCTAGCCGATCCTTAGCTCAGAAGGTTATATTTGTAGGATATTATTGGCCAATGATTCTTCCAGACGCCGAGACCTTGGTCAAGAAGTGCCATGCATGCCAGAAATTTGTAGAAATACCAAGGTTGCCATCTGTGGAGCAATGCATAGTCATAACTGCCTGGCAATTTGACATGTGGGGTTTGGACCTCATTGGCCCGTTCCCAAAAAATAGGATCTAAGAAGTTCGGCATTCCCAGAGCAGTAGTCACAGATCACGGGCCGTAGTTCAGAAAGGAATTCTCAAGTTTCTACAGAGATTATAACGTGAAACACGGGCAGTCCTCAGTAGCCTACCCACAGGAAATGGCCAGGCTGAGGCTGGAAACAACCAGATAATCAAAATTCTCAAGAAAAGTGTAATCGATTGTGCTATGGCTAGGGGATGGGTTGATTATCTCCCTGCAATTTTGTTGTCACTCCGGACGACGGTGAAAACCCCTACACGCCTGACTCCTTTCACGCTTACATATGGATCTGAGGCCATGACCCTGATTGAAATGGTTATGCAAAGTATCCGAGTCGCAAAGTACACCCTTGAGGATAACGAGCTCAACAGAAAGATCGAGCTAGATCTGGTAGAAGAAAAGAGGATAGCAACATATCATAGGCTCGTAAATTATAAGCAAATCGCCAAGTGAGTTCACGATAAAAATGTTCGGGGTTATTCTCTCAAAGTAGGGGATTTCATTCTCCGCAATAGAATGGCCACAGGCTTAGAGCCGGACAGAGGCAAGCTGACCGAGAATTGGAAAAGCCTGTATCAAATTTCAAGAGAAATCATGAAAGGAACATACGTACTAAAAGACATCGAGGGCTATGAGCTTAGCCGTCCGTTGCACGCAGGCGACCTAAGGAAATATTACATGTAATAAAGCATGCGGACACAGCCATGACTACGTTTACGACGTACATGACTCGGTGTTTTTTTTTGGGTTATGGCTCTTCATTTTAATGTTTACGACATTAATGAATACGCTTTCTTATTTCGCTATTATGTAAACCTGCATGCTCGGTATGGATTATTTTAAGTACGATGCAATTTCCCAATAAAAAACTATCTTATTTTCGGAAGAAACAAACGACAACGCCCATTTTTTATCATTTGCAAAAACAAGGGGGCCGGTTCCTAAAAATATACAAAAAAATTAAAATAAAAAAAGAGGAAGGGGAGGCTAGAGATAGTTGTAGCTCGAGCGGAGGTACTGATCTCTGGGCACAAGGGGCATCCAGAAGCTAGTGGTGTAGAGACTTGTGATCAACCAAGCAAATGGTATCAAGCGGTTAGGCCTCATACCCCTCGCAAAGTTAACAGCCTCATGATGAATAATAAGACCCCAGTCAACATTCACATCCGCCGTACATATTGCATGTACAAGGATGGCCTCCTCATCAGTAAGCAATTCAAAATTTTCAGTAGGGATGGATCGAGAGTTAATAAATCGTTTCCACTCTTGGTACCATCCACAGAGCCCAGAAATAACACCATTATGAACGGGCACGTCGTCCCTCGTAGGAAAAAGGTGAGAGTACGCATCATACCTTGAATAAAAATATGGCTCTTCGATGTCAAGATCCCAGGCCGTTTTCAAGGCTGGGTCAAAAGCGGGGAGTTGCAGAAACTCATTCAAGGCCGCCGGGGTGAAGCGTACTTGAATGCCCTGGACAGAAATGCTGGATACCTCTTCAATGGACTGAGCTTCTGATAAGACAGCATAGAATTCACGTGCCAGAGTGAGGTTGCACCTCCCAATAAGGTCAAGGAGAAAGTGTTGCCACCCAGAGTAAGCCACATGAAATAAAGATCCACTGCCATCAATTTTGCTCAAGTTTAAAATCCTCTCGGGAAGGTGTGCGCAATCGGCAAAATAGCTCCTATAATTTTGAACAGCGATAACAGACGCCGTGTTAAAGAAGGGAGACAGTAGAGTAGGCGAGGTAGATCCGGAAGAGGACGACATAATAAATGCATAAATGGAGTTCCCTGGGATTCAGATGAAATTTCGTAGAATATGGTTTGAGTTTTCAAAGCAACAAAGATTTTTCCCTCCATTTATATAGAGGAGGAAGAAATATTGACGGCAGGATTGAAAGGCATTCAACGGTCAGAGTTTGTAAGCTGTTCAAATTCAACATGGGAATCTGATCCGTTTTAAAGGCTAAATTGAACGCACGGTCTTCTAGGGCAACCGTGAATCTTCTACATTAATGCCGTATTCCCCCTAACGAGGAGAATGCGAGCTTGATATGGGTGTGAGGTCACACATCGAACGGCCTGCCACACCCGGGTCGGATCGTTGGTCCGATTAAACATGGAAGCAGAGAACACTTGAACATAAACAAAAACCAAGACACGAACACAAATTGAAAATTTAAGCAAACTACATTATCAGTAGAAAAGGAAAAACATTACATTGGACAGCTAAAAATCAAAGGTCTCTTCCTCAGAAAAGAGCCCTGGGTTAGGAGAGGAGCCCGAAAGGATCTCATCAAACACAATATTCTGCCGTGGCAAATACTCATCCGATGAACAAGCAGGGACCAAAGTAGAACAGAGGTTGGAGATCAGCGAGGGAAATGGGATGGAGTGACCATTCTCCATGACCGTAGCAAAAGACACCGCCTCGTGGTGCATAAGGAGACCTCAAGCTACATTCACTGATAGAGACATGATGGCATGCAAAAGTAGACCCTCCACCTCCGTGACCTCTTCAAAATCCTTTGTAGAGTACGTGGGTGTTGTTGAAGCGCTTCCACTCACGTGCGTCCGAAGATAGCTCAGACGCAACTCCCTCCGGAGCAAACTGCAATGAGTTAGGAAACAGGTAGTGGAGGGCACTATTATGATGTTCTTGCCGAGAGGCCTCATCCTCATCCAGAGCCTAACCCCGCTTATAATGAAGGGAAGGATCGCATTGGGCAGATGGAAAAAATCGTTGATAACATGCCGGAGTAAATGGAACCGCGACTCTACGGACTGGCACAGAGGTCAGCGGCTACCTACTCGCAACCTCAGAGAGAGCCACGTAGAAATCGCACACCACTGTAGTATATTAGTGACCGGAGGGTTTGGCCACCAGATCCCCCCAACTAGACTGTGAGATGCAGAGATGAGACCCCCCGCTGATTCTGCTGAAATTCAGTCCCCTTTCGATCAATAAGGGGCAGTGATTAAAGTACCCCCAGAAATTGGCCAGCACTTTGTTTGAGGAGGTCTTAAAAAAGGAGGACTGAGCATTGGACGGAGGCATATTGACGGGATTAGAGCACAATGTAGGCTATAAAGAGGATTGAACAATAAAAAGCTTCAAAATTGTTCATAGAGCGAATAAGCATGACAACTAAACACTTCGTTTATTTAGGAATGACTGGAAAGATCTACAGTCCAGGTGGTGCCAATCTAACGGTCGGGGTTAGATCTTTTCAAATTCAAATTTTTAGAAAAACGGATAGAGAATACATTAGCCGCTTTTAATGATACATCAGTGATTTCCCTTACGGTCAAGGTTACAGTTACCAAAGAAAATAATAAAGAGGCCTGACAGAGGGAAACACTTACATTTCCCAAGACTGACACACCAAAAGTGGTAAACAGAGAGAAATTCAAAGTTAGTTCGATCATGCCCCAATAGGAATCATGCCTGAAGCAACTAATCACATGTTATACTTTCACAAGGTTACGCCCTAAGACCAGAATAGAAGTCGATTCGACAGAAATCGAATTATTTTCGACAAGCTTATACTGGCCCAAAGCTTCTTAAAAAGAAGGGGGCAGTGTACCATGGACAAGGTCGGGGTTGTACCTACTCGAAAGATGTCATTTTCGAGCAAATTGAGAGAAATTGAGACATATCGAGCACAAAACAACGAAAAGGAAAACCTGCAACTAACCATAGCAAAGAGAAGGCCATGCAACCTCCGTTACAATATCTAAAGTTTATGGAGTGGTTACAAACAAGGATAAGAAATTAAATAGTCTCAAAATATTACAACTTGGGGCACATTTAAACAGCATCAAAAACATCATGGTTGATTCCTTCTCCCTCGGGCACTAGGGATGCATCATGGACGCTCTCCCTTTGAAGCAAGGGGTGCAACAGCAAGTCAACCATGCTCGAGGCAGAAAGAGCCGGGGGAATCACTGAGGTCGCCGCAGGAGGTCCATCAACCAATGCCCTCAAATTTCCAGGGATCACCGGAGGTGGACTCCAAGGTGCTTCTCCTCGCTCGGGTATCATATTGATCGGGCATAGTCCAATCCGTTAGAGTTTCAAAGAAGGGCATTGGCCCTAAGGGCCCATCGAGCACATCGGGCTAAGTGGTAAAAGCCTTCATCGTACCCAGCCAATCCCGGGGCGGCAAGAGCCTTTGAATAACCCTCAGAGTCCTGAAACGCGGCAATTCCTTCGGTACGGGCTGCAACTCTAGCCGCCTCTAGTTTGGCTTCCATATTAGACTCAAGAGCCTTTTTCTCATTAGCCCAGCCTCAGCTGCCCGAGTAGCTCCAAAATGATCTGGTTAAACTCAAGTGCTTCCTTCTCGGCCTTGGATATGAGCTCGGCACGGGCAATCTCAGCGGCCTCGATATCCTCTCGCCGATTCCTCCTTATTTCCTCCAACTGACTTTTGCCCGTACCAGCTTCAAGGGTAGCCCGATTCACCTGCTCTTTCAACATGCCAACCTTCTTCAAAGCTGCATCCCACTAATGCTCACGGTCAGCATCCATCCGATCATGCTGAGCTACTGCATTTGTTGGACTTATTTCTGAGTTTTAGTGATGAGTGCCAGACTAACTGTTATAGTGCAAAGGCAAAAACATGTCTAGATCAAATGTATAGGTTTATCAGAGTTTGATCTTTGAATAGGTTTGATCAAACAAGCACTGTAATGGTCAGCTAATTTATATCAGCAGACTGGTCTATATCAGTAGGGTAGATAGGTCGGTAGACTAGTCAGGAACCTGTTGAAGACTGAAGGCTGAGGGCTCAAACTTAGTTAATGAAGGCTAAGGGATCAAACTTAGTAATTAAAGTCAATGATATGGAATCAGAATTTAGGCAAGTCTGTGATGACCTAAACTGATTACATATACCTTGTGTACAAGGTCTAAGTTCCTTAAGTTGGATGGTGAATGTAACTTAGTTATTTGCAAAAAAAGTGTATTCTAACTTCACAAATAAAAGTTAGATAAAAGAAGTCTGCTGCATTGTGTTTTAAACATGGCAAATTATAGTTGATGAGATCGATAAGTATTTCAAACAGATCGTGAACTCATTCGATATATATACCTCAATTAATTCAAGATTACATTGGAAGATTACATGGATAAGGACAACCAACTACCTCTGATTTTTCAAACAAATCAATGGCTGAGATTAAAAAGACGTTGGGATGATTCAAGACTTTATCCAAAGGTTACAAGTCAAAGGGTGGACATATCGCATTCGTCAAAAGGATTTCGACAAAGGTCACCCTATGAATAGTGACAGAAAGCAAGTCAAATAGGACAAAACATGGAACGGTTATATTTGAATTTCAAATACAAGTCCCAAGGACTCCTACCTATAAATAGAGGACTTCCAACTCAGAAAAAGATGATGATTTACAAGAGAAAAATACAGATAATTCTGAGCTGCATTTTATCAAGAAAAGCACCATGCTGAACTTACTGAGCTTAAGGCTACTGATCCAGAGAAAATCTTCAAGTGTATTTTGTATTCAAGCTACATCAAGTTTACACACTTGAAGACTGCAAGCTGCTGATTATATCATCCTAATCAAGCTGCTGCTACTGAATCATTTACTTGATTCATTCCTTATTTTACAAAGAACCTGCTGAAGACAGTGAAGCATCTGTTGGGTGTGAAAGACTGTTGTTTGTGGATGAGTTGGTGAAGAGGCAATCCTACCCTTCAAGGACCAGTGGAAGACTTTGGAGCAGCAATCCTACCTGTTCGTAGTTTTCAGTTTGTGAAGCCATAGTTATCGGTGAAGGACAAGCAACCTTAGGAATCTTTGTAACAGCTACATCAAAGATCTCTAGTGAATTACCTCCTACATCACAGAGAAGAGTGGACTGAGCAGATTACACCACGGAACCACTATAAAATCTGCCTACTTACTTTCTGCACTTACATTTTGCAGTTAGTTTATTATACACATCAACCTACTGAATCTAGCAACTAAACTCACACACATACACTACTGAGTATCTAATACTTAGTATCATATTTAACAACAAGAAATAAGGCTTAATTTTTGATATAATTCTGCTGCACAAATTCAGTAAACTCAACTGTCAGGAGACTCGTGTGTATCGCCAGACTCTTGAGTTTGTCGCCAGACTAATGAGGTATCAAAGCAAGTCTTTGAAGTTGCTGAGTTTGTTAACTCCAAAAGTTTTAAGTGTTAAGTTTATTCACCCCCCCTAAACTTAACCAAAGCCTTTTCAAGGGACCAACAATTGGTATCGGAGCAGTGCTTCTGTTCTGAAGAAATCGTACTTGTTGTGCTTGTGAAAATACTTTGAAAACCTTTTCAAATCACTGATTTTCAAAGACTTGCATCATGGATAACAACCAGTAAGCTAGAACTATCCTGATGTGTTCTCTAGATAGATTTGATAAATATAAACGTCGAATGCAGGCTTTCCTTGCTGCAACTCATGATGAAATGATGGATGTGCTGACTGATGGACCACTTGAGATTACCAAGTCAGTAACAGTGGGTGATGTGACAGAGTACATTCCAAAACCAAAAAGAGAATGGAATGCTGAAGATAGAAATAGAGCAAACCTCAACAATATTGCTATTGATATCATTTATAGAACCTTGGATAGAAATATGTACATGAAGGTTAAAGACTGTGAAGGCACTGATGCAATCAAGAACAATAAAATCAGTGAGGCCAAAAAGAGGTTTCAAAAGTTCAAAATGCTACCAAATGAAACCATTGAGAAAATGGAGTCAAGATTTTATGCTATCCTAGATGAACTTACCCTACTGAGAGTAAGTTATTCAAAAGAAGAAATAAACTCAAAAATCTTGGAAGCATTTCCTGACAAAGAAGTTTGGGAGATGAAAGTCACTGCAATAGAAGAAATGAGAAATCTACATGAAGAGGATACTTTCAAATTATTCTCAAATCTTAAAGCTTATGAATTCAGCAAGGGATTGGTTCCTACCACTGAAAAGGAGGAACCAAAGACAACTGCATTGGCTGCTAAACATCAAGAAGAGACATCAGGAGCTCAAGATGATCTGCTGGATGAAATTCAAGAGCAGATTGCCCTACTGAGCAAGAAAATCAGGATGATGAAAGGTGTAAAGGGTTCTCCAAGGAATTTCAATAAGAAATTCAGTGAAAAGAAGAAAGAATAACCAAAGAAAGATAATGATTATCTATGCTTTCATTGCAAGAAACCAGGACACTTGAAACCTGACTGTCTTGAGTTAAAACAAAGTAAAGAACCTAATTATCTGTGCTTCAACTGCAAAAAATCCTGGACATTTCAGACCTGATTGTCCAGACCTACTGAAGACCAAAAGCCAACAAAGAAGATATGGCAAGAAGGCTATTGTTGCTGAAGATGAATCAGGTTATGAAGTGGAATCTGAAAAAGGAAATGAATCTGATGACACAACACCAAGTTCTTGATATGGAAGATCGTGTGCATTAATGGCTAATATGGATGAAACAGAGAAGGTATACAATACTGTATCAATTAACACTCCTGCTGGAAGTGATTGTGAATCAACTTGTGGTTCAAATCCTAGAAACTCTTACTATGAAGAAGCTTTGGATGCCATCCTCAATCAATTGAGGAAAATACAATCTGGTTATGAGATTGTGAAGGCTGAAAAAGAAGCTCTTCAAGTAGAAGTTGAAATATTGAATGTTGAATTAAGGGTTCTCAAAGGTAAGGAAAAAGATGTTGGATAGAGAATCAAGATAAGCCTCATTGAACATCCAAGAGCTTCGAATCTCTTTGAACCATCTTGTTCCTCTACTGCTTGCAAATCTGGAAAGCCTTATGGTGATAGAACATGGCTTGGATTTGGAACTCAACAATCCAAAAAGAGTGGATCCAGTAAGGTTACTGAACCTAGTACCAGAATTGGTGCTAAGTTTGTACCTGCACAAGATCCAACTCCCAGTAAGGTTGCTGAGGCAGTAAAACCTACTGAGAATGCTTCAAGGAAGTAAAATCAGAAGTCAAAGAAGTCAACAGCTCCTAATAAAAAGAACAAATCCAAAAATAGGACTGATGTGACTTCTAGACCTACTGATAGCAGACCTGCTACCAAGTCTACTGGACCACAAAAAGGAAAGAACCAGAAATATTCCAAGGATAAGAATCCTAAACCCAAAAATGTTAATCATTCTATGGATACTTATCTCTGGGGGAAAGGTAGATTGTTCCCTACTAATGATGATTGGAATGTTCCTGCATCTAATGCTAGAAACAACAAGTATAACCATGTTGATACGGTAAAACCTAAGCAATGGAATCAGCAAAGGGCTCAGCAGAGGACTTACACAAGAACTCAGCAGACTCCATACTACAGGGCTATTCCTAACAGATAGCAAACTAATGGTTATACTAATGATTCTAACAAAAAAATCACTTCAAACAGCATTATAAACCAAAAGGCCAGAAAACATATGTGAATCCTACACAACCAACTGTTAGAACTTATGGATGTGTGGAATACGTGTATGAACCAAAGTATGAAACTTTTAGGAGAATACCTTATGGAAACATCCCAGGGGTCATGCTTACCACTGACCATTATGGAGCCAAACAGGTTTGGGTACCTAAAATGTATTAACTTTGTTTTGTAGGGTGTCTGGTACTTTGACAGTGGATGTTCCAGACATATGACAAAGAATAAGCACTGTTTGTCAAACTTGTGGCAAAGGATGGTCCAATGGTGAATTTTGGCAACAAGAATACACCTGGATACACAAGAGGTTATGGCACACTTGTGAGGAATGGACATACAATCAAGAATGTTGCTTATGTGGAAGGATTGGACTACAACTTGCTGAGCACTAGACAATTTTGTGACATGGGATACAAGGTCACTTTTGACAAAAAAAACTGTATTGTCATTAGTGAAAGAGGTGATCAAGTTGTATTGGCTGGTAGAAGACAACAAAACATGTATGTTGTGGATTGGTCTACTGCAATTCCAGAAAATGTCTAATTGTGCATACCAAATCAGAACTCAATTGGTTATGGCATAAGAATCTGAATCATCTGAATTTTGATGACATCAATCAGTTGGTGAAGAAGAAACTGGTGATTGGTTTACCTGAGATCACATTCAAGAAAGATACTATATGTGATGCATGTCAGCAAGGTAAACAGACTAAGTCAAGTTTCAAATCAAAGGCTAAGCAATCAACTAATAGAGTCTTGGAGCTGATGCATATGCATCTATTTGGACCAGTTACACCAACAAGTGTTACAGGAAAGAAATACACCTTAGTGGTGGTGGATGATTATTCTAGATACACCTGGGTGGTATTTATGAACAAGAAAAGTGAGACACTCAAAAAGATGCCTGATCTTTTGAAGAGATTACAGAATGAGAAAAGTTTAACAGTAGTAAAAATCAGATCAGACAAGGATAATGAGTTTCTAAATAGAGTCATAAGAGAATACTGTGAACAGAATGGTGTACTACATCAACTTGCTGCTGCTGGTACACCTCAGCAAAATGGGGTTGCTGAAAGAAGAAACATGACATTGAAAGAAGCAGGAATGACAATGATTTGTGAAGCATTGCTGCCTGAAAGGTATTGGGTGAAAAGCGAAGCATTACAAACATGCTATACACAAAAGCAGAACCTCGAGTTAACAAGAAAAGCTGAAAACACCTTATGAGATTTGGAATGGAAGAAAACCTAACATATCCTACCATCCATTTGGAAGCAAGTGTTTTATCTTGAATCATAAGGAACATTTGAAGGCATTCCAACCTAAATCAGATGAAGGAATTTTCTTGGGATATTCTTCAGTCAACAAGGCATTCATGGTACTGAACAAGAGGTCACTGAAACATGAAGAAACTATACATGTTTTGTTTGATGAACCTAAGTTCACTGGTATGGAAGATGAAGGTTGTGAACCTGCTGAGAACCTACAAGTCACTGATCCAGATTGTGTTGATGTTTTGGAAAGGTTTAATGACTTAAAAGTTTCTGATTCTGCCCCTGCTGAACACCCTGCTGGTGATACCACTGATGCAACAACTGAAGCAATTCAAGGATCTGCTGAACCCCCTAATGAAGAAACAGCAGACCCTACTGAAGATGAGGTTCCTGAAAATCAATCTAACCAGAATCCACAATGGTTAAGGGATCACCCTGCTGAACAAGTTATTGGCAACATACAACAAGGTGTGAGGACTAGAAGACAATTAGAGGCAATGTTTACTTGTTTTCTATTTCAAGTTGAACCTAAAGTTGTTGAAGAAGCAATTTCAGATCCAGATTGGATAATTGCTATGCAAGAACAGTTAAATGAATTTGAAAGAAATCAAGTTTGGACACTAGTTGAAAGGCCTAATCATGCTAATATCATTGGTACGAAATGGGTATACAGAAAAAAACTTGATGAATCTGGTACCATTGTGAGGAATAAGGCCAGACTAGTTGCAAAAGGCTATTCTCAAGCTGAAGGAATTGATTTTGATGAAACATATGCACCTGTTGCAAGATTGGAAGCTATCAGATTATTCTTGGCACATGCTGCATATAAAAACTTCAAGGTATATCAAATGGATGTCAAGAGTGCATTTTTGAATGGCATTCTAGAGGAGGAAGTGAATGTTCATCAACCTCATGGATTTGAAGTTAAAGATCAAGAAGATAAAGTGTATAGACTCAACAAAGCACTTTATGGTTTGAAACAAGCACCAAGAGCATGGTATGAGACTCTATCTAAATTCTTGGTGGACAATGGTTTTACAAATGGCACCATTGATAAGACTCTTTTCAGAATCAATGAAAAGGACAGCACCCTGCTGGTACAGATTTGTGTTGATGACATAATTTTTGGTTCTGAAAATGAATTATTATGTGAGAAGTTGCAAATCTAATGAAGAGCAAGTTCCAAATGAGTATGATGGGAGAAATGAACTACTTTTTGGGATTTCAAGTAAAACAGATGAAAGATGGAATCTTCATTCATCAAACCAAGTACACCAAGGAGCTGCTAAAGAAGTTTGGTATGGAAAACAACACCAAGATATCAACTCCTATGAGCACAAATATCTGATTGGATGAAGACAAAGAAGGCAAAGATGTTGATCAGACTTTATACAGAAGGATGATAGGTAGTCTCATTGTACCTCCTTTGCCGGTGACTGATATATCCTTTGATGTAGGGGTTTGTGTAAGATTTCAATCTAAACCGAAAGAAAGTCATTTAGGTGCAGTAAAAAGAGTTCTCAAGATCTAAAATAGACTTTGGGAGTAGGGATATGGTATTCCAAGGATGGAAGTTTCAAAGTTATATCCTACTTAGATTCTGATTATGCTGGATGCAAGATTGATAGAAAAAACACCACAGGAACCTGTCATTTAATGGGAAATAGACTGGTTTCCTGGTTTAGCAAGAAACAAAACTCAATATCAACTTCCACTGCTGAAGCTGAATATATTGCTACTGGAAGTTGCTGTGCACAAGTACTTTGGCTAAGACAACAATTGAGGGATTATGGAATTGAAGAAAAAGAAATTCCAATCATGTGTGACAACACAAGTGCAATTGCAATCACAGAAAATCATGTTTTGCACTCAAGGACCAAGCACATTGATGTGAGACATCATTTTATAAGAGATCATGTTGAAAAGAAGGATGTGGTGGTTCTGTATATCCCTACTGAAGATCAACTTGCTGATATTTTCACTGAACCACTGGATAGTGAAAGATTTGCTAAACTAAGGACTGAACTTGGAATTATTAATGTTGGTGATAATCAGGTGTAATTGGAATTCACCAAGGGATTAGTCTTTGCTATGTTGGGTGAGCTCACTTAGCGATTAGTCATTGGTATCAACAATTCCATATACTTATGTTTGGACAATTGAACAAATGAGGTTGCCAAGGGGATTGGTCTTTGTCATGTTGGGTGAGCTCCCTTGTGGATCGATCATTGGTATTAAACTTCATCTTGTATTATCAATTGAACAAAAAAGAAGGAATCAAAGATCAACAGAGTTACACTGTCAAGAAAGTTTCTTGGAAGCATCTTTGTCGCCAGTCTTTGAACCAACCCTCAGTGATGACAAGTCTATTTGAAGAATACGTTATTCTGTCAAACTTATTAAAGTCAAAAAGTAGATTGGCAGGATATTTATTCTATCCTTTATAACCGCAGTTACACGATTCAACGGTTACAAACATTATGGAGAAGGAATGGGCCATATGTCAAGTTAGCATTCACTCAAATTAATCATGGTTAAATGTAACAGTAAACGTTCTGACAATTTCAACTGCATTTTCCTATATATACACAGACTATTACACAGAGGCTACTACAATATCTCAGATTGATATTCTCTGTATTTACACTTTGTGAACATAGATTTGAGAAATTCTTTTCTTCATCTTTTTCTTATATCAATGGCGGAAAAGGTTGATGTTCAAATTGGAACAAGCCAAAGTGTAAGAGGCTTTGTTGTTGATGCTAATCGAACTGAACTAGCAATCGACATTGGTCGAAAAATAAGGAGATGTGAAGGCTTGGAGAATGTACTTAACTTAAGATTGGAAACAATCTCCTACACAAATGTTGTTAGCTTCTGGAAAAATATTGTGATAAAGGAAGGAAGAGAAGCATTCCAAACAACTGTAAATGCCCAAGAAATTGAAATTTCATCAAACCTACTGAGGGAAGTTTTTGGTTTTGAAGAAGCAGTAGATGGTCCAACAAATCCTAAGGAAATCGGATTGTCCAAGATGGATTTTGTTGACAAAATCAAGACCAATGAATCCACCAAATCAATTCCAGGCATTAATGTGAAACACATTGGATTTGAGTACAACCTGCTGAGCAAAATCATTGCTAAGAATATCTTAAGCCTCGTTGGAAGTATGAATACTCTATTAGGACCCAAGATAGAGCTGCTGATGATTATTTGCAGAAGTATGAAATTTGATTGGGCTGGATAATTTATCCATTACATGAAGAAAGTTGCAAAAGAAGAAATAGAAGGAAAAAGGAAATCCAAGGCCTTACCCTTAGGACTCCCGGCTGAATCATTTGGAAATTCCTGATGTTGCACCTGAGAAGATAAACCAATCCAGATACAAGAAAGAGATTGATTATCATATCCCTGGTCTGGATGATGATGAAGAAGGTGTTGTTGAGGCTGCTGATAGTGATAATGATGGAGATGATGGTGATGTTGGTGGTGAGCATGTCAAGAAAGCTGTCAAACCTGCTGCACCAAAGAAGGCTACTGAGAAAAGGAAGGCTACTGATACTAGAAAGATCACAGAAATGTTAAAGCCTAGAAAAAAAGAAACAAGCAGTAGAGTCTACTGAATACACTGAGGGACCAGTGGAGGTTGAGGTTACTGAACCTATTGTTGCAAAGAAAAAGACTGTTGCTGATGTTGTGAAGGAGCAACAGAAGGAAGTCTGTAGAAAGAGGAAGTCTACTATGATTGAGATTAAAGATGAGCCACTTTCCAAAAGAATGAAAGAAATTATCAAGAAAAAGAAATATGGAAAGGGGAAGCAATTGAAAATTTTGGAGGCTCAAAGACAACAACAAAAGAAGAAGAAGTAGAAGAAGAAGCTATTGAGGCTGAACCATTAACAATTATCAAGCCTAATGAGGATGCAGAGGTTGTTATTGAGCAACCTACTGGAGAGTCACAGCAGACTACAGAAACTGAACCTGCTGTTGAAGTTATGGAATCTTCACCTGCTAAGGCTGCTGAGCCTTCTGAATCTGTCCAAGTTGTTGTTGAGCAACTTGTTGAAGAACCACAGCAGACTACTGAGTCTACACCTGCTGTGGAAAAGGAGAAGCTGGTACAAGACCCTGCAATTCCTGCAATAGTTCAGGGGGAAGAACAGTCTGCTGTTAACCTTGCTGATGAGCATATAAGTCAGAGGGAAGAAAGTGTAGTACAGATGGAGGTAGTAGGAACAAATGTACAACCTGAGCAACCTACTGACCTAGAGGCATCTGTGGAAGAAACCCTAAGTTTGCATGTTGGGACCTTTGGAGGTCGGCAAGCTACTGAAATAACTCCTAGAAAACCAACTATGTCATTTGAGAGGCATGAGAAAAAGAAGAAGGATGATTTTGTGGATCCAAAACTTCAGCAAGTGGCTGACTATTTTCAATGGAAGTTTGGATTCTACAAAAGACAAAAGCCTGCTGCAGAACCTATGACAGACTTTGAAGAATAGGCTTTTGACAAGTTGGGAGTGGAGAATTTGCTGGATCTAGTTGATACCACTCTGCTGCAATCAAGACTGATGGATATCTTTGAAGATAAACAGAAAGAGGAGGGTATCAAGTTCTGGGATCCCAGAGATGATAATGATGATTCATCATCCTCATCTGATTCTGGAGGTGATTATCCATCAGGTCCAGGAGGAACCAGTGGAACTGCAATGATATTGATCTGATATAGGCGATCTATTGGTACATGATGATCTCTTGAGAGACAACAATTTGGACAAATGGATGAGGGTTTGGAAAATCTCACCATAGATGATATTGAGGCACAAATCAATAAGGGAATAGAGATTGGTGCAAACAAGATGGTTGGTGAGATTAATGATATGTTTGTTGTTGAACCTACTGAACAACCTGAAGATCAACAAAATGTAGATTTGGATGATGAGAGGGTTACTGACCACTGTGAACCTAGTGCCAGTTAAGAGGAATCAATTCAATATCAAGACTGGATTGACACTGAGGGGACCTTATCCTAAACTTCCATTATCCTAACAAAGATATTGGTCATGCTGAAGTATTTCAAGTGGATAATGAGGCTGTATTCAATCCTCAAAGAGTGGAACAGGAGGTACAGGTTGCTGGGATACAAAGAGCACCTGAACACAGTTTGTGAAGCCATAGTTATTGGTGAAGGACAAGCAACCTTAGGAATATTTGTAACAGCTACATCAAAGATCTCTAGTGAATTACCTCCAACATCCCAGGAGAAGAGTGGGTGGCGGGATTACACCACCTGGAACCACTATAAAAATCGCCTACTTACTTTTTCGCACTTACATTACGCATTTAGTTTATTATACACATCAACCTACTGAATCTAGCAACTGAACTCACACACATACACTACTGAGTATCTAATACTTAGTATCATATTTAACAACAAGTAATAAGGCTTAATTTTTGATATAATTCCGCTGCACAAATTCAGTAAACTCAACTGTCATGAGACTCACGTGTATCGCCAGGACTCTGAGGTGTCAGATCACTCGAGGTGAGGTATCGGTGAAGTTCTTTGAGATTCTTGATTTTTAACTCCAAAAATTTTAAGTGTTAAGTTTATTCACCCCCCCTCTAAACTTAACCAAAAATCAATAAATTCAACGCCAGGCAGTGAATCATCTGACCCGACATTGGAAGGAGATCTTAATCAATTTGGGGTAGCCATTTGAGAGGGCTCATTGATAACTAGGGCACTAGACTTGCCCTTCGATTCAAAGAACAAACAACATGTTGAGCATAGAAACCATGGGGAGTGCGCGCGCTTGACGCCGGACATAATTTCGGTCATCTTCTCTTCATTAGCTTGCGCCTGGGTGCGTGCCTGTTGGCGGAGACTGCTCGCATTCACCATATCTGCACAAGCGGACATAATTAGTACAGTATATCAAAGAGATAACAAATATAGAAGGAAAATGACAAAGTACAATAATCGAGATATACAAATACTGCTGACAGGAAACTCCTCCCGCACTTGGGGATCACCCCACATTCCTCACACTCAGAGGGCAAGCATATCCTATGGTGGCACTCAGCATACCACTCCGGATCGCACGACAACGGTTCGACATGGGCGAGCTCATCTTCCTTACTAGGGCCGATAATCCCTGCCAGCCGGTTGTATGGCTCGGTAGGATCAAGAAGGAGGCAGAGGCTAAAAGTCCTTTCTTGTATAGGCTTCTTTCCCCCAACAAAACCCAGCAACTCTTTAATTTTAGCAATGAAATGCTGCTCATCAATCTCCTTCTCAAAATCCTTGATGCTTTCGGTATCTGGATCTACTCTGGTGATTCTCCTAAAGTGCCATCCGACCCGAGAATCAACTTTCATACACCGGCTGTCCCAGGAGTCCACTTTTTCTGCAAGGTCGAAAAACAGCTGACAGGCTTTCCTCCGGGGCGCTACTTGATCAAATTCCCCATTTTTAGAAACCTAATAGAAATGGTTGAACACGGAAAGAGAAGGCTCTCTGCCAAGTAAACGACTCATGATGATAAAGCCCAGAAAGACCCTCATCAATCCCAGAGTGAGATCACTAGGATGAGTACCAGTTACCTATAAAAACTTGACGAGAAAGGGATCGAAAGGGGGTCAAGCCCCGGCCACCAGATGGTCATAGTACAGCCAGATGCAATCGAATTTAGAGCGACCACACACCCGTTTCTTGTCCTTAGCCCCATGAAAATAGATAAAATGATAATCTGCGGGAACATCAAAGGCAGCCAGGGAGCTAGTATAGTCGGCAGAACGGTGAAACTTTTTCCACGGCTTGGATACCTCTCCATCAAAAGCTTTTTGTGCCTTGACCTCGGATCGGCCTTCTTCGGTATATTGCTTTTGGGGCCGCAGTTTTGACTTACTAGAAGCCCTTCACTTCCTAGAGTGAGGCACAGTAGCTCACAGTAAAGCCTCTGTCTCATCTCTGTCTTGACCGGAAACGCATGGATCCTCTTCCTCAACCATTTCAACTTCGAGTCGCTCTACGAAATCCTCGGGGTCTGCTCGCCTTGATCAACTTCAACATACCCGTACTCCATGGCTTCCTAATCGTCTTCTCAACTAAGGGTATGCTTAGACAACATCCTGAAAAACACAAGGGCGAGGCGGATCATCAATCACCTAGACATAGGAGTCGGGCCAAGATGAGCATGTCTGCTTATCGTGACACCTCGCCCCTCCATTTTTCCCATAGAAGCAGAAAACACTAACCTCCACACAGGACCAATGATAAACTCAAAAATTCTGGAAGGGGAAAGGTTGCAAACCCAGGAAATCAACAAGAGCTGGAATTGGACGCAGGCTAAACAAACGGTGAAAAATGCTTCAAAACACTACATTGGGCAGAAAAACGGGACAAAAGCCTAACCATAACCTAAAAAATTAACCGATTCGAATGAGTTTCCAACAAGGTTGCCTACTAAGAGCTATGAAACATTAAGGGAAACTAATGCAGAAAGAAATATCGAAGCTTTTACCATTGAATAGGACGATCTGCTGGGGATAGGATGAATATCAGTCGGAAACCTCAAAGGAACAACCGCAGAAGTACGCAAACGCCACCGGTATTTGTTGTTAAACCATCAGATTCTCCATAAAGTGCCTGAATATTTTTTATAATGAAACGGAAAAGGGAAAAAAGTATGTCGGTTCGAGGTTACCCCCTTTATATAGGAACCTCAAAGACTGAAACGTCACATGAACTATTTCAAAATTCAAAATTTCAAAAAGAAAACCACCTCACGGTTAACTAGAATCTCCTGCCAGTAAGAAGCCGGAGCCGGTCATATCAAATGTCAACCAATTAAGCATTTGAGGTTACGCCTCAGCCAATAGCTGGTCAGCTATAGCTACTCCACAAATAAGTCTATCCCCTTTACAGCATAACATCATGCAATGAGTCATATCGTGACATAAAAGTAGCTAAAACCCACACACTAATGCTGTCCCAAACTTATCTGTCGTACGATGCTGCACTTTCTCGCCTGTCTGCTTCATCGCGCAAGCATCGTGCAATGAGCCGCAATGCAACACGAAAGGTGCCAAAAAAACACATCACCTAGGTCGGTCCAGACTGTTCACTCAAGGTGCACAGTGTTTCAGTAAATCAACACACATCGTCAAGTCTAGCTTAAGCCCAATACCGCCCCAATCAGTATTACCTCAAAATAGAGGTCACTGGGTCATGGTATACAATGCATGCACAACCTTACACACTTTCTAAACCACAGTGAAAGGTTTGACCACGGAGTAAGGGGCCATTGATAGACCGCGGACAAACACGGTAAACCGGACAACCTTTAGACCCACATTGGTGGTCTCTACTCAACCTCTGACCCCATCGTCACCAGCCCAACTTGAAATAAGATGACCGAGTCATCGAGTTCACGTGATAATTTCAACTCTCAAATTGGGGGCCGAGCGTGTTGCCCTCTGTCCGTCACACCGATCATTCGGACTAAGCGCTCTGTATATAGGCAAGCACGTTTCATACTTAGCATTAGCAAAGACGAGGCAATCCCAGCATGAAGATGTTAGAGCAGCCAACTATCCCATCAGCTGAACCTCTACATCTGCATATCTTCTTAATTATGCTTAATTATGTCGTGTCACTGTTAGTCTAATCGCGAATAACGTTTTGCCTATAAATAGAGGCTACATGTCACTTGTAAGGATATATGCTATTTAATGTAAGTAGATAACTCTGCCAATTTATCGACCACATCTCTTTCCTATCCTTCATCATGTCCTCCGGCTAAACACCGCCAGGAGTTCTTCATAGCCACCGTCTTCTCACACCAGAAATCTTTCTTACCGTTCAAATATCCACCTTATAAACACCCTCACAACCATCGTGATATTTCTAGCAACATCAGCAAATCATGAAATCTCCATGAAGGTAATCATTTTGTGATTGTGCACACATAAATCCACACCAAGTGATAAGAAAAAATAAGGCTGGCTTGTGCATTGCGGCTAATAAAGCTGACCCCAGCATGACCCGAATTTTATAAAGAGGAGCCATCGGTTTTCAACTTGAAATAATCATTCGCATGGATTGAAACGAAGGCCATGCCTTTAAAGAAAATGAGCAGTGCAAAAAGATGTGGTTAGAAGTACCAACACAATCACAAATGGGATACTTGTACGGCTCCATAAAATTTATACGAACAAGGTTGTGTGGCAGAGGAACTAACTGGATGGTTAAACACCACAGAAAATAGAATTTTGAAGTGGTTTATTAGTATTCCATATCTTCTTCATTTCATGAAAATTCAATTTTTTATCCCGTGCAAGATTGTATGCCGTAGAGACATTGAAAATGACATCAATTGAAGGTTTTTAAACCTAAGCTCTCGTACCATCCGTGAAGAGCCCATAAAGAGAATGATCAACAAAATCTATCACCATTTGCATGGATTTAAAAAACATGCAGTTTTTCTGGTTGAGGATGATCACCAAAGTTTTTAACCCATTAGCATTTTTTAGTGCAATACATCCACTAAATTTCACATGTAAATGAATTTCTAATACGGAAAAGACTATGAAGGCCCAGTCTGTTTTAATTAGTGTGCCGACATACCGAGTTTAGATGCCACACTTTTTGAGGAAGTTAAACAACCGAAGGAAAGCTTCAAACCTTTGGATAATATGTTATGATCTTTAACTTCGTCATTTGCATTTTTATTGTTCCACGGGGTTGATTTTTATTTCAAAGAAAGTAAAAAATTTTAATTCTGATGTATCAACAGTTTGATTTCGGACGATGTTGGATCTCGTCTAGAAATAAACCGGGGCTGTTTAATCTGGGGGTAATTGAATCAAGGGAATAAATCAAGAAGAATATGAATGAGGGATGGTTCTTTTTTGGTGGATTTAGACTGAGCTTGAGAGTTCTTCTCTCAAGTTCCCTATGTATCATGTAATTGTTCAGGAATCAAGTCTTTGGTAGTTTCTTAGGGTTGTTTATATAGGGGAGGATTTATCTTTTTCCTTGTTTTACAAGGAATTGTATTATTTTTCCCTAAGGATAAACACACATATATCTCTATTATTTAGGGATAATTATGGACATATTTAAATGACAAGATCAATGTCATTATGTTATAGAATTCTTTCCATTTCTATCCGATTTTATTAAGCACGTGCGCCAAATATGAATAAAGAAGGTTCTGGCCGACCAACGTTGATAAGCTAAAATTTACCCCTCAAAAATACATTTATAAAGACATGAATCGTGGGTAAACTAACTCTAATCTGGCAGAGTACGGTGTCGATTGCTAGGATAGCTACAGAGAGTACGAGGTCGTCCCAAGAGAAATGTGGTTGTGAGTACCAAATAACGTGGTTCTTAGTCTAAAGCGATCAATTTTTTAAGTGGAGTGTTTATACTAATGCGAAAAAGTAAAGATTATTCTAACGAGTTTAACTAGGTGATTAAAAAGCATAGCCGAGCCATGATCCAACAAAGTTATCTCCCACGGGAAAAACTTGATAAGGAGTGTGTTTTATCCGATTCGGATTCATATGATATTCACGGGAGTCAACTCTTTATTCTTACGTTAAGATCTGAACAGCTCTCACTTAACCCCCACACTAAGTTTATTAACCCTCCCTTTAGAGAGCTAACTCGCCTAACATGGTTGACGTAATAAAAAAACCGTTGAAAAACCTCACAGAAAACATAGTTTTAACGTGTCACTTAGGTTTCCAATCTAACGATTAAGACTATGGTTTAGTGATTTTAAAACATGTTTCGCACATCTCGTAAAAATAAGAATCTCACTTAGGCATAGTCAGGATCGTCACTTAGATTGTCAATCTAACAATCGTCGGACTATGATTAGTGATATCCATATCTCACATCTCACCGCAAAATACATTTATAAGCTCGATGTAACCGTGAACAAAGTTGTCAATTTTATTCAAAGCTACTAAAATGATCAAAACGGGTTTTAAAACATGAGTTTATCATACGAACGCTTAATTACGCGCACACAACTCCCATCTCGCCTCCCGAGGGTCGATTTCACCCGTTTTCACATAATTCTATTATACAACTACTTTAATTTACTCATAAAAACAGAGAAAACAACAAAATATAAATATATATCTAAATACATATATATATATATATATATATATATATATATATATATATATATATATATATATATATATATATATATATATATATATATATATATATATATATATATATATATATATATATATATATATATATATATATATATATATAACAAGAACAAAACGAAAGAAAAACAAAACAAAACGAAAATAAAATAAAACAGAAATAAAATATATACAATTTATATAGATATACGTATAGATATATATATATATATATATATATATATATATATATATATATATATATATATATATATATATATGTTTTTATGTATTTATACTAATTGCATAAAAATGAAAGAAAGAATCAAAGAAAAACGGAAAACGAAATTATATTAAAAGCGATAACTAAATGTTATTATTAATCGACATTATAACTACATATATAACTACATATAGGCCCCCCAAAACATAATAAAAAGAAAGGAGTAGGAGAAGACGGGCGAAGATCACTCTCTGCAAATGCTCTCTTTTATAGATGAAATTGAAGGGGGGGCCGGACTCATCATGGCAAATCATTTCGAGTAACTAACCATGTGCAGCTCCATGTGCAGCGTTTGTATGTATATATAATTATATAATTATATATTAAACTTCTAAAATTCATATCTCGAGTTGTAGGCCTCCAAAAATCATGATTTAAACGTCATTAGAAATCTCTCGGAAAACTCTACAACTTTCATGAAGGACACTTCTTCAGAAATTGTCGTTTTGATGGCCAATTCCCATTACGTGTCGTTTTCGGGATTTTCCATTAATACGAATCAATTAGCCACTTGACCACCATTTGAGTTGTATAAGTCCGATTGACTTGATTCAAAATGCGTTGGAAAGATTATTTGAAGATCTACAATTTTCATGAAAAAGTCCTCCCTTGAAAATGCCTCTAAGATGGGTCAAACCTCCGTCGAAAACATGTAACGATTTAAGTACTTAGGAAAATTTGCTCCGTTAAACTCGTAAACTTGTGTCACCTTCTTCTAACCCTCTAAACACATCTTTTAAAGCTCAAAACGTGTCGTTACGTGGAATCTTGGTAAACTTATAATCCTGCAATGAACCACCAAAATACCAAACGAACTGACATTTACACACACCTGTTACTAAACCGGTACAAAACTTATAAAACTATATAAAACACGATAGTTTACATAATAGTTACTACTTATATATTTTTATGAAACTAAGGAATTAAAGACTCGAAACGATATAAAAATACTCAAAATGATATCCGAAACGGGTTGAAAAGTTATAAAAATAACGGTGAATTTTTCCGTCATCAAACGTCAAACCCCCTAAGCCATCTTGTTGGAAATAAAATTTATGTTTTGATGATAATTCATCTTATTTGTTAAAATATTATATTAACCCCATTGATGAAGTGCTGAAGCCAGCTGTTATAGTAGAAAGCTAAAAGATGTATAGAACTGAATGTATAAATTTTACTAGATTCTGATATTTGTATAGGTTACATCGCACAAGCTAATCTTGTAATTGTTAGTGTGTAAAAATCAAAAGCGGAAATCATTTAGAAAATCGAAATCATCGAGACAAGCCAACCGACTCGTAATACACCTACATGAAATTGAAGAAGGTAAGTTATTTGAGAGTTACTGAGACTAAGTTGACTTATCTAAAAGATCAAGAACCGAGGTTCAAACTCGTTATTGAAGAATGAAGAACCGCGAGGTTCAAACTCGATTATGAAGATTACAAGTCGAGATCAGTAAAGTTGGACTTCGTGCAAGATTGTGGTGACTGAATCGACTTTATGGATCTTATATGAAGACCTAAGAATCATAAGGACAATGAATTCTCAGATGATAATGAATCATGGTGTACTCTGATTAAGTCAATTATAATCAGATGAAAACATGAGTACTGATATTTGAAGAAGAGTAAAATCTCAGTTAATGCTTCAAGTCGATTAGAAAGCGACAAAAGAAAAACTTCGATAAAAGCGATAAGGAAACTCAGTTTTATAAGTCTGCCATCCAACAACTGAAAGTACAGTCGTACGTTGTAAAGAAAACAATTTTCATTGGATGAGTTACTAACACAACAGAACGGTCAGAAAATATAGCCGTTGCAAGATAGACGTTGATACAATTCAAATTGAAGCCAGATGAACGTTGGACTTCACACTATAAATAGAAGACTTTGCACCAACAACAAAAAATATAGAACCGAGCATATACAAGAATCAACAAGCAATTTTGTGCATCAGTCTATTCTATTCGAATTGCTATCGTCTCTGAACTATAACAAGATCATATCTAGTAGTTCTTAAAGTGTTCAAGATACAAAGAATTTATCAAGAATTCAACACTTTGAAGAACCACAAACAAGAATCAACTTATTGATTCTCAGCCCAACCTTGATTCTACATCAAAGGTTTTAGACTGTGAAGGAAACCGGGAAGGTTTCGCCAAGGACAGTTGTGACAAGCAGTCGGGTAGACTGTGTTTGTGGTGGTAGCTGGTGAAGAGGCAATCCTACCCTCTAAGGACCAGTGGTTCAAGAATTTGAAGAGCAGCAATTCTACATGTTCTACAATTGGTTAGATAGTGAAGCTAGGGATTAGCCAAGGACTATTGTTTAGGACTTTTTGTAACAGTTCACCTCAAGAAGTTCTAGTGAAATTTTCCTCCGCACCACAGGGGAAGAGAGGACATACATGATTATATCACCTAGAACCTCTATAATATCCGCCTTATTTACTTTAGCATTTATTTATTTATTCAACATTTACTTACAACATTGTGATACTTGATTGTTATACACTCACACAATACAAATCGACATTCACCAGAATTCAGTTCACAACACTCAGTTTTCATAATAGAATAACAAGATCAAGAAAAAGGCTAAAATCATATCCGCTGCCGGTTGACTCAGTTTCAGCTTAAGTCAGTTTGACTTAATCTCCGCTTTGTCAGCTTAACTCTACACAAGTTTTTAACTGAACCTTAATTTGCTTTAAATCCAGTTTTAGGCACAAGTTCATTCACCCCCCTAAACTTGTGTTAGCCTTTCCAAGGGACCAACAATTGGTATCGGAGCAGTGTTTCTTTAACAAGATATCATTTGCTCTTTATCTCCTCTAGTTGTTCTTATTTGAAAGCTCAGTTTTCCAGTTAATCTACTATCAGTCTTCACACACTAACAATGGATAACAATCAATATGCAAGCCAAATGGACAGATTTGACGAATATAAACGTCGTATGCAGGCATTTCTAGCAGCCACTCATGATGAAATGATGGATGTACTCACTGATGGACCAATTCAAATCACTCACATGCAAACTGTTGGTGGAGAGCAAGTTCGAGTTGCAAAACCCAAATCCGAATGGACTAGTGATGATCGCAAACGAAACAATCTCAACAATGTTGCCATGGACTTTATCCTAAAAACTCTTGACAGCAACATGTACTTGAAGGTGAAAGAATGCACAACTGCAAAAGAAATGTTGGACAAACTTCAGTCAGTTTGTGAAGGAACAGATTCAATCAAGGAAAATAAAATTTCCGTTGCAAAACAAAAGTTTGAGAATTTCAAGATGAAATCTGGAGAAACCATTGACCAAATGGAGACAAGATTCAGTGCTATCATGGATGAACTAGATCTACTCAAGAATCTTGAAGGCATTACCAATGTGCTGGAAGATGAAGGTCACTGCTATGGAAGAATCCAGGAGACTTGATGTAGAAGATTCATTCAAGATCTTTTCAGATCTGAAAGCTTATGAATTCAGTGAAGATTTCACAACCACAGCTGCAATAATCAAAGCTCTGGAAGAACCAAAGACCACAGCATTTGCAGCAGCATCAAATGAGATTCAAGAAAACTCATCTAACAATCTTCATGAATTGGATGAAATGGAAGAACAAATGGCTCTAATGATGAAAGCAGATTCAAGAATGAAAATTGGACACCAATCACTCAAAAGTTCATCAAAAGGACTCCTGAGAAAAGAAAAGACGATGAATACCTCTGTTTCAACTGCAAGAAACCAGGACATTATAAAGCTGAATGTCCAGAACTGATCAAGAAGACTCCACCAAGAAGAGTTGGTAGAAGAGCACTCCTTGCTGGAGATGAATCAGATTATGAAGCTGGTACTGGAAGATTATCATATGACACAGCTTTAATGGCACACATGGAATATCCAAATGAGGTATGTGAATCATGTTGGAAAGGTGTCCTAAACCCAATCGGGTTGGACCGGATCCGACCGGGTCGGGTCGTTTACAGTCTATTTAGTTCATGTAATAACTTTATTATGATTAATAAAAGCACTTATGTTATTATATATATTGTTTATCTTCATATTATTTGTTGTATATATATAGTAACGTCCCTAGTATCAATCTGTGATAGAGAAACCATGATAGTGATTATGGTTGATGAGATCTCTAATCACTATAACAAGGTTGGTACTTAAATGTCTCTAGTCTTATATATTATCAAATGGGACATTGATAGTATAATCCGACTAGCACGTATTGGATGTCTTCTATCTTTTAGAAGGTAGGGATAAATCTCGTCTATAGAAGTGTAGAGACACTTGGACTGTACGTGGACGTGTATTAGAGAATACGTACGTTAGACTGACCCACTTACATTAAGTGTCACACTATGTGGCGGTTGTGTAATTATCCTTTTGACCGGAGTCTTCATGGCATCACGGTGTGGATTATCATGCTTTGACACTATTGAGATTTCTCCTAACCACGGGGCGATCATGCGGTAGTGATTGGGTATGATATTGAAGCATGCGGAGTATACATGATTGGTCGTCCGGGAATCGCGTATCCTATGACTGGGATCGAATATCCGAAATGGCCTTCTTATAAGGAATGTCTAGCTCTCGAGAATCTTTGCAATGTGGGAGTAAATGTGTTATTCCGAGAGAGCATGATATCCAGATTATAAGATACGATCGTTATGTATTGACACTTGAGATACGATCGTATGAATATTATTACAGCGATAGGATTGTAAGTTACACGGTAACTGCTTCACATGAAAGGTAGTAGTCATTGCTTTTGACTCTTCCGAAAATTGGGGGTCACGGTGTGTTGCTAGACGCTATCCCGTGATCGTTAGGTATGAAGGGCATTTTAATAAATTGCACTTAGTGTCTACGGCCAACATATTCGGAAGCCTATCGGGTCACACACATATGAACATCAAGTCGGATTAAAATGCGGTTATAGTTGATAACCAAATAAGGAAATTTTATCTCTAGACTATAAAGGTTATAGTGGTAAATTAATATGGAGGTATTTATTTATTATGAATAAATAAAATACAAGATATTAATTATATATAAATTAGATTAATTAAAGAATATTCCGGAAGCCAATTTATTGGCATATGGGGCACCACATTTAAGTGTATGAGATACACTTGGATTGTGCACTTTAATTAATAAGATTACCATAATATTAATATAAGATATTAATTGATTTTGGAAAAATAGATTTATGGTAATAAGATAATTATAATCAATATAAGATATTGGCAAAATAAATTATAATTAAAGAGATAAATCAATCTAGTTGATTTTCCTTATTTTATTGGAAAAAGGTTTTCTTCTCCTCCACACCATATGGGGCGCCCCAACCACTATATATAGGAGGTGGGTGTCAAGATCTTTTGTACATCACAATTACAAGAGTTCATAATTCTTGTGTAAAATAGAGAGCCTTTCATAGTGAGTTTGTGAGGGAAGAAAATGTCCGGTCTATCAGCCGGAGTTTTTCTGATAGCAAACCAAGGAGGATTCCGGCAAGGGGTTCGTGTGGATTAGCGATAGAGGCCGGACGCGTGGACGGCTTGCGCATTGAACTACTCTCCGTTGGCGGTCAAAGCGACGATCTAGTAGATCATCAAGGTATAACCGTCAAACTACTTAACGTGTTTAATGCATTAAATGAAGAACGATCTAGAAAAAGGAAATCAAATTTTAAATTCCGCTGCGTTAAACTAGTGATTTCCTAACAGTGGTATCAGAGGCAGACTTCGAGCTTAAGCAATAAGCATAAATTAATTGCGTAGTATTTGATCGATAGATGCAAGATTTAAATCACGAAACGTTAAAACAAAAAAACAAAATAAAAATTATAGTGTTTATGGGGGTCGGCCGACTGGCGGCGCCCCCATCCCTCGGCGGCGGCGGTGGTCTTCGGGCTGCCGTCCGTCGGCTCTCTTCTTCCAATGGGGGAGATCAACCCTATTCGTTTTGTGATATTTTATTGTGAATAGATATCTCGTTTGTTTAGTTGTGTCATATGGCCAACCAATGGTTGAAATAGTTTGGACCATTGGGAAACCATATGGCATGTTGGCCTTTCCAAATTTTGATTTGGAATAGGCCTAGGCCACTTCAAAAATTTTGATTTTGGAAAGTGGCCAGGCCTAAACCAAAATTATTTGGCCTTTCCAAATATTTGATTTGGAATAGGCCTAGGCCCTTTTCAAATATTTGATTTGTAAAAGGCTAGGCTCAAGCCACTTCCAAAATTTTGATTTTGGAAAGTGGCAAACTAGACTAAAATAATTTGGCCTTTCCAAATATTTGATTTGGAATAGCTGCCAGCCCTTTTCAAATATTTGATTTTAAAGGTTTAGCTAGGCCACTTCCAAAATTTTGATTTTGGAAAGTGGCCAGGCCTAAGCTAAACTTAGTTTTGGAAAGGAAAAAAATAGGAGACTTTATAATTTTAATTTTATTTTGAATAGTTCAAATTTAATTGAAATTAAAATCGATTTAAAATTAAATGTTAATTTTAATTTTCGATTAAGTCATATAATTATTTAAAAGTTATTTAATTATTTGGTGTGATAAAATAAAGACGCATGAGTAGTTAAAATTAGAATTTAATATTTTTCATAAGATAAAATTGTATGGATTAGATGTGCAGATATAATGTGATTATATGGATCCCGATTGATCATGGACTCGACTAATAGGATAGATGGGAATGTTTTCTTTATGTTGGTTTAAAAAAAAAAAAATTGTCCTAGGCCGTTATAAAGAACGTGACCTAGTTTACTTTTTGCAATTATCCCATTCCCGTTAGCTCCCCCCCGTGTGCGGCGGGTGTAATTATTTATTATGTAACAAGAATGGAGCAAGGAGTTGAAGACCAAGGAGAGATAAAGAACCCATTGGCGTACAGCAATAAAGATCATATTGGCGGTTGCAGATACCCTTAGTTTGTGACCCGCGGTTTCGTCAGTTTTTATTCGAAACCGCACCTAGGAAAAGTCCATGATCATACCGGTTATTTTATGCGCGGAATGTTGTGTATGTTTTACTTTATATGATATCGTAGTAATATGCACATAGTAGATGAGACCACAATTAAACCAAATTAATTAAGTGAATTAATTTAAAATTATTCCCACGCCAAAAATCGAGCCAAAATTGTCTCCCAATATTATAATGACGGTGAAGAGCCTTTGTTCGGATCCAACTGATCTGCCCACGTCGGGAGTTGACCTACCACGGGTATATCGTGATTATCGTGATATGATCGTTATGAGATCTCATGAATATTTGGGTTACGACTCGACTAAGAATCTTGCGGTGATTGGCCCACGTCAGGACCGTCTGATTTTAGAGACAAGGGGTGGCTATCACATAGAGACAATGGAAATCGAATAAGATTCGATCGGTAATTAGTACCCACCTTCGAAATTGACCCAGTCGATCGGCCCACGTCGGGGATCGAGTCAACTAGATAGGATTCCATCCACTAAAGAATTACTTAAATTCTTGAAAGCCAATTGGGAATAGTTGGCTAGTGGGAGTAAAACCTTATAAAATTTTAAGTGCAAATTTAGGGTTTTTATACATGAGCTTTTACTTATTCCATATTTATTTATTGTTGTAGAAAATGTCAAACAAATTGAACCTTCGTTTTATCATCGAAAACAAGCTTGACGAAACTAATTTTCTCGTTTGGGAAAGAAACCTCAAAATCGTTTTGAGGCATGAGAAGATTGGCTATGTCTTGGACGAGGCCCTACCGGAAAAGCCCGTTGAGGGTTCGGCTGCAGATATTGGCGAGAAGTACAACAAGCACTGTTCTGACAGTACTGATGCTACATGCATCATGCTTGCTTCTATGACACCGGAACTGCAGAAACAGCATGAGTCTATGGACGCCTACTCTATCATGGTCCACCTGAAGGAACTTTATGCTTCTCTTCTCGTACTGAGAGGTACAAGGTCTCAAGGCCCCTGTTTAGTTGTAAGATGGCATCTGGGATCGCTTTGTGGGGTCACACGTGCTTAAAATGATCGGGTATATAGAGAGGCTTGGGAAAGCCGGGCCCAAGTTGGAGCGAGTTGAGTATTGACTTGATTCGCAATCTCTACACGATTCATTCGCGCATTCATGATGAACTATCACATGAACAAGATAGATTGCTCTCATGCGGAGTTATTGAACATGTTGAAGACTCGCCGAGGCACCGTGGGGAAGGGAAAGCAAGTGTTCTTTGGTCACTTCAAGCAAGGGCAAGGAAAAAGCCCGGAAAAAGTCCAAGAAGTGAAGGTCGCACCTAAGCCAACGTCTAATATAGCAAAAGACAAATCCAAGGATGCTTGCTTCCATTGCGGTGAGACCGGACATTGGAGGAGAAAGCGTAAGGGCTTCTTGAGTACCAAGAAGAAGCATTCGATGCTTCGACTTTGTGTATATTTATGATTGAGATCAACATTACTTCTTCTAAGTCTAACCACTGGGTATTAGATACTGGTTGTGGTTCTCATATTTTTACGAATATGCAGGGACTAAGAAGAACTAGAGATCTAAAGAAAGGAGAGGTGGACCTACGCGTTGGAAATGGAGCAAGTATTGCTGCACTAGCCGTATGAGTTTATTTTCTTTCATTGCCCAGTGGGCTAGTACTTGAACTTAGTAACTGTTATTTTTTTCCTGCTCTTACGAAGAGTATTATTTCCATTTCTACGTTAGATGTTGATGGTTTTTCATTTACGTTTGAGAATAAATGTTGTTCTTTTTCACGTGATGGAATCTTTTATGGTACTGGCACACTTAGCAATGGTCTCTACATATTAGATATGAATGTTGACGTACTTAATATAAATAACAAGAAAGCCAAAACAAATGACTTGAATGAATCCTACTTATGGCATTGTAGACTTGGCCATATAAATAAGAATCGCATTGCCAAACTCCATAAAGATGGAATGTTGGATCAATTCGATTATGAATCATTTGATACATGCGAAGCTTGTTTATTTGGAAAGATGACAAAGTCACCATTTAGTGGCAAAGGGATAAGATCCAATGAATTGCTTGAGCTCATACATACTGATGTATGTGGCCCAATGTCAATTCAAGCCAAAGGAGGATACTCTTATTTTATCACTTTCACTGATGACCATTCTCGCTATGGTTATATATACTTAATGAAGTATAAGTCTGAAGCCTTCGAAAGGTTCAAGGAATTCAGAAGTGAAGTAGAGAAACAACTAGGTAAAGAAATCAAAACACTTCGATCCGATCGAGGTGGAGAATACCTGGATGGAGAGTTTCAAGACTAGCTGAAAGAGAATGGGATTCTACCTGATTGGACCCCTCCCGGGACGCCACAAATGAATGGCGTGTCTGAAAGGAGGAACCGCACCTTGTTAGACATGGTACGATCCATGATGAGCTATGCAGTTCTTCCAAAATCGTTTTGGGGGTATGCTCTAGAAACCGCATCCTATACACTGAACCGAGTTCCATCAAAGACGGTTGATTCTACACCATACGAGGTATGGGCCAAGAAGAAACCAAATCTGGCATATCTTAAACCTTGGGGTTGTCCAACTTATGTGAAGCGGATGATGCCTGACAAATTAGAGGCCAGATCCGACAAATGTCTGTTTGTGGGATATCCTAGAAAACTAGAGGATACCAATTTTACCATCCTGAGGAACAAAAGGTGTTTGTTGCCAGGACTGGCCACTTTCTGGAGAAAGAGTTTATTCTGGATAGGGTCAGTGGGAGTAAGACTGATCTTGAAGAAATTCGAGAACCACTTACGGATAACAGTCAGTTGATGGAAGTAGAGGACTTGCCACACGCAGATGTGACACCAGCCTCTACCGTTGACACACTAGCACCTCGCAGATCCACCAGGGAACGCTGTGAACCTGAAAGGTATACTGGCGTGTATCTCATGGAAGATGAGGACCCTTGAACTTATGAGGAAGTGCTATTAAGGCATGACAAAGAGAAATGGCTGGAAGCCATGAATTCTGAAATGGAATCCATGAAAGACAACCAAATTTGGAACTTAGTTGATCCACCTGAGGGAATACTTCCCATAGGGTGTAAATGGGTCTTTAAGAGAAAGACTGACATGGAGGGTAACGTGACTACCTACAAAGCTAGGTTAGTGGCAAAAGGTTATAAGCAAAGACAAGGAGTTGACTATGATGAAACCTTCTCGCCTGTTGCCATGTTAAAATCCATTAGAATTTTGCTCGCTATTGCAAAGATACCATGATTACGAAACCGCAGATGGATGTGAAAACAAACTTTCCTTAACGGAAACTCGTCTGAGGAAGTGTATATGACATACCTGAGGATTCACAACCAATGACGCCAGGATGGTGTGTAGCGCAAAGATCCATTTATGGATTAAAGCAAGCTTCTCGGAGTTGGAATCTTCGCTTTGATGAGATAATCAAACAGTTTGATTTCATCAAGAACGAAGATGAGCCCTGTGTTTACAAGAAGGTTAGTGGGAGTGCCATTGTGTTCTTAGTGCTTTATGTAGATGACATATTGCTCATAGGGAATGATGTGCCTATGTTACAATCAGTCAAATCTTGGTTATCCAAGAACTTCTCAATGAAGGACTTGGGTGAAGTAGCCTATATTATAGGAATAAAGATCTATAGAGATAGATCTAAAAGGTTGCTTGGTCTATCGCAGTCCACCTATATAGACAAGATGCTGAAGAGATTCAGCATGGATCAGTCCAAGAAAGGATTGCTGCCCATGTCACATGGGGTCTACCTGTCGAAAGGAATGAGTCCTAAGACAGAGGAGGAAAGGGCACAAATGAGTAAAGTCCCTTATGCTTCGGCAATCGGGTCTATCATGTATGCCATGCTATGCACAATACCAGATGTCTCGTACCCTCTTAGTATGACTAGTAGGTACCAGTCCGATCCAGGTGATGGTCACTGGATTGCTGTCAAAAATATCCTTAAGTACTTGAGATGTACTAGGGATATGTTCCTGGTTTTCGGGAATGATGATTTAGTAGTATGAGGTTACACAGATGCCAGTTTCCAAACTGACAAGGATGACTTTAAGTCAAAATCTGGATTTGTTTTCACGCTTAACGGCGGAGCAGTGAGCTGGAAGAGTTCCAAGCAGGAGACTACTGCAGACTCTACAACGGAAGCCGAATACATAGCAGCCTCGGAGGCGGTAAAGGAAGTAGTTTGGATGAAGAAGTTCATTGCTGAACTTGGTGTGGTTCCCTCCATTGAAGGTCCAGTGCCTCTATACTGTGATAATAATGGAGCGATATCTCAGTCAAAGGAACCAAGGTCTCATCAGAAGTCCAAACATGTGCTACGGCGCTATCACTTGATTTGAGAGATAGTAGATAGAAGAGATGTAAAGATAGAGAAAGTCCACACGGATGATAACATAGTTGATCCGTTAACCAAGGCATTGTCTCAAGCTAAGCATGAGAAACATGTTCACTTGCACGGGCTTAGGAATATGGGTGATTGGCTTTAGGCCAAGTGGGAGATTGTTGGAAAGGTGTCCTAAACCCAATCGGGTTGGAATGGATCCGACCGGGTCGGGTCGTTTACAGTCTATTTAGTTCATGTAATAACTTTATTATGATTAATAAAAGCACTTATGTTATTATATATATTGTTTATCTTCATATTATTTGTTGTATATATTTTGTAACGTCCCTAGTATCAATCTGTGATAGAGAAACCATGATAGTGATTATGGTTGATGAGATCTCTAATCACTATAACAAGGTTGGCACTTAAATGTCTCTAGTCTTATATATTATCAAATAGGACATTGATAGTATTATCAGACTAGCATGTATTGGATGTCTTCTATCTTTTAGAAGGTAGGGATAGATCTCGTCTATCGAAGTGTAGAGACACTTGGACTATACGTGGACGTGTATTAGAGAATGCGTACGTTAGACTGACCCACTTACATTAATTGTCACACTATGTGGCTGTTGTGTAATTATCCTTTTGACCGGAGTCTTCATGGCATCACGGTGTGGATTGTCATGCTTTGACACTATTGAGATTTCTCCTAACCACGGGGCGATCATGCGGTAGTGATTGGGTATGTTATTGAAGCATGCGGAGTATACATGATTGGTCGTCCGGGAATCGCGTATCCTATGACTGGGATCGAATATCCGAAATGGCCTTCTTATAAGGAATATCTAGCTCTCGAGAATCTTTGCAAAGTGGGAGTAAATGTGTTATTCGAGAGAGCATGATATCAGATTATAAGATACGATCGTTAATGTATTGACACTCGAGATACGATCGTATGGATATTATTACAAATGATAGGATTGTAAGTTACACGGTAATCGCTTCACATGAAAGGTAGTAGTCATTGCTTTTGACTCTTCCGATAATTGGGGGTCACGGTGTGTTGCTAGACGCTATCCCGTGATCGTTAGGTATGAAGGGCATTTTAGTAAATTGCACTTTGTGTCTACGGCCAACATATTCAGAAGCCTATCGGGTCACACACATATGAACATCGAGTCGGATTAAAATGCGGTTATAGTTGATAACCAAATAAGGAATGTTTATCTCTAGACTATAAAGGTTATAGTGGCAAATTAATATGGTGGTATTTATTTATTATGAATAAATAAAATACAAGATATTAATTATATATAAATTAGATTAATTAAAGAATATTCCGGAAGCCAATTTATTGGCATATGGGGCACCACATTTAAGTGTATGAGATACACTTGGATTGTGCACTTTAATTAATAAGACTACCATAATATTAATATAAGATATTAATTGATTTTGGAAAAATAGATTTATGGTAATAAGATAATTATAATCAATATAAGATATTGGCAAAATAAATTATAATTAAAAAGATAAATCAATCAAGTTGATTTTCCTTATTTTATTGGAAAAAAGGTTTTCTTCTCCCCCACACCACATGGGGCGCCCCAACCACTATATATAGGAGGTGGGTGTCAAGCTCTTTTGTACATCATAATTGCAAGAGTTCATAATTCTTGTGTAAAATAGAGAGCCTTCTATTGTGAGTTTGTGAGGGAAGAAAAGGTCCGGTCTAGCAGCCGGAGTTTTTCTGATAGCAATCCAAGGAGGATTCCAGCAAGGGGTTCGTGTGGATTAGCGATAGAGGCCGGACGCGTGGACGGCTTGCGCATTGAACTACTCTCCGTTGGCGGTCAAAGCGACGATCTAGTAGATCATCAAGGTATAACCATCAAACTACTTAACGTGTTTATTGCATTAAACGAAGAACGATCTAGAAAATGGAAATCAAATTTTAAATTCTGCTGCGTTAAACTAGTGATTTCATAACAAATCAAACTCTAAATACTCTTCAGCTCAGATTTCCTTGATAAATGCATGTTCTTCGACTGGTGACTCCAATCCAAAAAATATAGAATTAGAAGAAACTCTTGACGAGTTGATGAATCAGCTAGTAACCATAGAAGCTGGTTATGAATCAATCAAAGCTGAAAAAGAAAGTCTAATTCTTGAAGTTGAAAGATTGAAGTCTGAACTAAAAATGTTGAAACTGACTAAAACTGATAAAGAAAAGATTCAAAGATCGCCTCATCTTGATCACCAAAGAAGAATCGAATCGTTTGCTCAATCAAGTTCAATTACTGGATTCAAATCAGGAAAACCATATGGAGACAAAACTGGTTTAGGATTTGATACACAGCAATCTTCAAAGAATGGAACTAGCAAAGCTGTTGGGCCGAGTACCAAAACTGGTATTAAGTTTGTAGCTGGGCAACTTCCACAAACTGAGAAAATTGCTGAACCTGTAAAGCCAGTATCACACAGGATAAATCAGCTTTCTAAGAAGACAACTGCATCTACCAACAAAGGTAAATCAAATGGTAGATCTGCTGTATCCAATGGAAACCAAACGGCAAATCAACCGCCAGATCCACAAAACCAATGAAGTCGGGGAACCGTAAAAATTACAATCAAAATAAATCCAAAAATGTCAATCATTCAAAGATTCACACATTTAGGGGGAAAGGAAGACTATATTCCATCGATGATGATTGGAATTTTTTTGAATTTGTTAATAAAGCGATAATGACAATCATTCCGCATCAAAACTTATCACAAGTTTTCACCAAAACTCAGCAGAGGACTAATCTCGTTCTCAAAGATAAGTCACAAGACAAAGGTCAATCCGGACTCAAGATGTAAGGAATGATGGTTATCACTCTAGCTTTAATAATGTAAATCTACATGGAAACAAATTTCAATCGGAAGATTCGAGAAATCATATAAATAAGACACATCCGAACATAGATACTATGGGAGTGTGGCTTACATATATGAAAACAAGTGCAACAATATCCGAAGAATCCCAAAAGGATATATTCCCTGAGTTGTACCATTAATCGACTTCATGGACCCAAACTGAGTTGGGTACCTAAAAACTTCTAATTTTCATTACAGGATATATGGTACTTTGACAGTTGTTGCTCTAGACACATGACAAAGAGCAAACACTATCTCAGTAATTTTATTGCAAAGGATGGACCAAAAGTCAATTTTGGAAGTAAAGATAAACCTGGTTACACCAGAGGTTTTGGCACCTTAATCGGAAATGGACTTACAATCAAGAATGTATCTTATGTAGAAGGACTACACTACAATCTACTCAGCACAGTCAATTTTGTGATATGGGATACAAAGTTACTTTTGATAAAGAATTCTGCGTTGTCATCAGTGAATCAGCTTATCAAGTTGTCCTAGCCGGAAGAAGAAAGGAAAACATGTATGGTAGATTGGACAACTGCCGTTGCTGAAACTTGTTTCCTCGTGCATACCAAATCAGAAATCAGTTGGCTATGGCACAAGAAACTGAGTCATCTCAATTTTGATGACATCAACACACTTGTTAAGAAGCAGCTAGTCATTGGACTACCAGAGATATCATATAAGAAGGACAACTTATGTGATGCATGTCAACAAGGAAAACAAACAAAAGCAAGTTTCAAGACCAAGTCTCAACATTCAACAACCAGACATCTAGAATTACTATACATGGATTTATTTGGGCCTATTACACCAATTAGTATCAGTGGAAAGAAATATACATTGGTGGTAGTAGATGATTTTTCAAGATATACTTGGGTAATCTTTCTAACCAAGAAAAGTGAAACCAAGCAAAAGCTCACATAACTTCTCAAGAGACTTCAGAATCAGAAAGGAGTTTCAGTTGTGAAGATATGATCTGATAAAAGAACTGAATTCCTCAACAGTGTGATTATTGAATATTATGAAGAAAATGGTGTCTTAAACCCAACTTGCTGCCACAGGAACACAACAACAAAATGGTGTAGCTGAAAGAAGAAACAGAACACTCAAAAAGATGGGAGGACTATGATCTGTGAAGCTAAACTACCTGAAAGATATTGGGTAATAGATTAACACACGACTTGTTACACTGTAGCAGAGCTCTCACGAACAAGAGACATGAGAAGACTCCTTATGAAATTTGGAATGGAAGAAAACCAAATGTTTCATACTTTCATGCTTTTGGAAGCAAATGTTTCATACACAATAATGGAAAAGATCAACTCCACATTTTTCAACCCAAAGCTGATGAAGGAATTTCCCTAGGATATTCAAGTGTCAGCAAAGCTTTTAGAGTACTAAATAAAAGGACACTCAAGAATGAAGATACATGTAGTATTTGATGAACCAAACTTCCCTGGTGAAACAACTGAAAACCGACCAGAACCAGTTTCGGCCTCGCTATTACCATCACACGAGAACTGGCCAGCTTGGCGTTGAAGACTACAAATTTTGTAATGTTCAGATCAAGATCAGCCTCGATTTCCAATTGCTCAACAACTTGGACAACTTCATTCAGATTCAGTTGAACAAGTTCAAGAACCAGTTTTTGAAGAATCGGTTGAACAAAATGCAAATCAGTTGATACAAACTCACAAACATCAATGGATGAGAGATCACCCAGAAGAACAAGTTATTGGTGATACTCAAGCTGGAGTTCGAACAAGACATCAACTAGATGCAATGATTGCATGCTTTCTATCTCAATCAGAACCTAAAGAAATTGAAGAAGCTTTGAAAGATCCAGATTGGATATTAGCTATGCAAGAAGAACTCAATGAATTCGAGAGAAATCAAGTATGGGAATTGGTAGATAAACCAGTTCATGTCAATATCATTGGAACCAAATGGGTTTTCAGAAATAAACTTGATGAAGATGGGAACATCATCATAAACAAAGCCAGACTTGTAGCCAAAGGATACTCTCAAGCAGAAGGCATAGACTTTGATGAAACTTATGCACCAGTTGCAAGACTAGAAGCAATCAGACTATTTCTTGCTTATACAGCTCACAAGAAATTCAAAGTTTATCAGATGGATGTTAAAAGTGCGTTTCTAAATGGAATTCTTGAAGAAGAAGTATATGCTCAACAACCACCCAGATTTGAAATCAAAGATCAAGCAGATAAATTTTTCAGACTAAGGAAAGCTCTTTATGGACTTAAACAAGCACCAAGAGCTTGGTACGAAACTCTATCTCATTTTCCAGTGGATAATGGATTTATCAAAGGAACAATCGACAAAACCTTATTCAGGATGAAGAATGGAGAAGATACTCTACTTGTTCAAATTTATGTTGATGATATCATTTTTGGATCAGAAAATGAACAGTTATGTGAGAAATTTGCAAGTTTGATAAAAAGCAAATTTCAGATGAGTATGATGGGAGAATTAAATTATTTCCTAGGATTTCAAGTTAAACAATTAGCTGATGTAATTTTTATTCACCAAACCAAATATACAAGAGAACTTATCAAAAAGTTTGGTATGGAGAAATCTACTGGAATTTCTACACCAATAGGGACCAACATCAGATTAGATGAAGTCAAAGAAGGTAAAGTTGTTGATCAAACACTCTACAGAAGGATGATTGGAAGCTTACTCTATCTTACAGAAAGTAGGCCAGTCATATCTTTTACTATCGGTGTATGTGCAAGATTTCAGTCAAGACCAAAGGAAAGTCATCTCACAGTTGTGAAAAGAACTATGTAATATTTGAAAGACACATATAAAGTTGGAATTTGGTATTCAAAAGAATGAGAATTCAAGCTGATTTCTTATTCAGATTCAGACTATGCTGGATGCAAAGTGGACAGAAAAAGCACATCAGGCACATGTCAGTTATTGGGAAATAGACTTGTGTCATGGTTTAGCAAGAAGCAAAACTCAATCTCAACTTCAACAAATTGAAAGTCGAATATATAGCAGCTGGAAGTTGTTGTGCTCAAGTTTTATGGATCAGACAGCAATTAAGAGACTATGGGATAGAAGAAGGAACAATTCCCATAATGTGTGATAAAACAAGTGCAATTGCAATTACTAATAATCCAGTTTTACACTCAAGGACAAAGCACATTGAAGTCTGTCACCACTTCATAAGAGATCATGCAGAGAAGAAGGATATAACAGTTCTATATGTACCTACTGAAGATCAGTTGGCAGATATCTTTACAAAGCCATTGGACAAAGAAAGATTTGCCAAATTAAGAACTGAGTTGGGAATAATCAAAGTTAGTTAAGTCAGTTAAGCGAGAGATTCGTCAAGGGGATTAATCTTTGTTATGTTGGGTGCGCTCACTTAACAGATTAGTCATTGACATCAACAATCTCAAACTGACAAACTGAAGATTTTGACAAAACTGAATAATTTGATGGAACTGAATTATCTCTAGAACTGACCTCAGCATCAGTTTTTATTCCAATCAAATTTAGTCAAAGGTTGATAAGATAGAATCAACAGCGGTTATATCGCATTAAATTACCACATTCTTTTGTTGTCGAATTTCGTGTGTGCACCCCACGATTGTCGAAGCAAGACACGATCGGTTATCAAAACCATCATGGAATTTGAAAAGTTGTACCACTCATCCGCCAGAATATCCTACCTGTTTATTCAACCTCCGTTCACACTATTCTCTATCAAAATTCAAATTATTTTCAGAAAGCAAAATAGACTATTTGCAACCCTCTCTTTCAAAAATCAAATTTTTGTGTTCACACTCAAATATGGCCACTTCAGATGATTCGAAAGACAAACGATTGATCACAGAGCTGGATGAACTAACACTTGAAATGTATGAAGGTATGTGTCAAAACACCTTGTTAGCCAGCTGTGAACGAGATAAAATCGAAAAACAACCAGGATTGAACAACATCCTCAAAGTTAGTTTCAAAGAAAAACGAGATGTGGAAGGCATTTTGCAATTTTGGCAAAATATGCGATTAGTTGGCGGAGATCGCATTGTTCTCAATGAAAGAGTCATGAGGTCACTCTTTGGCTTCGCAAATACAACAGCAACTTCAACAGAGTTAGCCACTCTACCATTGAAGATAGAAGCTTTTCTCATAATGATTACTTCATCTACAGAACCAATCGAACCTGGAATTCATGTCGACAAAATCAAGCCGGAATTTGGAAATCTCAGCAGATGGCTCAGCAAACACGTCATTGGAAAATCCAAAGGAATTAATATACTTTCGGAAGAAAATATTTTGCTGATGAACATAATCTGGGATAATATAGAATTTAAATGGGCAGGTTATATAATCAATCAGTTCAAGAAGCAACACTTAGCTGAATTAGAAAGTGTGAAAAGAGCTCAAGCTGAAGGACAAGTAACTGATGGCAGATTCCGACTAAAGAAGACTCTTAGTGGAATGATTCAGTTTTATTTAGAAAGAATTAAGGAAGGGAAGCAAGCAAGGCAAACTGCAACATCGAAGGAAATCACAAAAACAACTTCCCAACCTGAAGCAAGTCAGACAACTGTGTCACAGCAGGAAGCTGAACACAAAGGGACTAAGCGAAAAGCTGAATCCACAGAAGGAAGATCAGTTGTAAGAAGTTTGTACCCTGAAATATCAAGTGAGAAAGCACCAACTGAGGGGGATCAACAACATCAATTGACAACTGAAGTTATTCAAGAGAATATCACTGCTGACCATACTTTTCAGATACAACAAAGAATCGGTTCAAAGAATCAAGATCGTCTTTGAAGTCGACAAAATCATTAAGTCGATGAAAATGAAACTTCAAACGTGAAGATTCTCGAGATGTCGAGTTCTGATCAAGAAAAATTACTCTTAGAGAAATTGGAAGTTAGAGATCTTTACTCTATGTTTCCTATTTCAGAATTTCTTGACAACTGTTTCAAAAGATTTACCGAACTAGCAAAAAGAAGAGAATCAAGCACATCATCTAAAGACAGTTCAAAGAAAAAGGATGATGATGACCGTGATAAGTCAAGAAAAGAAGCTGATGATACTACAGTTTTGCAAACAGTCACTCAATCTCAACCTCTAGCAATACAAAGCGTACTACACGGCAAGAAGGATTGCCGGTTGGAAATCGATAACCGACAATCAAACAAGTTGAAATTGATGAAATCAGCAATCGATGGTTATTGCTGATAATACTCAGGATAAGGATCAAATAGAAGCTACATATGATCCCTCTGATTTTCTATCTAAGGATGAATTGGCCAGAGTTCGTGAAAACTTGAAAATTGTACTCATCGAGAGAGATACAGAATGGCCTTTTATCAAACTTCTCTCTGGATATCTTGATTATAGAACAAGAACCGATGTTTGATTCATGCAAGACTAGAGATGATTCACAAATCAAGTTCAAGTTCGCTTGAGATATTGTGTTACTAAAACAACAACTCAAGATTCAACCGCAGTAGATAGAGAAACTCATGCTCAGGCTCATTGGCATATAAATCAAGATATCTCTTAGAAACTCACTTAAGGAAGTACATGCTTACTTGCTTTCAAAGGTGCCTGTAGATTTGATGCCAAAAAGATGAAGAAAAAGTGAAACCCTTGGAGAAATTAAGCCTTGAAGAAGAATTTCAAAGAGATTGAAGAAAGAGATGCCAAAAAGGGGAAGTCAATCAAAGATTACAATCCTATTAAAGCCAAATTACTTGGAGAAAATTAAGATATTTACAAAAAAATTGCACAACAAGAAGAATTTGAAAGCCGATCTAGTAGAATTTGAAAATTAATAAACCCAAGCTAATTCAATGAGAAGATGGAAAGAAAGTAGTCAAGTTGACTACAACAAGACCTTTTCAATGGAAGACTCTCAAGCTTGAAGAAGATTTTCGCTGTATGACAAAGCAAAAAAGATATGACTAAGTCATGCAAAAATCTAAGAAGAAGATTAGATCCTAAATTTTGAAGAAATTGTTGGAAATAAAATTTATGTTTTGATGATAATTCATCTTATTTGATAAAATATTATCTTAACCCCATTGATGAAGTGTCAAGCCAATTTGTTATAGTAGAAAGTTAAAAGAGAATGTATAAGTTTACTGTAGTCCGATATTTGTATAGGATGATCAGGTTCAAACTCGTTATTATTGAAGCGACTTTATGGATCTTGTATGAAGACCTAAGAATCAAAGGACAATGAATTCTCGAGATGATAATGAATCATGGTGTACTTTGATTAAGTCAATTATAATCGATGAAAACAGAGTAGTGCGATATTTGAAGAAGAGTAAAATCTCGCTTATCAACCGACAAAAGAAAACTTCAGATACAAAGCGATAAGAAATCAGTTTTATAAGTCACCATCCAACAAAACCGAAAGATCGTTGTAAAGAAAACAATTTCATTATAATAAATGAAAATATAGCCGTTTGCAAGATAGACGTTGATACAATTCAAATTGAAGCCGGATGAACGTTGGACTTCACACTATAAATAGAAGACTTTGCACCAACAACAAAAATAAGTATTTCTTCAAGTGTTCAAGCTACAAAGAATTTATCAAGAATTCAACACTTTGAAGAACCACAAACAAGAATCAACTTATTGATTCTCAGCCCAACCTTGATTCTACAAAAGGTTTTAGATCGTGAAGCAAACCGGGAAGGTTTCGCCAAGGACATTTGTGACAAGCATCTTGTGTTTGTGGTGGTAGCTGTGAAGAGGCAATTCTACCTCTAAGGACCAAGTGGTTCAAGCATTTGAAGAGCAAGCACTACCTGTTCTACAACTATTTAGATAGTGAAGCTAGGGATTAGCCAAGGACTATTGTTTAGGACTTTTTGTAACAGTTCACCTCAAGAAGTTCTAGTGGAATTTTCCTCCGCACCACAGGGGAAGAGAGGACGTACAATATCCGCCTTATTTACTTTACGCATTTATTTATTTATTCAGCATTTACTTACAACATTGTGATACTTGATTGTTATACACCTACAAATACAACCGACATTCGCGTAATTCGATTCACAACCTGTTTCATAATAGAATAACAAGATCAAGAAAAGGCTAAAATCATATCCGCGCCGGTTGAGATAAGTCAGTTTGACTTAATTGCTCTTTAACTCCACACAAGTTTTTAATCGAACCTTAATTTTCTTTAAATCCAGTTTTAGGCACAAGTTCATTCACCCCCCCTCCCTCTAAACTTGTGTTAGACTTTCTAAGGGACCAACAATTGGTATCGGAGCAGTGTTTCTTTAACAAGATATCATTTGCTCTTTATCTCCTCTAGTTGTTCTTATTTGAAAGCTCGAGTTTCCGCTTAATCTACTATCGTCTTCACTCACTCACAATGGATAACAATCAATATGCAAGACAAATGCTCATGTGCAACATGTACAGATTTGACGAATATAAACGTCGTATGCAGGCATTTCTAGCAGCTACTCCTGATTAAATGATGGATGTACTCACTGATGGACCAATTCAAATCACTCATATGCGAACTCGTTGGTTGAGAGTAAGTTCGAGTTGCAAAACCCAAATCGAATGGACTAGTGATGATATAAGCGAAACAATCTCAACAATGTTGCCATGGACTTTATCCTCGAACTCGACATCAACATGTACTTGAAGGTGAAAGAATGCACAACTGCCAAAGAAATGTGGGACAAACTTCAGTTAGTTTGTGAAGGAACTGATTCAATCAAGGAAAATAAAATTTCCTTTGCAAAACAAAAGTTTGAGAATTTCAAGTTGAAATCTGGAGAAACCATTGACCAAATGGAGACAAGATTGATGCTATCATTGATGAACTAGATCTACTCAAGATTGAATACTCAAAGAAAGTCATCAACACAAGAATCTTGAAGGCATTACCAATGTCTTTGGAAGATGAAGGTCATGCTATGGAAGAATCCAGAGACTTGATGTAGAAGATTCATTCAAGATCTTTTGAGATCTGAAAGCTTATGAATTTAGTGAGGATTTCACAACCACAAATTGCAATAATCAAAGCTCTGGAAGAACCAAAGACCACAGTGTTCGGTAAAAACTCGTTTTAAATTTATAATTACCGGAACACCCCAAGTGCAAGGCTCGTAATAAAGGTGTTACCGGGTCGTCCTAAGGGAATCAAACGTCTATCGGATTAAGTACAGTTTATTGTATCGATTATGTCACAAATTATTATCTAAAGCTAAGGTATATATTAATTATAATCTAGAAACTATGACTAGAAACAGAAAATAGCAGAAAATAGAATAAAAAAGACACTGGACGGGCGTTCACTAACGTTCTGGAAATAGAAAATATGCAGAAAACAGCAGGTAAAAACTAGGGTTTTAAAAATAACTAAAATTAGCAACAAAAGTTGATATGAACGAATCGATTTATCAAATAATTAAAAGAACGGTAAGGCAACGAGAATCCACCAATCAACCAACCAACCCCAACAAGATTGCGCGCTAAAGATACGATTTTTAGTTATGATCAAATCACGAATTCGATTAAATCTCTTTAATCAATTTCTAGGGTTCCGTTTTCTTTCCCAAGCAAAACTAAACTAGCATGCATAACAAGATCATGAGATTGTCTCCAATACTCTACTCAACTAAACATGAACAATCTCTTGAATCACAATTAATTGCATCAATTGAAAAGATCAAAGCTTGAATCAATACTCTCATATAAATTCAATCAAAAAGATAGTTTCATCGATCTCTCGATTCAAATAAAACATAAACAATATAACAATATCCAATTGATGAAAAATCATAAATTTAACTCACTAAGATATAGCTAAAAATCCTCTAGTTGGTGTGGTTGTTGATTGGTTTCCTCCATTGTCCCACCGCGATATGCTTAGCCAACAATCATGCTGGTGATCATGATTGTTGGGATGGAAGAATTCATCTCCTTGTTTGCTCTGGAATATGCGGCTGCTTTGAATGTGATGTGCGTATTTTTCTGTGTAATGATGTGATGTCTCGTCTCTGCTCGAATGCTGTTGCTTATATAGGGGTTGTAACCGACTTAGGACGGATCTAGAAGATAAATACGTGAAAATCCGCTGACCGACCGAATGACGTCACTCGGTCGACCGAATGCAATGGCTCGGTCGACCGAGCCCTTTTCTGCACGTTTTAAATGTTTTTTTCGTCTGACTTGTTCCCCACTGCATTCTGCCGCGCTGATCTCATTCCTTTTGATTTATCTCTCAATTAATACTCCGATTTTCTTCCTTTTTTTGAAATCACTTGATTGAATGAGATTAATCTTCTCCATTAATAATATCCCCATGCATATCTTTTAATTTTCTGCAAAATTGTTGTTACACCAAGTCATCGAATAATAATAATAATAAAATGTGTAACGAAATAACATTTAAACTCAATATTTCCTCATAATTAAATTATAACCCCTCAATAACCATTATAGGAATTTAACGGTTAAAACACGCTTTTATCATTTATTTCCCTTAAAAATAAGGTAAATTGTTTAGGGATTAAGCCCGAAAATATAGTAAAATTTACCCTAAACACACAGCACTTGCAGCAGCATCAAATGAGATTCAAGAAAACTCATCTAACAATCTTCATGAATTGGATGAAATGGAAGAACAAATGGATCTAATGATGAACAGAATTCGAAGAATGAAAAGTGGACACCCAGTCACTCAAAAGTTCATCAAAAGGACTCATGAGAAAAGAAAAGACGATGAATACCTCTGTTTCAACTGCAAGAAACCAGCACATTATAAAGATGAATGTCCAGAACTGATCAAGAAGACTCCACCAAGAAGAGTTGGTAGAAGAGCACTCCTTGCTGGAGATGAATCAGATTATGAAGCTGGTACTGAAAGATTATCAGATGACACATCTTTAATGGCACACATTGAAGATCCAAATGAGGTATGTGAATCAAACTCTAAATACTCTTCAGCTCAGATTTCGATGACAAATGCATGTTCTTCGACTACTGACTCCAATCCAAAAAATCTAGAATTAGAAGAAACTCTTGACGAGTTGATGAATCAGCTAGTAACCATACAAGCTGGTTATGAATCAATCAAAGCTTAGAAATAAAGTCTAATTCTTGAAGTTGAAAGATTGAAGTCTGAACTAAAAATGTTGAAAATGACTAAAACTGATAAAGAAAAGATTCAAGATCACCATGCATCGACGCGACAAGAATCGAATCGCTTGCTCAATCAAGTTCAATTCATGGATTCAAAAAGGAAAACCATATGGAGACAAAACTGGTTTAGGATATGATACACAGCAATCTTCAAAGAATGGAACTAGCAAAGCAGCTGGGCCGAGTACCAAAACTGGTATTAAGTTTGTAGCTGGGCAACTTCCACAAACTGAGAAAATTCTTTGAACCAATAAAGCCGATATCACACAGGATAAATCAGCTTTCTAAGAAGACAAGCGCATCTACCAACAAAGGTAAATCAAATGGTAGATCGGTTTGATTCAATGGAAACCGAAACGGCAAATAAAACTGATAATGACAATCATTCCAGACCGAAAACTTATCACAAGTTTCAGTCCAAAACTCTGCAGAGGACTAATCTCAGTTCTTAGCTTAAGTCACAGTACAAAGGTCAATCCAGACCTCAGTACATAAGGAATGATGGTTATCACTCTAGCTTTAATAACAGAAATCTACATGGAAACAAATTTCAGTCAGAAGATCTGAGAAATCATATAAATAAGACACAGTCCGAACATAGATACTATGGGAGTGTGGCTTACATATATGAAAACAAGTGCAACAATATCTGAAGAATCCCAAAAGGATATATTCCCAGAGTTGTACTGAAAACTGACCCCCATGGACCCAAACTGAGTTGGGTACCTAAAAACTTCTAATTTTCATTGCAGGATATATGGTACTTTGACAGTGGTTGCTCTAGACACATGACAAAGAGCAAAGACTGTCTCAGTAATTTTATTGCAAAGGATGGACCAAAAGTCAATTTTGGAAGTAAAGATAAACCTGGTTACACCAGAGGTTTTGGCACCTTAATCAGAAATGGACTTACAATCCAGAATGTATCTTATGTAGAAGGACTACACGCCAATCTACTCAGCACAAGTCAATTTTGTGATATGGGATACAAAATTACTTTTGATAAAGAATTCTGCGTTGTCATCAGCGAATCAGCTTATCAAGTTGTCCTAGCTGGTAGATTGGACAAGCGCCATTCTCGAAACTTGTTTGCTCGTGCATACCAAATCGTAAATCATTGGCTATGGCACAAGAAAGCGAGTCATCTCAATTTTGATGACATCAACACACTTGTTAAAAGCGACTAGTCATTGGACTACCAGAGATATCATATAAGAAGGACAGCTTATGTGATGCATGTCAACAAGGCAAACAAACAAAAGCATGTTTCAAGACCATGTCTCAGCATTCAACAACCAGACATCTAGAATTACAACACATGGATTTATTTGGACCTATTACACCAATTATTATCAGTGGAAAGAAATATACATTGGTGGTAGTAGATGATTTTTCAAGATATACTTGGGTAATCTTTCTAACCAAGAAAAGTGAAACCAAGCAAAAGTTCACGAGAACTTCTCAAGAGACTTGAGAATCGAAAGGAGTTTGATTGTGAAGATAAGATCGATAAAGGAACCGAATTCCCAAACAGTGTGATTATTGAATATTATGAAGAAAATGGTGTCTTACACCAACTTGTCGCCACAGAACACCACAACAAAATGGTGTAAATGAAAGAAAGAAGCAGAACACTCAAAGAAGCTGGGAGGACTATGATCCGTGAAGCTAAACTACTGACGAGATATTGGGCGAAGCGATTAACACGACTTGTTACACTCGAGCAGAGCTCTCATGAACAAGAGACATGAGAAGACTCTTATGAAATTTGGAATGGAAGAAAACCAAATGTTTCATACTTTCATGCTTTTGGAAGCAAATGTTTCATACACAATAATGGAAATGATCAACTTCACGTTTTCAACCCAAAGTCGATGAAGGAATTTTCCTAGGATATTCAAGTGTAAACAAAGCTTTTAGAGTACTAAATAAAAGGACACTCAAGCATGAAGAATCAATACATGTAGTATTTGATGAACCAAACTTCCTGGTGAAACAAGCGAAGACCGACTGAGATCCGGTTTCTTAGTCTCGATTACCAATCACACGAGAACGATTTGATTGACATTGGAAGACTACAAATTTGAGAATGTTGAGATCAAGATCACCTCGCCCAATTGCTCAACAACTTGAACAACTTCATTCAGATTCGATTGATAAAGTTCAAGAACCAGTTTTTGAAGAATCAGTTGAACAAAATGCAAATCAGTTGATACAAACTCACACACATCAATGGATGAGAGATCACCCTGAAGAACAAGTTATTGGTGATACTCAAGCTGGAGTTCGAACAAGACATCAACTAGATGCAATGATTGCATGCTTTCTATCTTAATCAGAACCTAAAGAAATTGAAGAAGCTTTGAAAGATCAGTTGGATATTAGCTATGCAAGAAGAACTCAATGAATTCGAGAGAAATCAAGTATGGGAATTGGTAGATAAACCGATTCTTGTCAATATCATTGGAACCAAATGGGTTTTCAGAAATAAACTTGATGAAGATGGGAACATCATCAGAAACAAAGCCAGGCTTGTAGCCAAAGGATACTCTCAAGCAGAAGGCATAGACTTTGATGAAACTTATGCACCAGTTGCAAGACTAGAAGCAATCAGACTATTTCTTGCTTATGCAGCTCACAAGAAATTCAAAGTTTATTAGATGGATGTTAAAAGTGTGTTTCTAAATGGAATTCTTGAAGAAGAAGTATATGTTCAACAACCACCCGGATTTGAAATCAAAGATCAAGCAGATAAAGTTTTCAGACTAAGGAAAGCTCTTTATGGACTTAAACAAGCACCAAGAGCTTGGTACGAAACTCTATCTCAGTTTGTAGTGGATAATGGATTTATCAAAGGAACAATCGACAAAACCTTATTCAGGATGAAGAATGGAGAAGATACTCTACTTGTTCAAATTTATGTTGATGATATCATTTTGGATCTAAAATGAAAATGAGCAGTTATGTGAGAAATTTGCAAGTTTGATGAAAAGCAAATTTCAGATGAGTATGATAGGAGAATTAAGTTATTTCCTAGGATTGCAAGTTAAACAATTAGCTGATGGAATTTTTATTCACCAAACCAAATATACAAGAGAACTTATCAAAAAAATTGGTATAGAGAAATCTACTGGAATTTCTACACCAATAGGGAACAACATCAGATTAGATGAAGACAAAGAAGGTAAAGATGTGGATCAAACACTATAAAGAAGGATGATTGGATGCTTACTCTATCTTACAGCAAGTAGGCCAGACATATCTTTTACTGTCGGTGTACGTGCAAGATTTCTGTCAAGACCAAAGGAAAGTCATCTCACAGTTGTGAAAAGAACTTTGAAATATCTGAAAGACACAGATAGAGTTGGAATTTGGTATTCAAAAGAATGAGAATTCAAGCTGATTTCTTATTCAGATTAGAACTATGCTGGATGCAAAGTGGACAGAAAAAGCACATCAGGCACATGTCAGTTATTGGGAAATAGACTTGTGTCATGGTTTAGCAAGAAGCAAAACTCAATCTCAACTTCAACACCTGAAACTGAATATATAGTAGCTGGAAGTTGTTGTGCTCAAGTTTTATGGATCAGACAGCAATTAAGAGACTATGGGATAGAAGAAGGAACAATTCCCATAATGTGTGATAACACAAGTGCAATTGCAATTACTAATAATCCAGTTTTACACTCAAAGACAAAGCACAATGATGTCCGTCACCACTTCATAAGAGATCATGCAGAGAAGAATGATATAACAGTTCTTTATGTACTCATCAAGATCGGTTATGTGATATCTTTACAAAGCCATTGGACAAAGAAAGATTTGCCAAATTAAGAACTGAGTTGGGAATAATCAAAGTTAGTTAAGTCATTTAAGCGAGAGATTCGTCAAGGGGATTAATCTTTGTTATGTTGGGTGCGCTCACTTAACAGATTAGTCATTGACATCAACAATCTCAAACTGACAAACTGAAGATTTTGACAAAATTGAATAATTTGATGGAACTGAATTATCTCTAGAACTGACCTCAGCATCAATTTTTATTCCAATCAAATTTAGTCAAAGGTTGATAAGATAGAATCAACAGCAGTTATATCGCATTAAATTACCACAGTTCTTTTTGTCAGAATTTAATTGTGTACACCCCACGATTGTCAGAACAGTACACGTATCGGTTATCAAAACCATCATGGAATTTGAAAAGTTGTACCACTCAACCGCCAGAATATCCTACCTATTTATTCAATCTCCGTTCACACTATTCTCTATCAAAATTCAAATTCTTTTCCGAAAGAAAAATAGACTCTTTGCAACCCTCTCTTTCAAAAATTAAATTTTTGTGTTCACACTGAAATATGGCCACTTCAGATGATTCGAATGACAAACGATTGATCACAGAGCTGGATGAACTAACACTTGAAATGTATGAAGGTATGTGTCAAAACGCCTTGTTAGCCAACTGTGTACGAGATAAAATCAAAAAACAACCAGGATTGAACAACATCCTCGAAGTCAATTTCAAAGAAAAACGAGATGTGGAAGGCATTTTGCAATTTTTGCAAAATATGCGATTAGTCAGAGACTCCTTGATAACTACAGTTCGAGAAAAACGCATTGTTCTTAATGAAAAAGTCATGAGGTCACTCTTTGGCTTCGCAAATACAACAACAACTTCAACAGAGTTAGCCACTCTACCATTGAAGAAAGAAGCTTTTCTCGCAATGATTACTTCGTCTATAGAACCAATCGAACCTGGAATTCCTGTCGACAAAATCAAGCCGGAATTTGGAAATCTCAACAGATGGCTCACAAACACATCATTTGAAAATCCAAAGGAATTAACATACTTTCGGAAGAAAATATTTTGCTGATGAACATAATCTGGGATAATATAGAATTTAATTGGGCAGGTTATATTGTCAATCAGTTCAAGAAGCAACACTTAGCTGAATTAGAAAGTGTGAAAAGAGCTCAAGCTGAAGGACAAGTAATCGATGGCGATTCGATCAAGAAGACTCTTAGTGGAATCATTCAGTTTTATTTAGAGAGAATTAAGGAAGGGAAGCAAGCAAGGCAAACTGAAACATCGAAGGAAATCGCAGAAACAACTTCCCAACCTGAAGCATGTCAGATAACTGTGTCACAGCAGGAAGCTGAACACAAAGGGACTAAGCGAAAAGCTGAATCCATAGAAGGAAGACCAGTTGTAAGATGTTTGTACCCTGAAATCTCAAGTGAGAAAGCACCAACTGAGGGGGAACAACAAAATCAATTGACAACTGAAGTTATTCAAGAGAATATCACTGCTGACCATACTTCTCAGATACAACAGCAATCGGTTCAGCAATAAGCACCAGTCTTCGAAGCTGACAAAATCATTAAGCTGATGAAAATGAAACTTCAACCAAAAGAATCTCGAGATGTCAGTTTACAGACTGAAGTAAAATTACTCTTAGAGAAATTGGAAGTTAGAGATCTTTACTCTATGTTTCCTATTTAATAATTTCTTGACAACTGTTTCAAAAGATTTACCGAACTAGCAAAAAGAAGAGAATCAGGCACATCATCTAAAGACAGTTCAAAGAAAAAGAATGATGATGACCATGATAAGTCAAGAAAAGAAGCTGATGATACTACAGTTTTGCAAACAGTCACTCAATCTCAACCTCTAGCAACGTAAACTGTACCACAGCAAGAAGGATTGCCAGTTGGAAATCAGACAACTGACAATCAACAAGCAGCTGATGAAATCAGACAACTGATGGTTATTTCTTATAATACTCAGGATAAGGATCAAATAGAAGCTACATATGATCCCTCTGATTTTCTATCTAAGGATGAATTGGCCAGAGTTCATGAAAACTTGAAAATTGTACTCAGTCAGAGAGATACACAGAATGGCCTTTTATCAAACATCTCTGGATATCTTGATTATAGAACTAGAACTGATCTTTCAGTTCATACAAGACTAGAGATGATTCACAAATCAAGTTAAAGTTCTGCTTCAGAGATTGTGTTACTCAAACAACAACTCGAAGATTCAACCGCAGTAGATAGAGAAACTCATGCTCAGGCTCATTGGCATATAAATCAGCATATCTACGGGTTAGAAACCCAGCTTAAGGAAGTACTTGCTTCTCAGCGACAGATTTCAGAAGATCAAAAAGCAACCCATGCCCTGGTAGATTAGTTATATGATGCCAAAAAGGGGGAAGCTGAAGAAGAAAAGCTGAAATTACTTGGAGAAATGAAGCGACTTGAAGCAGAATTTCAAAGATACAGATCAGATCCTAAATTTTTGAAGAAAGAGTTAACTAATGATCAACTTATTGAAAAATACAATCAACCTGGAGACAGAAGAGTTACTCTTACAAAGGATCTGTGGACATAGTTTATCAAAGATTACAATCCTATTAAAGCCAAGTACAAGGACAGAACATTTGAGGAATCCTTGAACTACTTTATGTCTGATATTTACTCAAAGCAAAAAAATTGCACAACATAAGAAGAATTAGAGGATTGATGATAAACTGAAGATTAATGACAAGACTGAACAAATGAAAGCCGATCTAGTAGAATTTTAAAATTACTACTTGACTCAAGCTTACCCAAGCTAATTCAATGGAGAAGATGGAAAGAATGTAGTCAAGTTAACTACAACAAGACCTTTTCAAAGGAAGACTCCAAGCTTGAAGAAGATTTTCGCTTGTATGACTAAGCAAAAAGATATGACTCAGTCATGCAAAAAGCTAAGAAGAAGATTAGTCTTTAATCACAGATATTTGAACAAAATGTACATATCCAGTTTTTGCTCATTCTAATGAAAACCAGTTTTCCAGTTTTACATTGTTTTATCTTTAAGCTTTTATTTTAGGGAGAGTTTTGGCATCATCAAAAGGGGGAAATTGTTGGAAATAAAATTTATGTTTTGATGATAATTTATCTTATTTTTTAAAATATTATCTTAACCCCATTGATGAAGTCCTGAAGTCAGCTGTTATAGTAGAAAGCTAAAAGATGTCTAGAACTGCATGTATACGTTTTACTAGAGTCTGATATTTGTATAGGTTACATCAGACAAGCACTGTAATTGTTAGTGTGTCGTAAAACTGAAAACTGGAAATCATTTAGAAAATCGAAATCATCGAGACAAGCAAACCGACTTTGTAATACACCTACATGAAATCGAAGTTCACGAGAGTTACTGAGACTCGATTGACTTATCTAAAGATCGAAGAACCGAGGGTTCAAACTCGATTATTGCAGAATGAAGAATTGAGGGTTCAAACTCGATTATGAAGATTACAAGTCGAGACTGTAAAGTTGGACTTCAAGCAAGATTGTGGTGACCTGAATCGACTTTATGGATCTTGTATGAAGACCTAAGAATCATAAGGACAAGTGAATTCTCGATGATAATGAATCATGGTGTACTTTGATTAAGTCAATTATAATCGATGAAAACAGAGTAATCGATATTTGAAGAAGAGTAAAATCTCGATTAATGCTTCAAGTCGATTAGAAAGCCGACAAAAGAAAAACTCAAGACAAAACCGATAAGGAAACTCGATTTTATAAGTCGGGTCATCCAACAAACTGAAAGTACAGTCGAACGTTGTAAAGAAAACAATTTCATTGGATGAGTTACTGACACAGCGCAGAACGGTCGAAAATATAGCCGTTGCAAGATAGACGTTGATACAATTCAAATTGAAGCCAGATGAACGTTGGACTTCACACTATAAATAGAAGACTTTGCACCAACAACAAAAAATATAGAACAGAGCATATACAAGAATCAACAAGCAATTTTGTGCATCAGTCTATTCTATTCGAATTGCTATCATCTCTGAACTATAACAAGATCATATCTAGTATTTATTCAAGTGTTCAAGCTACAAAGAATTTATCAATAATTCAACACTTTGAAGAACCACAAACAAGAATCAACTTATTGATTCTCAGCCCAACCTTGATTCTACATCAAAGGTTTTAGACTGTGAAGAAAACCGGGAAGGTTTCGCCAAGGACAGTTGTGACAAGCAAATGGGTAGACTGTGTTTGTGGTGGTAGTTTGGTGAAGAGGTAATCCTACCTCTAAGGACCAAAGTGGTTCAAGAATTTGAAGAGCAAACAATTCTACTGAGACGATCCCATCGACCTATCCACCCCATCGACTGAGACCGATCTGTGATAAACAATCAAGAGCCTTTTACTGATGCTTGTTTGATCAAACCTATTTATGAATCAAACTCTAATAAACCTATACATTTTATCTAGACATCTTTTTGCCTTTGCATTATAACAGCTAGTATGGCACTCATCATCAAAACTAAGAAATAAGTCCAACAGTATAAACCTAACATGGGTATGGCATGTGAAGCTCATCTGAAGGAGTTCTAGGGAGGGTGACGATGCTAAATTACGCACCACCGGTAAATCAGGGCCATGTGTAATCTAAGGGTGAGCTGTAAAGGGGTCGAACGGTTGAACTTTTTAGGAAATGTAGTGTTTTTAGGTGGTTTATGGCTGAGTCCAAGAATGTATCTTGGATTGCCTACGTATCCTGTCTTATGTCCAGGAATCAAGCCTTACGTAGTTCCTGGAATGATGTATTTATAGGTACATGTCCTTCTTCTACCCTAAATTTAGGGCGGTTTGGTCCATTGGCATAAATACCCTTAAATGGGCCTTGTCTTCCTGCCCAAGCAACCTACTGGATGGTGGGCCTGAGTAGTTGGGCAAGAGGTCTCCGTATCGACTCGATATATGCCGATATGGGTGACCGAGGCTAGATACTTGAAGGATCTGTTGGTGACTACGGTTCCTGCTGGTACATATCGTGTCGATCTGATGCCGCTGCATTTGGCTTAGACTTTTCCCATGCCAGCTGGACCATTCAAATAATTCCATGTGGAGGAGTAAACCCCTGTATCATCATAAGCCCCCCAGATCGGAGGGAAGCTCATCTCGAGACGCTGATGTCGGATCTGAAAATTTGAAAAACCTCTTTAATACGTAGAAATCTTTAGGCGGGAACAAGGTTGTCCCTCCTAGCCGATATAGGCTGTCGTAGGGTGACGTCACGCTGTGCCAACATTAATGGGCGCAGGAAACGAAGCGTTTTATCCGGCCCACTACCCTTGATTCTCGCGTCATGTATTCTATAACTGCCCTCAAACTCCACCCTTTCAAATCATTTGCAAGATTTACACACATAAAAGGAGCCCAAGACTTCGACGTTTCTCATTCGCCATTATAAATTTCTGCAAATCTCAGTCTCTTAGCCGAAAAATCAAGTAAGCCCTAATTTTTCTTAAATTTTCCTTCTTATTTTTGTTTCTTGCATCTTTTCCCCAAATCCATGTCTAGTAGCGATAGTGACTCCCAAAACAGAGAGGAACTCATCGAAACTGAAGAAGAATCGACGGAAGAAATGGTTTCAGAGCATCCTACTGCTTCTGGTGAGAGAGCAGCCGGAGAAGAGGAAGAGGGAGGAGAGGAAGAAACGTCTGTTCGACCCGCTGGATCTTCACGACCCGTGGCCAGACGCCAAACTAGGATGAAGGGCCAAGGGCCATACGGTTGCATGTCGAATCTCTCACCAGAAAAGGCCAAAGTTATTTGCCTTCGTTACGGCATTCCCTACTCTCCCGAACATATCAAAGTATCGCACGGCCAGTATCAGTTCGCCTGCGACCCTCCCCCTGGGTTCTGCGCCATTTACGAAGCGCAATTAAAGGAGGGGCTCCGGTTTCCTTTCGACCCGTGCCTAATCGCCGTCCTCCAACACTACAAGATCTCTGCGTCACTCACCTCGCTCCCAATGGGTCGTCGAGTGTAATGTGGTTTCAGGTTTGGCGTGTCGAATCGCCAAGGTTGAGTTCTCGGTTCGACTATTCCGTCCAAGATATGCCTTGGCGAGCTTGCAGGACGTGGGGTGGTATACATTTCAGAAGCGTCCTCTGGCATCGGAATTCGTGAGAAAGGTGACCTCGTCTCAAGGCGATTGGAAGCCCAATTTTTTCTTTATCTGACACGGGTAGATTGATATTGACATACACACTTGGTTCCAAAGGCCGCAGAAATGGCATGACCGACTCGACTCGGACAACCCCAATGGGTGCGGGATTATTGAGAGTATCCATCCCGATGTCTCGACTCGAAACCTGCACTCTCTGTATCCTTTTGCTGACATCGAGACGGCTGGGCCCGGCGCCTATCTGGAACTCGATGAGGATGTTCGAGTTTTACGTAGGATATTTTTTCTTTCGCATCGTCGAGCCGTTATACTTTTGTTTTTTAATACTGATTTAGGTTTCTTGTAATGCATTAACACCGGTTTGTCTCTGTTTGCAGTGGAACATTTTTCAAAGTTGGAGGCCTTAGGTAAGGTGCCCGATCCCAAGAAGATGGATCCCAAGAAAATCCAAGAAATGGCCGGCATCAAATCGAAAAAGCCGACGTCAGGTGCCGCATCTTCGGGACAGAGAGGGTCGAGTCGAGCTCCTACCCCCATATCAACATCTGAAATTTTAAGGGGTCAACCCGACGAGGCTAGGGTGGTAGAACAGATCGAGGCTGACCTCGTCCCAAGGAAACGCCAGAAAACGACTGAGGTGAGGCACGGGATCGGGAAAGAGTCCCGTAACCTTGCCCCACCAAATTCCACCGATGCGATCCCAGAGACAAGCGTGGCAGAGATGGAGGGTATGACCCCGGAGGAGCTACACGACCTTATCATGAAGGGCTATCGAGACGTGAGTCTCTTTTTATTTCCTTTGTAGTTACATGATGTTTCGTCTGCAACCTCTCTCTTCTCTTCGACGTTAATGGCGTTCTTCCTTGCAGGCCCGACTCGGTACTAAAGTAGCTCTGAATAGAATTGAGTCTCCCGCAGCAGCTTTGGAGGAGCAGAAGGAGACAATTGCTAAGCTGACCTCGGATCTCGAGAAGCTGAAAGCCAAGGCCAACAAGCTGGATGATCGACGCCTGAAACTGGAGTCGGATCTGTCTAGAGCACAGAAAGACCTATTTGACAGAGATGCTGAGCTGGCGGCGGTAAAGTCGGAGTTGGACCAAACTAGAGCCGAGCTGGCTGCATCTACCAAGGCTCGAGACGATCTTCAGCTCGAGGTCGATAGCTTCACGACCCGCTTGGAAGCAGCTAAGAAGGACTTCTTGACGTCTGAAGAGTTCGATAATGACCTGGCGCTTCTGATGAGTCAGGCCATGAAGGGGGGATTCTCGAACGCACTGGATCAAGTCAAGATGGTCATCCCTGACTTCGAGGTTAAAAGTATCGACAAAGCCTATTTGTATGACCCAGAGTCCATCCCCAGATATGGCCGATATATCACCGATTTCAAGGCTGGCGTGTCTCTCTATGACAAGTATGTGGTCCCTGCCTTGGAAACAGATGGAGCAGAGAATGCAGAAAATGTCGAGTCGGAGGAACAGGTCGACCCTAACGCCTCGTCTTCCCACCAGCCAGCTGTCTGATGTTATTCCTTGTTGTTATTATTATTATTATTATTATTATTATTTTTTTTTTTTTTTTCTGAACAATTTTATTCGATTTGGTTGTAATGACTTTGATACTTTTCACTTGGCTGAACTTGTATTTTTTCGATCCGATCTCGTAAACTTTTCAATTTTAATGTCTTTTTCAATTCGAATCGTGATTTTCCCTTTGATTGTGTTGTCTTTTATTAATCATTCGCCTAGGGTGCAGTCCTCTGGACTTAATTCCCTTGCAAATACTGCCTTATGGGGTGTAGTCCTTCGGACTTAATTCCCCTGTGGCCCCTCGAAGTGTAGTACGAGTATACGACTCGTGGTACACTTGGGTATGAGTCGACCTAGCATTGTACTGCCTTATTGGCTTGACTTGGCTTTTTGGGTCGGAGCTCGATTCGACTCTCCCGCCTTGTCAGGCTTATACGGATATCGAATTAAGAAGTCCCTACTCAACTGGCGCACATCGGGGTGCTTATGATCTGGTCGAGTTGGGTATCCATCATGGGATTTTCCGACTGCTTAGCATCGTGGCTTACTGGCATGTCGGGAGTGATATAAGCACTGTCAGTGACTTGGCTTTTTTCACCATTTTGCTATAACTCCATCGAGTCGATGATACGCAGCTCGAAAGTGATTTAAGCATTGTCAATGACTTGGCTTTATTCACTTTTCCGATTTAATTTCCTCGTGTCGAGGTTTCTTGTTGGTCTTTTTTCTTCCAGCCCCCTTTTCTTTTTTACATGAGCATGTATGTTAAGCGTAATTTAGAAAAGAAAATTACTTGAATAAAAGGCATTAAAAGCGACCGTCACATCGACATATTACAATTAACTAAAAATTGAAGTTGCGGATGTCATAGATTGAATAAACAACTTAAACGTAGTATTTCCGGAGATTGGTGGCGTGCCATGTCCGGGGCACTGTGCTGCCGTCCGATCTCCCCAACTGATACGACCCTTTTGGATGCACCTTCAGAATTTTATAGGGTCCTTCCCAATTCGGCTCGAGCTTGCCTATTGGGTCCTGCCTGCTGGCTTCGTTCTTCCTCAACACGAGGTCCCCCACTTGGAAGTATTTGTTCTTTACACTCGCGTTATAATACTGTGATATCTTCCTTTTATAATTGGCCATTCGATATGCTGCAACCTCTCTCTTCTCTTCGACGTTATCCTTCTCTTGAAGCAGATCGGTGACGTTTGTTTCAACGTTATATGCCAGAATTCGAGGTGAGGCCAGTCCGATCTCCGCAGGTATCACTGCCTCGCATCCATAAGCCATAGCGAATGGAGTCTCCTGGGTAGCCGAATTGGGTGCTGTTCGATACGACCACAGTATACTGGGTAACTGAGCTGCCCAATCTCGACCCTCGTCTTCTAATCGTTTCTTCAACCCAAACTTGATTTGTCTGTTTGTCTGCTCGACCTGTCCGTTGGACTGAGGTCGGGCTACCGATGTCGTTCTATGCTCGATCTTGAACTCTTTGAGCCAATCCTGCACGCGGTCATCCAGAAATTGAGTCCCATTATCCGATATCAGATACTTGGGAATTTCCAAACTCGCACAAAATGTTCTCCAGAGAAACTTCTTGATGGTCCGAGCCCTGATGTCGGTTAGAGCCTTGGCCTCGACCCATTTTGTGAAATAATCGACGGCGACTACAACATATTTGAAATTGCCCGGGGCTCGAGGTAAAGATCCGACTATATCGACCCCCCACTCATCGAACGGCCATACCGACTCGATGGCGTTCATCTCTTGCGCCTGTTGATGGGTCACTACATCGTGTACCTGACAAGCCCTGCACCTCATCACCAATCGATTGGCATTCTTTTGCATCGTCGGCCAAAAATAGCCTTCTAGCTTGCATTTTCTTGCCAACATCCGAGCTCCGCAATGGTTACCACAAATCCCTCGATGTATCTCTTCGAGTAGATAGGCCCTCTCGTCTTCCGATGCACAACGCAGCCAAGGGGTTACGAATGATTTTCGATATAGCACATAGTTGATTAAAGTGTACCTCGAGGCTTGTAGCCTGATTTTTCTGGCCTGAGACTTATCAGACGGGAGAATTCCGTCCTTTAAGAATAATGCTATCGGGTCCATCCATGTCGATCCTTGAACCACCGGTTGTACATCGACCTCGTTATAACTTCGCTCATTTCCACAAGGACTTTCTTCCTTGACTTGAAATTCGATGCGAGTTTGGATAACGCATCGGCCCGCTTGTTCTCACTTCGAGGCACTTGTTCGATGTAAACCGTCTGGAATTTCGATACCAACCCCTGAACGACTTTCAGATAACTCTTCATGGATTCTTCTTTGGCTTCATACTAACCTCGTATGTGATTCACTACGAGTTGGGAGTCACTATAAACTAGGAGGTTCTCGACCCCTAATTTCAAGGCCAGCTTTAGACCGGTGATCATTGCTTCATACTCGGCTTCGTTGTTTGTAGCTTTGAATTCGAACCGCAATGCATAAGGAAACTCTTCTCCCTTAGGACTGACCAATAACAAACCAGCCCCATATCCTTCTCTACTCGAGGCACCATCGACATGGATGGTCCACTGCTCATCTGATGACTGCTTATCCAGTTCCAACTGAATCGACAATCCTTCTGCTATGAAGTCCGTTAGAGCTTGCCCCTTAATGGCTGTACGAGGCAGAAACTCGATTTCGTATTCAGCTAGCTCGACCACCCACTTGGCCAATCGACCCGATGTCTCGGGCTTAGCTAGAATCTGCTTCAGAGGCTGGTCGGTGACCACCGCGATGGGGTGTGCTTGGAAGTATGGTTTCAGCTTCCTTGATGCATGGACCAAACTTAATGCCAATTTTTCACTGGTGTATATCTGATCTCGGCCCCATGCAATGCCTTACTTACAAAATAAATCGGGATTTGCCCCTGGTCCCCTTCTCGAACTAACACCGCGCTCACAGCCTCTTCACAAATTGCCAGATAAACTAAGAGCTTCTCTCCTTCTCGAGGTGAGGACAACATCGGCAAATCAGATAAATATTTTTTCAGATCGTCGAACGCTTTTTGACACTTCTCATCCCACTGGAATGGACTTGCCTTTTTCAGTATCTTAAAGAAGGGCAGGGCCCTCTAGGCTGATATCGACAAGATGCGATTGAGGGCGGCCATCCGACCCGTCAATCGTTGCACCTCCTTTACGTTACGCGGTTCGGGCATGTTTTTCAGAGCTTCGATCTTATCTGGATTGGCACGAATACCGTCCCTTGATATCATATAGCCCAAGAATTTTCCAGATCGAACACCGAAGGTACACTTCTTCGGGTTAAGCTTCATTTTTACTGCTCGCAACACCTCGAACACTTCCCTGAGATCGACAAGAAACTGCCCCATGGACTTGCTCTTGATAAATAAATCATCAACATAAACCTCCATATTTCGACCTATCTGTCTCTCAAAGATCTTATTAACGGTCCTCTGATAAGTGGCCCCTGCATTCTTCAAACCAAACGGCATTGTTACAAAGCAAAAAGTACCAAATTCAGTGATAAATGTGGTTTTCTCCGAGTCCTGAGGGTCCATAAAGATTTGATAGTATCCCCTGTACGCATCGAGAAAACCGAAAACTTTGAAGCCCAATATCGAATCGACCAACTGAACAATTTTTGGAAGAGGATATGAATCTTTGGGGCATGCTTTATTGAGATCTGTAAAATCGACGCACATCCGCCAGCTTTGATCAGGCTTCCTGACTAACACGGGATTGGCTAACCAATCTGGGTATAATACCTCCTTCACGATCCTAGCGGTCAACAACTTGTCCACTTCTTTCTTCACTGCCTCTTTTCTTTCAGGTGCAAGATTTCTCTTCTTTTGCCGTATCGGCTTCTTTTTTAGGTCTACGTTAAGGCGATGTACTGCCACATTTGCCGATAAACCCGGCATGTCATCTGCCTTCCAAGCAAAAATGTCTCGATATTCCGCTGGGAGGTCGACCAGGGCTTGCCTATCGGGGTGTGGCATCCACTTCCCGATTTGGACCCCTTGGTCCTCCTCTTCATTCCAGACACATACCTCTTCCGTCGGATCGACGGATATCCAGCTTCGATCCTCTTCCTCTTCTGGTATCAATTCCTCAATCAGAACTTGTCCAACTCCTTTCCCCATTGTCGTGACCAAACTACAATTTCTGGCCACCTCGATGTCTCCTTTTACTTCATGGGTTCCATACCAGGTGGGGAACTTCATGCTGTTGTGGAATGTCGAGATGACGGCCCTAAGATCGTATAAGGCAGGCCGACCTAGTATCGCGTTATATCCTGACGGTGCCTTGACCACGACATAGGTCATCTCCATAGTTCGGCCCTTTTCTCCGTCTCCGACTGTTGTTAACAAACTAATCGATCCGACAGGATGGATGGCCTGCCCTGTGAATCCAAACAAAGGAGTAGACAACGGTATAATGTCTTCATCTTTCAGCTTCATAGCTTTGAAAGCCGAATAGTAGAATAGAATATTTACGGCGCTTCCTTCGTCGACACAAACTCTTTTGATCCGACCTCGACTTATGATCGCTTCGATCACCAACCCTTCATTTGTGACTATGGGAACTCGGAATATCATCTTTTGGCCCGTAGCCCACTTCCGTAGTAAATCTCAGCTTCTTCGATTCTCTTGATCTATCTGAAGAATGTCGACTCGATCGAGGTCTATCTGATTCATGCTCTGCAACAATCGTGTTTACGTCATACCCGGCGCGATTATCACGGTGGGGGTCTCGATTCTGATCTTCTCGATGGTCATCACGGCGATTATCTCGGTATGCTGGCTCAGCCGACCTGTCTCGACGATTTTGATTATCACGACGCGGGGATCGATCCTTCTTTCCATTATAAGTCTTCCTCTTGTACTCTCGACGGCCTTTTGGCTCGTCCTTTTCTGACCTGTCAATCACCTCATCCAATCGACCCTCTTGAATGCAGGCGTCGATATCCCTCTTCAGATCGAAACATTCCTCCGTGTCGTGCCCCACGTCTCGATGATAGTCGCAATACTTATGAGTGTTCTTCCTTTTCTCCGGGTCTTTGGACATCGGCTTAGGTGTCCGGGCGATGTTCTTTTTGATCATAATCGCTAATACCTCACCCGAGACCGGTTGAGGGTATAAAATCTCGATCTTTGATTCCCTTTCTTTCCAAGCCGATCCGATATCGGAGTGTCGATCGATCAAACATGTTGGTCTTGCTTTCTTCGTTCCGACCCCTAGGTGACCCCTTGGTCCGCTTCGGGAGTCGTTCCTCGAATTGAGGCCAAGTGAAATGGTGTGCAAGCGCACTGCCTCTTCACCTTGGCAAAACTTATGGACTATGTTCACACATTCGTCCATGTCACTCGGCATCTTCTTAGACAACTTGTCATACAATTTCATATTTCGCAAACCTCCAACGAAAGCATTAACTTGCAATGCATCACTGGCATTATGCACTTTCATGGCCTCGAGATTAAAACGCCTCATAAAATCGATAGTGGTTTCTCCTTTCTCCTGCTTGATGTTCATAAGGTGGGTAGCACTAAGGTGGAACTTCTTGTTCCCGATAAAAGCGTCTACGAACTTCGTCCCAAGCGTAAAAACTTGAAATCGACCCGGGCCGTAGCTTATGAAACCACTCCCGGGCTCGACCTGTGAGCAACGTGTCGAAAGCTCGACACTTCATGGCGTCATTGGCGTTTCTCAATCTCATCAAGGATATATATCGATACAGATGGTCTTCTGGGTCCGTGGTACCGTCATAAGGTTCCATCTTGGGTGGTTTGAACGACTCAGGCATCGTGTATATCTCTATCTCAGGACTAAATGGTGATTCGAGCCATTCTGTGACCTGTTCCTTTCCAACGATGCGATTGAACTCGTTTCGAATACTCTCCTCGACTTGCTGCTGATGCTTTTCTTGTTCAGGACGTTTGTGGACGTTCATCACGCTGATTTCAATTGCGCATTCCTCACATTCTTCTTGAGGTTCGACTGGCCTCTTCCCCTAGCATTATCGACTTCTTTACGACCCTGTAGGTCCAAAAGGTGTTCTTCGGGGGGATTACAGATTCCTTTGCCTAAGAACGCCGAAGCCACTACCCTCTTCAGGGCGTCTTCATCTAAAGACGCTAAGTGATCTGCTATATCTTGCGCTGGGGAGGAAGCTGAGGCCTGGGTGGATCTGCAGCTGCTGGGTCCATGTCTGTCTGTTCTTCGACCTGCGGGTTCTTGCTGTTCGTCATCTTCTTTCTTGTTGGTGGAACCATTGCGAGATCTTTACCAACTCACCGGTAGAAGCCCCTCCTTCTAGCGCCAAATGACGATGCTAAATTACGCACCACCGGTAAATCAGGGCCACGTGTAATCTAAGGGTGAGCTGTAAAGGGGTCGAACGGTTGAACTTTTTAGGAAAGGTAGTGTTTTTAGGTGGTTTATGGCTGAGTCCAAGAATGTATCTTGGATTGCCTACGTATCATGTCTTATGTCCAGGAATCAAGCCTTACGTAGTTCCTGGAATGATGTATTTATAGGTACATGTCCTTCTTCTACCCTAAATTTAGGGCGGTTTGGTCCATTGGCATAAATACCCTTAAATGGGCCTTGTCTTCCAGCCCAAGCAACCTACTGGATGGTAGGCCTGAGTAGTTGGGCAAGAGGTCTCCGTATCGACTCGATATATGCCGATATGGGTGACCGAGGCTAGATACTTGAAGGATCTGTTGGTGACTGCGGTTCCTGCTGGTACATATCGTGTCGATCTGATGCCGCTGCATTTGGCTTAGACTTTTCCAATGCCAGCTGGACCATTCAAATAATTCCACGTGGAGGAGTAAACCCCTGTATCATCAGAGGGGTAGACATTGTATCTAAATATTCTTTCCACCGTGCTGCAGATCCTTTTTTAGTGCCTTCTGTGGTTGTTGCTTCTGCTTCAAATGCTCCTGCCGAGCTGCCTTATGCCAATGCTTTTGTGGAGAATCTTACTCTTGCTAAAGGGTCTAGGCATAAATCATCCCTTAATGCTTCTTAGGTTTTTGAACTTGCATTTCATTTATGCTTCATCGTATTTTTATGAGCCTAACCTACGTAGCTTAGCTCGGGTCCCTTTGGGGACTTAAGAAGTTTACTTCGCAAAGTTAGCGAGCCTAACATATGGAGTTCGAAAAATTTATCCGACTTGCAGACTTGCGTGAGTCCAACCTGTAGACTGGTTGTTCAGAGTTAGGGAGACCTGCGGAGCTCAGCTTCGAAAATGCATTCAGCCTGCATCTATTACTCTGAATTTCTATTCGTCCCTTTAAAGTCATTGTCGTCCCAAAAAATGTTTAAAGGGACGACACGTCGTCCCAATAAAGCCGTCCCTTCCGCTTTGTCCCTTTAAACAACTGACATATTTGAAGGGACGACAAAATCGTTCCTTTAAAAGAAAGCTGACGTGGCACGAAATTTTCTAAGAAAATTCAATGTGCTGACATGGCATGATTTGAAGGGACGACATTGTCGTCCCTATAAACATGATTTATTTAATTTTCAAAAATTTTACTATTAGGAGGGAAATTTTTTTTTTATAAAAAAAGTGTTTTGGGACAACAATGTCGTCCCTTAAAAGATTTTATATTAAATTTTCATAATAAAATTTATTATGAAAAAAATTATTTATTTTAATAAACTAGTTTTTTGGGACGACAATGTCGTCCCTTAAAAGATTATATATTTAATTTTCATAATAAAATTTAATACGAAAAATCATTTTTTTATATAAAGCATTTAAAGGTACGACATTTGTCGTCCCTTAAAATATATTTTGGTAAAAATTAATTTTATAAAATTTCCAGATATACATTTAAAGGGATGACATGTCGTCCCTTTAAATATTTTTTTTAAGTTTTTTTTGTTTTTGCATGGCCTCTCATGCTGTTAAATCAATCCAATCCTGTTTTTTCCGAAATCAATAACAGATGTGTTTATAAACGGGGATTCATAACAAAAAAAAGTATAAACAAAAAATGTTACGTAAAATACGAAGTTGTTCAATGTTTCCAAAAGTAAGAATAGTTTCCTCTACATTGTCTACGCATCATCATCAAGATCAACTTGAGAATCATCTTCAGAATCGTCTTCATCTTCATCGGAAGATGATGAGCTAACCTCTATTTGCATATCCGGTTATTTAGCCTTAAGATTAGTCCGCAACAATTTGAGAAGAGCCTCTTGTTTTTTGTTTCTCTTCTCTTGTTTTTTGGTTAACTTCACCAACTGATCATTCTATGTTCTTCAATCTGCCTATTGCATCCTTGGTGGTAAGAAGATGACGATGCTGAAGACTGGGCCGATTGTGATGAATTGGATATGGAGGAAGATTGCGTAGGGCCAAGGCCAATCAAATAATCTCGCCTAGTTCCTAAGGCGCCCTGAAATATTGCCTCCTCATCTTCAAAAGTCATCGGTCAACCTGGTGTAATCATAGTACGCCATTCCTCCAACCTCCTCTAAACACAACATATATCGTTGGTAGTTAAGATAAGGAAAAGGAAAATGTGAACGTATTGAATTGAAATATATACAACGTATATCACTTACGTAAGCAGCCTCCGCATCACTATTCAGAAACGAACCGTCAGCATTCTTATGCTTGCTCGCCCATACATGGATATGATCTTTCCCTGTAGGATCTTCACTCACACTCACATTACCCCTGAAAAAAACGAAAGTATTAGTTATGAAAATGCAAAAAAATGAAGTGATAGGGATTTATTTCCTAATACTTACCCTTCTTAACCTATCACATCGAACTACGGCCATAGGCGTTCGTCCTTGACAGCCTACATATTTACTCCCGGAGTGATTCTTCTTATTATGATCAGATCTTTTCTCCAAAAAAAATAGTACTTTTGTATTATATATAAGCAGTAACAAGTAATAATAATCGAATCTACGTAACACTTGTAATGGAATAAAAGCTTTACCAAAAAAGCAGCGCTACTAAGGTGGCGGAGAAACACTTCCCATTGTTTCTGTGAAAACACATCCCTGGGTCAGGGACAAGGCCCTAGCAACCCTTGTTGTTGTGTTCATCTACATCCTCCCTTAGTCTAGCCTTCCATTTTCTGAATGAAGTACCGGCGCTTTTCAGCACGGCATCGCGGTGAATAGGCTCAAAAGGTTGGAACGATGATTGAAAACACAAGAAATGAAATGATTGGATTCTAAATTAATATAATGAAAATTACAATTTGAAAGTGTTAACAATTTGATTAGCTAAGTACCCGAAGTTCTTCCCAAATTAATTGTTTAAGTCGGTCTTCCACCTTTCGCCAGGTCGGGACGTAACAGGGAACATGGGACCTCACGACTTTCCCTGTCTCAGACTCAAAATCCTTCGTGTATCTTCCCAATACCTTTTGAACTTTGGGAAATCTAGGATCCCATATAAGAGGAATCAAGCCCCCTAACATTCTCTTGAGGGATTGGACGGTGAAACATTTTGCAGGTCCACGTTCACCCTGCTTCTTTTTTGGGGATGGAGGTGATGGTATCAATTCATCATACTCATTATCTGCTAAATGATCTGTAGTATCGGTGTCAAGTTAATTCAATGAAATAAGAATAATCATACTAGACAACAAAATTAAAGTTAATTAATTACCGTCCTCGCATTGGCCCGGTAGCCTAAATGGATGCTCGTGTGGTGGTTGAGAACCACCTGCCGATCCCGCGCAAGCCATTCACATATATGATCAAGTATTTGAATATAAAAAATTGATATAAAGAACACATTTATGTTGCTGTAGTATATGTAAACCACTAGTATTATGTAATTTTTAAATTCAAGTATATTTGAATGAACTTACTAAAAGAATATTAGATTTATAGCATCATTCATCATCACTTGCATAGTTTGGTGGGATCGAGTCTTATATGTCATCATCTACACAGTTATTATCATCATCACAATCCGTTGAAGCATAATCTTTATTATCATCCTTTTCATTTTGATCGAGATCGTTTTCATCGTTTTCATCAACATCTGTTTCTACATCATTTGCACTCATGTAGAACGGTTCCATTGGTGGCAGTTCAACAACAAGTCAGAAATTTCCGTGGGTTGTTTCGTCGATTACCAAATCATCAACAACCACATCACCATTAATATTTGGTACATCTACGATATGACGGTGTTGAAAATGCTCAACAACTTTCCAGTCACGTCCGTTATACAAATCATCTATGTAGAACACTTGTTCTGCTTGTGAAGAAAAAATGAATGGATCATGTACGTACCAGGTGTTTGTAGTGCGTATACTTGTTGTATTCTTATCTACAAGGACACCCTTCTTAGCTGGACTAGTATCGAACCATGTACATTTGAAAAGAACAACAATGTTATCATTTGGATAGCTTACGACATATATGTCTTCTAAGACTTCATACCATGTAGTGCCTTCTGTCCCTTTGACAGCAACCCCACTGTTTTGAGTTATGCGTGTGCGATCCCGTTTTTGTGCATTGAATCTGACACCGATCATCACACAACTCTGATAGGATTTGACCGTTGAAAAAGATCCAGTGGAAAGTGCTAACAATTGGTCATTCAAGTCTGATGGGTTCTGTTTACTCAATACAATCATCTGCATAATGTACCATACATAAGTATTTATGTAACGCTCATAAAAGTGCACAATAAGTGTATGAAGCTTTATTTTGTACCTTCGAATTAAACCAATCAGAAAATTATCAACCCAATTCCTTTCGGGCCTATTGAACTTTGTCTCATTTCTCGAAAAATACAACGAGCAAAACATCAATGTCTCGTTAGCCACGTATGCCTTTGTGATGGATCCTTCCGGCCTGGCTCGATTTCAAATATACCTCTTTAACTTACCAAGAAAATGTTCAAATGGATACATCCATCTCAAATAAACAGGTTCACCCCTAATCGCTTCTTCAGGCAAATGCATTATCACATGTATCAAAATATCAAAGAATGCCGATGGGAATATCGTTTCTAATTTACACAAGATTTTCAAAACCTTCTCTTTTGCATTCTTTGAATCACTAACCCTCAACGTGCGCACGCAAATCAATCTGAAAAAATGCTTAAATCAATGATAGTATCAGAAATTTCCTTTTTCAAGAATTTTCGTACCCCAACTGGTAAAAGTCTCTGTAGTATGATATGAAAATCATGAGATTTTAGCCCTCTAAATTTGTCTTTACCAGTCAAATTATTTCTTAGGTTTCCTACAAAACCATCGGGAAACCGAACATTTGTTAAGAAATCGTAGAATTTTGTCCGATCTTCTGGTGCCAACGTGATCAAGGCACGCGGTTTTAAGGTCTTACTGCCTTGTTTAATCACATATAGTTCCTTTCTCACATTCATGTTTGCTAGATCATTACGTGCCATGATAGTGTCTTTGGTCTTACCATCAATATTCAATACCGTAGACAATAAGCTATCACACACCTTCTTGTCAATGTGCATAATATCTAGATTGTACTTGAGTTTTTTCGGCATCCAATAAGGCAATCTATTTAGTATGGTGTTTTTATTCCAACTCAAACAAGATTTTGGACACTTATAAGTTTTACCACCGTACTCTTTGTGTTTCCCCGGAAAACATTCGGGTAGGTTACTAATTTGTTGAAGAATTTCATCCGTGGTTTTCTCAACTGGAGGGCTTAATGTTTCGATTTTACCGTTACACCCCTTTTTTCTTTCGCATCGGGTGGTCCGCCTGCAACCATCTACCATGTCCGACGTATCAAGTCTTACTCTCTAACCGTACCGAAGGTGTATCATCGTTGCAAGTTAGACATGCTTTATATCATTGACCAGTCAAACCTAAGAGATAACTATGAGCGGGAAAATCGTTCACCGTAAACATAAGTTCAACTCGCATTCTGAAGGTAGTATTTGTAGCAGCATCAAGCACAACTACCCATTGTGACCACAATTCTTCCAACTCATCAATCAATAGCCTCAAACATACGTCCAAGTCCTTGCATAGGGATTCTGGTCCTGGGATAAGTAAACACATGTGTTTATACAGTTCATTGTTGCAAACTCATGGTGCTAGATTCAACACTTGTGTTAGAACATGCCACATGCTGTATGTTTGACTTGTAGTACCAAACGGGCAAAAACCGTCTGTTGCCAGACTGAGACGTACATTTCTAGGTTCAATAGTGAAGTCCGGGTGTTGCTCGTCGAATTCTTTCCATTCTTTACCATCGGTTGGATGCCTCATCACATCCTCATCATCTCAGAGAACGCCCCATCTTATGCCATGTCATTGCCTGAGCTGTGTGATGGGAAGCATACAAACGTCTCAAACGATGCTTTAACGGAAAATAACGTAGCACTTTATGAGCTACCTTTTTTCCTTTAGACTTCTTATACCGGCTCGTTTTGCACACTGGACATGATTGTAAGTATGTGTTGGTCCCTTGGAAAGGCTAACCCAAGTTTAGAGGGGGGGGTGAATAAACTTGTCCCTAAAAATGGATTTAAAACAAATTAAGGTTCAGTTAAACTTGTGTGGAGTTAAGCTGACTAAGCTGAGTTTAAGTCAAACCGACCTAAGCTTAAAACTGAGTCAACCGGCAGCGGATTAAGTTCTAGCCTTATTATTGATCTTGTTATTCTTTTATGAAAACTAAGTGTAATAAACTGAATTCTGCTGAGCGTCAGTTTGTGAACTGTGAGGTGTATAACAATCAATTATCAACATGCTGTATATAAATGCTGAATAAATAAGTAAGTGCGTAACGTAAATAAGGCAAGTATAATAGAGGTTCCAGGTGGTGTAATCTTGTACGTCCTCTCTTCCTCTGTGGTGCGGAGGAAAATTCCACTAGAACTTCTTGAGGTGAACTGTTCCAAAAAGTCCTAAACAATAGTCCTTGGGTAATCCCTAGCGTCACTATCTAAATAGTTGTAGAACAGGTAGAATTCATGTTCTTCAATTGCTTGAACACTGATCCTTGGAGGGTTGAATTGCCTCGTCACCAGCTACCACAACAAACACAGTTTACCCGACTGCTTGTCACAATTGTCCTTGGCGAAACCTTCCCGGTTTGCTTCACAGTCTAAAACCTTTCATGTAGAATCAAAGTTGGGCTGAGAATCAATAACTTGATTCTTGTTTGTGGTTCTTCAAAGTGTCGTATTCTTGATAAAATCTTTGTACCTTGAACACTTGAAGAATTTCTAGATATGATCTTGTTATAGCGCAGAGATGATAGCAATTCGAATAAAAACAACTAATGCACAAAATTGCTTGATGATACTTGTATATTCGTTGTTTTTATCCTTGGTGCAAAGTCTCTCTATTTATAGTGTGAGGTCCAACGTTCATCTGGCTTCAATTCGAATTGTATCAACATCTTTCTTGTAACGGCTATATTTTCTTACCGTTCTGTTGTGTCAGTAACTCATCCAATGAAATTGCTTCCTTTATAACGTTCGACTGTACGATCATTTTGTTGGATGGATGACATATAAAACTGAGTTTCCTTATCAGTTTTATACTGAGTTTATTGTTTGTCAGTTTCCTAACTGATTTGGAGCATTAACCGAGATTTTACTCTTCTTCAAATATCAGTACTCCAGTTTTCATCTGATTATAATTGACTTAATCAGAGTACACCCTAACTCATTATCATCTAAGAATTCATTGTCCTTATGATTCTTAGGTCTTCATACAAGACCCATAAAGTCAGTTCAGGTCACCACAATCTTGCCTGAAGTCTAACTTTACAGTCTCGACTTGTAATCTTCATAACTGAGTTTGAACCCTCAGTTCCTCAATCTTCAATAACTGAGTCTGTGTCCCTCGGTTCTTCCGTCTTCTATATAAGCCAACTGAGTCTGTGTCCCTCAGCGAACTTATTTTCTTCAGTTTGAAACTGGTGTATTCTGAGTCAGTTTTTGTCTTAGTAATTTCTAGTTTTCTAGATGACTTCCAGGTTTTCAGTTTTACGACACACTAATTATTACAGTGCTTGGCTGATGTAACTTATACAAATATCAGACTCTAATAAAACCTATACATTCAGTTCTAGACATCTTTTAGCTTTTCACTATAACAGCTGGCTTCAGCACTTTATCAATGGGGTTAAGATAATACTTTGAATAAATATGTTGAATTATCATCAAAACATAAATTTTATTTCCAACAATTTCCCCCTTTTTGATGATGCCAAAACTCTCCCTAAAAGAAAAGCTTAAAGATCAAAACAATATAAAACAATGTAAAACTGGAAACTGGATTTCATTAGAATGAGCAAAAACTGGAATAGTGTAACTAGATACTAAGTTCTCTTCTGTGCTTTTTGCATGACTGAATCAAATTTTCTTGCTTTGTCATACATACGAAAATCACCTTCTAGCTTGGAGTCTATCTTTGAAAAAGTCTTGTTGTAGTCAACTTGACTTCCTTCTTTCCATCTTCTCCATTGAATTAGCTTTGGTAAGTCTGATTCTTTCAAGTAGTAATTTTCATATTCTACTACATCTGCTTTCATTTGTTCAATCTTGTCTTTAATCTTCAGTTTATCATCAATCCTCTGATTCTTCTTATATTGTGCCATTTTCTGATTGAGAATAAATCAGATAAAAAGTAGTTCAAGGATTCTTCAGTTGTCCTGTCCTAGTACTTAGCTTTGATAGGATTGTGATCGTTGATAAACTTCATCCATAGATCCTTTTTTAGAGCAACTCTTCTGTCTCCAGGTTGACTGTATTTTGCAATGAGTTGATCACTTAGTTCTTTCCTTAAGAACTTAGGATCTGATTTGTATCTTTGCAATTCATCTTCAAGTCGCTTCATTTCTCCAAGTAACTTCAGCATTTCTTCTTCATCTTCCCCCTTTTTGGCATCATATAACTGATCTACCAGGGCATGGGTTGCTTATTGATCTGCTGAGATCTGCCGCTGAGAAGCATGTACCTCGTTAAGCTGAGTTTCTAACCCGTAGATATGCTGATTCATATGCCAGTGAGCTTGGGCATGTGTTTCCCTATCTACTACGGTTGAGTCTTCAAGTTTTTGTTTGCGTAGCAAAATTTATGAAGCAGAACTAGAACTTGACTTATGGATCATCTCTAGTCTTGCATGAACTGAAACATATGTTCTGGTTCTATAATCGAGATATCCAGAAATATTTGATAAAAGATCATTTTGTGCATCCTTGTTACTAAGCACAATCTTCAAATTTTCATGAACTTTTGCCAATTCATCCTTTGTGAGGATGTCAGAAGGATCATAAGTATCTTCTATTGGATCCTTAAACTGAGTATTATCTTCAATAATCATCAGTTGTTGATTAGCTATTCCATCAGCTACTTCCTGATTGTTAGTTGTCTGATCTCCAACCGGAAATCCTTCTTGCTGAGGTACAGTTTGTGTTGCTAGAGGTTGAGGTTGAGTTTCTATTTGCAATACTGTAGTCTCATCAGCTTCTTTTCTTGATTCATCATCTTTATCATCATCTTTCTTCTTTGAAGTATCTTTCAAGGTAGATGATGTGCCTGATTCTCTTCTTTTTGATAGTTCAGTGAATCTTTTGAAACAATTATCAAGAAATTCCGAAGTAGGAAACAGAGCATATAGATCTCTAACTTCCAATTTCTCCAAGAGTAGTTTTTCTTTAGTCTGTAGACTGACATCTCGAGAATCCTCTGGTTTAAGTTTCATCTTCACCAGCTTGATGATTCTATCGGCTTCAAAAACTGGTGCTGATTGCTGAACTGATTGATGTTGTAACTGAGAAGTATGGTCAGTAGTGACCTTTTCTTGTGTAACTTCAGTTGTCAGTTGTTGTTGTTGTTGTTGTTCCCCCTCAGTTGGTGCTTTCTCTCTTAAGATTTCTGGGTACAAGCATCTTACAACTGATCTTACTTCTGTTGATTCAGCTTTTCGCTTAGTCCCTTTGTGTACAGCTTCCGACTGAGACACAGTTTTCTGACTTGCTTCAGGTTGGGAAGTTGTTCCTGCGATTTCCTTTGTAGGTGCAGTTTGCCTTGCTTGCTTCCCTTCCTTGATTATTTCTAAGTAAAACTGAATGATTCCATTGAGTGTCTTCTTCAGTCGGAATCTGCCAACAGTTTCTTGTCCTTTGGCTTGAGCTTTTTTTGCACTGTCTAATTCAGCTAAATGTTGCCTTTTAAACTGATTGACAACATAGCCTGCCCAATTGAATTGTATTCCATCCCAGATTATATTCATGAGATAAATATTCTCTTCTAACAGTATACTAACTCTTTTGGATTTCCCAATGATGTGTTTCTTTGAGCCATCTCACGAGGTGTCCAAATTTCGGCTTGATTTTGTCTACATGAATACCAGGTTCGATTGGTTCCGTAGAAAAAGTAAGTTGCTCAAGAAAAGCTTCTCTTTTCAATGGTAGAGTAGTCCAATCTGTTGTTGTCACAGTTGAATTTGTCAAGCCAAAGAGTGTCCTTATGACGCTTTCATTGAGAACAATGCGATCTCCACGAACTTTGGTCATCAGAGAGTCTCGTAACAAACGCATGTTTTGCCAAAATTGTAAAATTCCTTCTACATCACGTTCTTCTTTGAACTTAACTTCCAGGATGTTTCTCAAGCCTGGTTGTTTCTCGATTTTATCACATAGCCAGCTTGCTAACAGAGTGTTTTGACACATATCTTCATACGTTTCGAATGTCAGTTCATCTAACTCTGTTATTAATCTTTCTTGTTTTGATTTTTCTGAAGTGGCCATGTTTGAGTGTGAACACAAAAATTGATTTTTGAGAAAAGAGAGATTTTGAAGGGCTTGTTTTGTTTTCTGGAAAGGGATGAAGATTTTGAATTTTGATTGAAAATAATGTGAATGGAGGTTGAATAAATATGTTGGAAATTCTAGCAGTTGAGTAGTACAACTTTTCAAATTCCATGATGGTTTTGGGTAACCGATACATGTAATGTTCTGACAATCATGGGGTGTACACGCGAAATTCTGACAAAAAGAACTGCGGTAATTTAATGCGACATAACCGCTGTTGATTTTATCATATCAACCTTTGACTAAATTGACCGAATAGAAACTGATGCTTCGGTCAGCTTTAGAAATAATGTCCAGTTCCATCAAATTTTCAGTTTCAGTTAATCAGTTTGAGATTGTTGATGTCAATGACTAATCTGTTAAGTGAGCGCACCCAACATAACAAAGATTAAACCCCTTGACGAATCTCTAGCTTAACTGATTTAACTGAATTTGATTATTCCCAACTCAGTTCTTAATTTGGCAAATCTTTCTTTGTCCAATGGCTTTGTAAAGATATCTGCCAACTGATCTTCAGTAGGTACATAAAGAACTATTATATCCTTCTTCTCTGCATAATCTCTTATAAAGTGGTGACGCACATCAATGTGTTTTGTCCTTGAGTGTAACACTAGATTATCAGTGATTGCAATTGCACTTGTGTTATCACAAATTATGGGAATTGTTCATTCTTCTATCCAATAATCTCTTAATTGTTGTCTGATCCATAAAACTTGAGCACAACAACTTCCAGCTGCTATATACTCTGCTTCAGCTGTTGAAGTTGAGATTGAGTTTTGCTTCTTGCTAAACCATGACACAAGTCTATTTTCCAATAACTGACATGTGCCGAAGTGCTTTTTCTGTCCACTTTGCATCCAGCATAATTTGAGTCTGAATAAGAAATCAGCTTGAATTCTCCTTCTCTTTAATACCATATTACAACTCCATCTGTGTCATTCAAATATTTCAATGTCCTTTTCACAACTGTGAGATGACTTTCCTTTGGTTTGGACTGAAATCTTGCACATACACCGACAGTAAAAGATATGTCTAGCCTACTTGCTGTAAGATAGAGTAAGTTTCCAATCATCCTTCGGTAGAGTGTTTGATCAACATCTTTGCCTTCTTTGTCTTCGTCTAGCCTGATGTCGGTCCCCATTGGTGTAGAAATTCCAGTAGATTTTTTCATACCAAACTTTTTGATAAGTTCTCTTGTATACTTTGTTTGGTGAATGAAAATTCCATCATCTAACTGTTTAACTTGTAAACCTAGGAAATAATTAAATTCTCCCATCATACTCATCCGAAATTTGCTTTTCATCAAACTTGCAAATTTCTCACATAGCTGTTCATTTTTTGATCCAAAAATGATATCATCAACATAAATTTGAACAAGTAGAGTATCTTCTCCATTCTTCATCCTGAATAATGTTTTGTCGATTGTCCCTTTGATAAATCCATTATCCACCAGAAACTGAGATAGAGTTTCATACCAAGCTCTTGGTGCTTGTTTAAGTTCATAAAGAGCTTTCCTTAGCTTGAAAACTTTATCTGCTTGATCTTTGATTTTAATCGGGTGGTTGTTGACCGTATACTTCTTCTTCAAGAATTCCATTCAGAAATGCGCTTTTAACATCCATCTAATAAACTTTGAATTTCTTGTGAGCTGCAAAGGCAAGAAATAATCTGATTGCTTCTAATCTTGCAACTGGTGCATAGGTTTCATCAAAGCCTATGCCTTCAGCTTGAGAATATCCTTTAGCTACAAGTCTAGCTTTGTTTCTGATGATATTTCCATCTTCATCATGTTTGTTTCTGAAAACCCATTTGGTTCCAATGATATTGACATGAACTGGTCTATCTACCAATTCCCATACTTGATTTCTCTCGAATTATTGAGTTCTTCTTGCGTACCTAATATCCAGTCTGGATCTTTCAGAGCTTCTTCAATTTCTTTAGGTTCTGATTGAGATAGAAAACACGCAATCATTGCATCTAATTGATGTCTTGTTCGAACGCCAGTTTGAGTATCACCAATTACTTGTTCTTCAGGGTGATCTCTCATCCATTGATACGAGGGTGTTTGCATCAAAGGTTTTATATCTTGTTCGACTGGTTATTCAAGAATTGGTTCTTGAATTTCTTCAGTTGGATCATGAACAAGTAGTTCAGGTGTGGTTTGTTGAGTAGTTGGAAACTGAGACTGATCTTGATCTGAACATTCTGAAATTTGTAGTTTTCCAATGTCAATCAAATCGGTTCTGCATGACTGGTAATCGAGACTCGAGAAAGCGGGTTCGGTTGGTCTTCAGTTGTTTCACCAGGGAAGTTTGGTTCATCAAATACTACATGTATTGATTCTTCATGCTTGAGTGTCCTTTTATTTAGTACTCTAAAAGCTTTGCTGACACTTGAATATCCTAGAAAAATTCCTTCATCGACTTTTTAAATGAAAAACATGAAGTTGATCTTTTCCATTATTGTGTATGAAACATTTGCTTCCAAAAGCATGAAACTATGAAACATTTGGTTTTCTTCCATTCCAAATTTCATATGGAGTCTTCTCATGCCTTTTGTTCTTGAGAGCTCTGTTCTGAGTGTAACAAGCTGTGTTAACTGCTTCTGCCCAATATCTTTCAGGTAGTTTTGCTTCACAGATCATAGTCCTCCCAGCTTCTATGAGCGTTCTATTTCTTCTTTCAGCTACACCATTCTATTGAGGTGTTCCTGTGGCAGCAAGTTGGTGTAAAACACCAATTTCTTCGCAGTATTCAATAATTACACTGTTGAGGAATTCAGTTCCTTTATATGATCTTATCTTCACAACTGAAACTCCTTTCTGATTCTGAAGTCTTTTGAGTAGTTCTGTGAGTCTTTGCTTGGTTTCAATTTTCTTGGTTAAAAAGATTATCCAAGTGTACCTTAAAAAATCATCTACGACCACCAATGTATACTTCTTTCCACTGATACTAATTGGTGTAATAGCTCCAAATAAATCCATGTGTAGTAATTCTAGATGTCTGGTTGTTGAATGCTGAGATTTGGTCTTGAAACTTTCTTTGGTTTGCTTTCCTTCTTGACATGCATCACATAAGCTGTCCTTCTTGTGTGAAATTTCTAGTAGTCCAATGACTAACTGCTGCTTAAAAAGTGTGTTGATGTCATCAAAGTTAAGATGACTCAGTTTCTTGTGCCATAGCCAACTGATTTCTGATTTTGTATGCACAAGCAAATAGGTTTCAGCAATGGCAGTTTCCAATCTACTACATACATATTTTCTTTCCTTCTGCTGTCTAAGACAACTTGATAAGCTGATTCGCTAACGACAATGCAAAATTCTTTGTCGAAAGTAACTTTGTATCCCATATCACAAAATTGACTGGTGCTGAGTAAGTTGTAGTGTAGTCCTTCTACATAAGATACATTCTTGATTGTAAGTCCATTCCTGATTAAGGTGCCATAACCTCTGGTGTATCCAGGTTTGTCTTTGCTTCCAAAATTGACTTTTGGTCCATCTTTTGCAATAAATTTACTGAGACAGTCTTTGCTCTTTGTCATGTGCCTAGAGCAACCACTGTCAAAGTACCATATAACTTGCAATAAAAATTAGAAGTTTTTAGGTACCCAATTCAGTTTGGGTCCATGGGGGTCAGTTGTCAGTACAACTCTGGGAATATATCCTTTTGGGATTCTTCGGATATTGTTGCACTTGTTTTCATATATGTAAGCCACACTCCCATAGTATCTATGTTTTGGTGTGTCTTATTTATATGATCTCTCGATCTTTTGACTGAAACTTATTTCCATGTTGCTTTTATTATTAAAGCTAGAATGATAATCGTCATTCCTTCCGTACTAAGGTCCGAATCGACCTTGATGCATGGGACTTTTTGCCGAGGCCGAGATTATTCCTCTCATTGAGTCTTGGTGAAACCTTTGATAGGTTTTCATGTCTGGAATGATTGTTATTATCGTTTTACCAATAGATCTTTGTAAAATTCCAATCATCATCGAGTGGGATATAGTCTTCCTTTCCCCGAATGTGTGAATCTTTGAATGATTGACATTCTTGGATTTACTTTGATTGTAATTTTTCTAGTTCTTGAATTGAGAGGTTTTTGTGGATCTGGCAGTTGATTTGCCGTTTCGGTTTTCATTAGATATAGTTGATCTACCTTTTGATTTACTTTTGTTGGTAGATATAGTTGTTTTCTTTGAAAACTGATTTATCCTTTGTGATATTGGCTTTACTGGTTCAACAATTTTCTCAGTTTGTGGAAGTTGCTCAGCTACAAACTTAATACCAGTTTTGGTACTAGGTTCAGCAACTTTGCTAGTTCCATCCTTAGAAGATTGTTGTGTATCAAATCCTAAACCTGTTTTGTCTCCATATGGTTTTCCTGATTTGAATCCAGTAATTGAGCATGATTGAGCAAATGATTCAGTTGCTGCTGCTGATGCAGTAGTGATGCTGAATCTTTTCTTTATCAATTTTAGTCAGTTTCAACATTTTTAATTCAAACTTCAATCTTTCAACTTCAAGAATTAGACTTTCCTTCTCAGCTTTAATTGATTCATAACCAGCTTGAATAATTACTAGCTGATTCATCAATTCATCAAGTGTTTCTTCTAATTCTTGATTTTTTGGATTGGAGTCAGCAGTCGAAGAACATGCATTTTGCATGGAAATCTGAGCTGAGGAATATTTAGAGTTGGATTCACATACCTCATTTGGATATTCCATGTGTGCCATTAAAGCTGTGTCATCTGATAGTCTTTCAGTACCAGCTTCATAATCTGATTCATCTCCAGCAAGGAGTGCTCTTCTACCGACTCTTCTTGGTGGTGTCTTCTTGGTCAGTTCTGGACATTGAGCTTTATAATGTCCTGGTATTTTGCAGTTGAAATAGAGATATTCATCGTCTTTTCTTTTCTCTGGAGTCCTTTTGATAAACTTCTGAGTGACTGGATGTCCACTCTTCATTCTTCGAATCCTGTTCATCATAAGAGCCATTTGTTCCTCCATCTCATCCAATTCATGAAGATTGCTAGATGAGTTTTCTTGAATGTCATTTGATGCTGCTGCAAGTGCTATGGTTTTGGGTTCTTCTAGAGCTTTGATTATTGCAGCTGTACTTGTAAAATCTTCACTGAATTCATAAGCTTTCAGATCTGAGAAGATTTTGAAAGAATCCTCTATGTCAAGTCTTCTAGATTCTTCCATAGCAGTGACCTTCATCTTCCAGCACATTGGTAATGCCTACAAGATTCTTGGTTTGATAACTTTCTTAGAGTACTCAATTTTGAGTAGGTCTAATTCATCCATGATAGCACTAAATCTTGTTTCCATTTGATCAATGGTTTCTCCAGATTTCATCTTGAAATTCTCAAACTTTTGTTTTGCAACTGAGATCTTATTCTCCTTGATTGAGTCAGTTCCTTCATAAACTAACTGAAGTTTGTCCCACATTTCCTTAGCAGTTGTGCATTCTTTCACCTTTAAGTACATGTTGCTGTCAAGAGTTCTATGAATAAAATCCATAGCAACATTGTTGAGATTGTTTCGCTTGCGATCATCACTGGTCCATTCGGATTTGGGTTTTGCAACTCGAACTTGCTCTCCACCAACAGTTTGCATATGAGTGATCTGAATTGGTCCATCAGTGAGTATATCCATCATCTCATCATGAGTAGCTGCTAGAAAAGCCTGCATATGACGTTTGTATTCGTCAAATCTGTCCATGTTTTACATAAGCATCTGTCTTGCATATTGATTGTTATCCATAGTGAGTGAGTGAAGATTGATTGTTTAACAACTGGAAACTGAGCTTTCAATTGAGAACAACTAGAGGAGATATAGAGAAAATGATATCTTATCAAAGAAACACCACTCCGATACCAATTGTTGGTCACTTGGAAAGGCTAACACAAGTTTAGAGGGGGGGTGAATAAACTTGTCCCTAAAACTGGATTTAAAACAAATTAAGGTTCAGTTAAACTTGTGTGGAGTTATGCTGACTAAGCTGAGTTTAAGTCAAACTGACTTAAGCTTAAAACTGAGTCAACCGGCAGCGGATTAAGTTCTAGCCTTTTTCTTGATCTTGTTATTCTTTTATGAAAACTAAGTGTAATAAACTGAATTGTGCTGAATGTCAGTTTGTGAAATGTGAGGTGTATAACAATCAATTATCAAAATGTTGTAGATAAATGATGAATAAATAAGTAAGTGCGTAAAGTAAATAAGGCAAGTATTATAGAGGTTCTAGGTGGTGTAATCCTGTACGTCATTTCTTCCCCTGTGGTGCGAAGGAAAATTCCACCAGAATTTCTTGAGGTGAACTGTTACAAAAATTCCTAAACAATAGTCCTTGGCTAATCCCTAGCGTCACTATCTAAACAGTTGTAGAACAGGTAGAATTGTTGTTCTTCAATTGCTTGAACACTGATCCTTGGAGGGTTGAATTGCCTCTTCACCAGCTACCACCACAAACACAGTCTACCCGACTGCTTGTCACAACTGTCCTTGGCGAAACCTTCCCGATTTGCTTCACAATATAAAACCTTTGATGTAGAATCAAAGTTGGGCTGAGAATCAATAAGTTGATTCTTGTTTGTGGTTCTTCAAAGTGTCGTATTCTTGATAAAATCTTTGTAGCTGGAACACTTGAAGAATTTCTAGATATGATCTTGTTATAGCGCAGAGATGGTAGCAATTCGAATAAAAATGACTAATGCACAAAATTGCTTGATGATACTTGTATATTCGTTGTTTTTATCCTTGGTGCAAAGTCTTCTATTTATAGTGTGAGGTCCAACGTTCATCTGGCTTCAATTCGAATTGTATCAATGTCTCTCTTGTAATGGCTATATTTCTGACCGTTCTGCTGTGTCAGTAACTCATCCAATGAAATTGCTTCCTTTATAACGTTCGAATGTACGATCAGTTAGTTGGGTGGCTGACATATAAAACTGAGTTTCCTTATCAGTTTTATACGGAGTTTATTGTTTGTCAATTTCCTAACTGATTTGGAGCGTTAACTGAGATTTTACTCTTCTTCAAATATCAGTACTCCAGTTTTCTTCTAATTATAATTGACTTAATCAGAGTACACCATGACAAATTATCATCTAAGAATTCATTGTCCTTATGATTCTTAGGTCTTCATACAAGACCCATAAAGTCAGTTCAGGTCACCACAATCTTGCCTGAAGTCTAACTTTACAGTCTCGACTTGTATTCTTCATAATTGAGTTTGAATCCCAGTTCTTCAATCTTCAATAACTGAGTCTGTGTCCCTCGGTTCTTCAGTCTTCTATATAAGCCAACTGAGTCCTTGTCCCTCAGTGAACTTATTTTCTTCAGTTTTATACTGGTGTATTCTGAGTCAGTTTCTGCCTTAGTAATTTCCAGTTTTCTAGATGACTTCCAGTTTTTCAGTTTTACGACACACTAATTATTATAGTGCTTGTCTGATGTAACTTATACAAATATCAGACTCTAATAAAACCTATACATTCAGTTCTAGACATCTTTTACCTTTTCACTATAATAGCTGGCTTCTGCACTTCATCAATGGGGTTAAGAAAATACTTTGAATACATATGATGAATTATCATCAAAACATAGATTTTATTTCCAACAGTAAGCATTCTCCTTATAGTAAATGCAATAATTGTACAAGAAAGCATCGATCTTTTCATACCTAGATCCAATTTGTTCCAAAGAGTTTTTGCCTTGTAGAATGAATTGGGTAAATTTGACAGAATGAATTGGGTAAATTTGACCCTTCCGGCAAATCTTCTTTCAGTTTCGCTAAAAGAACGTCGAAGCTTTCATTTGTCCACTTATACAACACTTTTATATGCATTAAATCCACTAAGAAATTCAAGGCGGATGTGCTTTTGCATCCCGGATAAACATGTTCGTGCAATTTGGAGAGGAGTTCATCAATGTTGTCATCCTCCTCTCGCATCAGAAACTTCTTCTTACGGGGCTCTACCAAGGAAATCATTTATAACTGGAGCCATTTCGTCTCCGGATTCAATTACCAATTGAGTTGTTCATGCACGTTTACGGGATACACCGTCTTCACCGTGGTGAAACCATGTTCTATACCCAGCTGCCCATCCCCAAAAGAAACAGTGATCATACACGTCCTCCAAAGTTTCGAAACCAATGTTGAAACACTTTTTGCATGGGTAACGAATCTTACCTTCATCTTTAAGAAATTGCCGTGCGTATTCAATGAATTCACTCAACCCTTTATCAAACTCGGGTTTCATTCTGTCAGTATACAACCATGACTCGTCTAGTTCCATTTGAAATCACTGCTACACAATAACCTAACATACCATATGTGTTAGGTGTTAATACCATTTCAAGGGATATTCTCATACTAATATAGTATACTTAGTTTCATTAGTATACTTTTTTTCATTAAGGCACAAGAAAAAGTTAGTATCTCACTTAAGGACAAGGTCATGTCTAGTTCCATATGTGTTAGGTGTTAATACCATTTCAAGAGATGTTCTCATAGTAATATAGTATACTTAGTATCATTAGTATACCTTTTTTCATTAAGGCACAAGAAAAAGTTAGTATATCACTTAAGGCACAAGGTCATGTCTTGTTCCATATGTGTTAGGTGTTAATATAATTTCAAGGGATGTTCTCATACTAATATAGTATACTTAGTTTCATTAGTATACTTTTTTTAATTAAGGCACAAGAAAAAGTTAGTATCTCACTTAAGGCACAAGGTCATGTCTAGTTCCATATGTGTTAGGTGTTAATACCATTTCAAGAGATGTTCTCATAGTAATATAGTATACTTACTTTCATTAGTATACTTTTTTTCATTAAGGCACAAGAAAAAGTTAGTATCTCACTTAAGGCACAAGGTCATGTCTAGTTCCATATGTGTTTTGTGTTAGGTGTTAATTCCATTTCATTAAAGACTAATACTATTTAAAAAAACTAAGTCTTTAACACTTACCACTCATAGTTCTTCAATGTTAGACAACACTAGTTTTTGTTCTTCATCATCTTTCTAGACATATCATCATGTTATTCAACACTTTTCCAACATATATACATGGCCAAGATTCATACACTACTTAATACACTACTAGCTACTTGACGAAATAAAATTTCAAGTCAATAACACACATATACTAGTCAATCACACGCTTTATACACTAAGATGTTTCAAACACTTAAAACACTTTCACTCTAAGTGTAAGTGTGATCAATATTTCCAATAACAATGTTTTTTGAAACAGAGCCATTTTTAGTACCATTTTGGGTAGGAACAGCACCCTTATGCACGATCAAACTACCATTTTGGACAATTTCATTACCACCATCAAGCCTCAATCAAACCAATGTAATCTCACCATACCAAAGTTTACTTATACACTATCAACTTCTATGTCCCAATGTAAACTTACCTAGCCCAAAACCAAACAACACCAAACAACTCACCATCAAACCAAACTCACCACATAACCTTGCTCCAATCAATTTCAACTTTCAACTTTCATCAAATAATACACAATTTGGAAATAAACAGAAAATAAAAAAAAAAAGTCTTTAACACTTACACTACTATCATCATCTTCTTCAACACTTTTCCAATACATACATGGCCAAGATTCATATCCCTCATTTCAACACAAACTTATATATAACCGAATCTTATTTATTAACACAACGTTTTATATTTCAAAAATATTTGTCGTCCCTACAAGAATTTTTTTTTATAATTTCTATTATGCACATATTATTTTCTGAAAAATATTTAATTTCCTTTAAAGGGACGACATTTGTCGTCCCTAAAAACAAAAAATCTTATATATTTTTTCACATAACATATTTATCTGAAAATGGTTTAATGGGATGACATTGTCGTCCTTTTAAATTGTTCTGTCCACGTGGAAATCCAACCTGGCATGGTGGGGTTAATATTTTGTTTTTTGGGACGACATTGTCGTCCCATTAAAGTTTCCCTCCAAAAACTCTAACCAAAACTTTGACTATGTTTGAATTTATTTAAAGGGACGACACAGTCGTCCCAATAAAGATGTTTAAAGGGACGATAATGTCGTCCCTTTAAAGGTTGTCCCTTTAAACACATTTTCTTGTAGTGTCTCCGTCTAAGAGTTATCGTTAAAACATGAGGGTAAATTAGACAAAACATAATCTTTATGTCCATCTTGCAACTAAAAGAAGTGTGCGGATCAAACCAAATAAAATCTTAAACTACTTTTTTTATAGTAAAAATATCTCATTGCTAGTAGATGACCGTTGCCTCATCATGCTAGCTGGCATTTCTTCTTTGCATATCTACCCAAATCAAAAATATCCTGATGGACATTCATATTGCTGCAGATCTCTTCTCAGGCCATTAACCCTCTACCTAAATTATAATGATTCCAAATGCAGTATCACATTAATCATTAGAGATTTATCTCAGTAAAAACTTCTCTCTGTAGCTTCAGCATCGAATCATGATGCCGCCTGTTTCTACACCAAATATATGTGGATTAAGAAAATACCATTTCCTAACTCATTTCTTGAACTACATTAGTTTACTTGATAAAATGAATTAAAGTCGGTTTCCAGTTTTTTTTATTTTTATTTCTCCAATCTTTTAGATGACGTCTCTCCCTATGAATTTTATTGGGCTATCATTTTACTTAAATATCTTTCAAACAATATCATATTTCCTAATCATCTATAGAATAATATAAGGTGTAACTATTTTATAGATATATAGGAAATAGGATAAAAACAAATTGGTTGATTTTTAAGTAAACGTGATTTTTCTTAAATATCTTTAAAACCATGATGTCGAAATTGATAAAATTTTCAAAATTTTATTATTATTATTTTTCTTCATGTTATTGGTTTTGAGACTTGGTTTGATATCCTTGCATGCTTTTTCATGTGATTTACTCTTGAATATAAAGTTGTGAACTCTTATCAATAATGACTCAGATGTAATCAACATGTCACGATAAATTAGTTGAGAAGATCGAAGTAGAGACAGTCAAAGTACATTTTTTCAACATATAATCAAATTAAATTTGATTATTTTTGTACTTAGTATGAGGTTTGTTTATGAGAAAAGGTATTTGTGTACATTTTTGTTCGGCTTGTTTTACTATAAGTACAAGACCTATTGTTGACAGGGACTCACAAATCGACCATTCAATTTTTATAAACTCAAAATTGATTAGTAGAGAATCAAAAGTCTTCTTAATTAATCATGGTGAAATTTTCATTTTCAATCCTTATCACTCTCGCAGTTATCGTTTTAGCACTATGGTCACATGTGGGAGCTAATGGTTCACAAGAAGATCCTGCTGCGGTACCAATGAGCGACAACGTTTTAAAACTAGATTCAAGCTTTTTGGCTAGCGCCGCCACATCCTCTGGATTAATCCCGAAGAAGCCTTCGATGATATTGAGGCATATGTTATAGCTAGTGTGTTGTGAAACATGCACTTGCGATTACAATGCAAAACGATTGCTCTTATTGTTGGGGGTCATCATGACAACAATGCATCTGTTTATTTCTTTGAGCAATAGTGGAGATGTGTCTTTAAACAATGATAATGATGGCTGCTAAACTCAGGCAATCGATCTACAAGTTTCCAATAAAAGTCATGCATGTTTGATGGTGAGTGTCATTTTCTAATAAAACGTTATTGTTACTCAAGTGAATGATTTCCATTTGGTGTTGCAATAACCCTTGTTTTCATTGTTATTTCAATTTTGTGTTGCAATTAATACTCTTTGATGATACCCGACCCAAATTAAGCCACGTATCACCTTTAGGGGTGCTTAATAAATTAACACTCCTTGAGGTGAGGGCTTTAAGGGCCAAGCGTCGTAACGGCCGAACAGAGGACAGATCATCTATACCACGGGAGATCGGTCTGAGCTCCTCCTCCAGCCGCCGCAGGACGGTTAAGGTCTGGCGAAGAAGAGCTGCCCAGTTCGGCCGTATTGGTTCTGGGGGCTGAGCGGGGAACATTCCGAACAGCTCCGTTGTTATTCCACGTGAGGGATAATTACATATGGAAAGAATCTTCAGTCATAAGGACTCCAATATTGACATTAAATATGTCCATAATAATCTCTGATTTTAGGGATTGAGTCGTGTTTATCCTTAGGGATTAATTATTAAATATAATACTTGCTCAACAAGTAGAAGGGTGAAATATCGCCTATATAAGCAACCCTAAGGAACTACGGATGACTTGATTCCAATTCAACTATTGGATACGTAGGCAACTCTCAAAGATACTCCGAGAGCTCAGTCCAAACATACCAAACAACTCGTCCCTCTTCTTTTTACAAATTTGGGTTTTTAGGGTTCTAGATCATTATCGCACTGGAGATTGACCCACATTGATTGTTAGACAATTTCCAGCATCGTCATTGGTGCTAGATGGAGGGTCTTCTACGGATAATCGATCAACCGAACCAGAATCCCTACGGACGTTATGGCACCACCAAAGAACAATGAGGAACTTTAGCCACCCTGGGCGAAACTCATGATACGGTAGCCCAGAAAAGGCGGATATCCCAGGAGATCAAGTAGATCCAGTCCTCCAGGACCCAGCCAATCAGGCATTGGTTGACGCCCTGAAAAATCTAGACAACACCACAATTAAGATTATTCTTGACGAGACCCTTAAGGGAAGGGATCCCCCAGAAAAACCAGAAGCAAATCTCCAGCAATAGGCCCCCACTAAACCAGAGATCGGTGGAGTCCAGCGCCCATACAGAGTATGGAGCTACGCGTTATCCGAATGATACGGCCAAGGCCGAACTGGATACTCTGCTCGGTAGGCGATCAGACAACTATCTGATCTATGTGTCACCTTTCACTGAGCATATAGACAACTATCCCCGTCCAGCTGGGTTCAAAATTCCAAAGATCAATGCATATGATGGATCCAAGGATCCTTATGATCATATGCATCAGTTCATCTCTCACATGAACTTGTACATTGCATAAGATGAAATGAAGTGCAAAGCCTTCCCCGCACTCCTGAGAGGAAGAGCTAGAGATTGGTTTAACAAGATTCCTCCTAGATCGATCTCAGATTTTGGGACTCTGACCCGAAAGTTCGTTCATGCCTTCATTACGGCGCGACCATTTCAATGAAATCAAACCCATCTGTTGACGCTAAAACAAAAGCACGATGAGTCCCTATTACGATTCATAAAGCGCTTCAATGAGGAGGCCGCACAAGTACAAGACGCAGACGACAGGTTGCTGGTTGCCTCTTTTGTGGCAGGTCTGCGAGAGGGACGGTTACATACGAAGCATAACAGCAAGCTCCCACACGCGACGGAAGAATGTTTTGACGTCGCGTACAAATATTTCCAGGGAGAAGAAGTGAACATACTCAAAAGAGAGATGGAAAAAGGTGAGAACAAGAGAAGTAAGCCTGAGGATGGATCGGATAAGAAAAGAAAATCAGTTTGGGATCGGGTAACGCTGCCCATCTCTGATCGGCTGGGGAAGAAAGGAGCTCTGCAGGACAGAGACTTCATTCCACTGAACATGCCCCGTGAACAAATCCTTGCGATCATGCAAAGAAAGGGCATCGCTAGGACCCCACCTCCAATGAGGGGACCTAGAGAAAACAAAAACCAAAGCAAGTATTGCAAGTATCACCAAGATGTAGAGCATCACTCAGAACAATGCAAAGATCTAATCCGGGATATCGATGCAGCAATAATGGAAGGGAAGTTGGATGGGGTCGTAGATCGCTCTCAACAAGCCGAAACCAAAGGGATGATGATAATTTAAGTGCCTGAATAACAACGACAGAGAACAGCGTGATGAGCATCGGGGAAGAAGAGATCGTTCCTGATTGCGGTCTGATCAGGTTATAAATTTATTTTACTTGACCACCAAATACTAGCAATAGCACTAGGTACATCCTAGCATAGCGATGGTGAATCAAGGTTGATCCCTCAGGGAATCAAAATGTGGACCCTAGGTTTAAATAATTAACTCACCTAATTCGTTATTGAACAACGGTCTAAGACCAACATAGAAGATAAAATAAAATAACAGACTCAAACCTAAAAGATACACACGTAATTAACCTTCCAATTATCAACGTTATCGTTTGGACCAGGACAACTTATATAAGATAACCTAACTCATTAACTGTCAACCTGGCTGTATTCATATTTAATTGGCTACGGGAGTCATCCCCTTAACTTGACTTAGCACCGGTTAGGTTACTAGATCACTGTGGTATTGCTACGTGACTTCACCTTTTGGGTATCCATCTCATATAACTCACACGCTCATTATTCTAAGGATGCCGATATTAACCGTACACCTCGCTTAGGCAACATTCCTATGGTTAGGCGTACTTCCTAAACGATCGCTCAAGCCCTCGTCCTATTAACAATTACTCGGTAAGTCTCTTGTCAATCTACGATTCACGTATGACTAGGTGTCGAAAATTCCCTAATACAAAACTAATCTAGATCTTGCTGAAAGTCCCGAAAGATCGTTCGTGAGCCGAACTAGACGTCTTATATTGGTATTTCCTAATAACACGCTAATGGAAAGCGACGGCGGCGTGAGCCGTAGCCATACCTCACGAGAAAGTAAATTCAACTAGGTTAGACCCACCATAAAGACGTGGCAGATTAAACTGATGAAACTAGTGCTCGGTCGACCGAGTGCAGAGGCTCGGTCGACCGAACGGCTCTGTTCGGTCACCTGGACGAACTCGACCCTAATTACATCCTAGAACCAACCTCTTAGCGTTTCCTCATACAGAACAGATTAAACAGTAATTCGTACATCACTTATATAAACTATCATGGATACACAGTAATTAAATCACATAGAGTCATGAATAAATCTAGATTATGACGTAGGTCATGGGACCCTTATAGACAAGGTGTCACCACCTCCTAACGTCATAGCCGAGATTCACATCATCTAGCTATGTTTAATTAATTCAAACGATAAGAACATAATTGGAAGAATTAATTACTTGAAAATAAAACATGAAGATTAAGGGCTTACATTGTTGCAGCCCTAACTTGCTGAAAAACCCTCAATGTGTAGTTCTCTTTTATCAATGATTTAATCAAGGTATGAATGAATAATACTAATGACAATGTGCTTATATAGAGCTCAAAACCGAATTAGAAACCGACTAAGGATCGGATTCCCTAAACCCTAACCGACTTAATTAATCACATTTGGGTGTCTTTGGGCTCTAAACCTACTCGGTCGACCGAATGGCTGGGCTCGGTCGACCGAGCCTTCACTTCTCTTGGGCTTTGTCTTCTATCTTCTGCTGGGCTCTGCATTGTCCTAGATCTTTAATTCCTTCTCCGTAGTCCGTCCATAATGCTCACTGCATTTATCATATAAAAACATGGTTTGTAATACCAAATAATGCAATAAATAATCGAAATGCAGAATAACGAATCGTAACTTGGGGTATACGCAAATTAGGCATATTACGACTTATTATCTCTACATTAATGCTCTTTCAACCTAGAATTTGGGATAAAGATCATAGAATAACGGGTACATTTTGACCGTCATCAGTTCCCCAGACCCGTAAGACACACAGATAACCGCCCTGTGAACACGATCAATACGATTTCATGGGGGCCGAACAACTCAAAGGTGTCAGAAGAAGGAAGCATCAAGTCTGTTGCTCCTACTTCCACGAACAAAAGGCAAAGGATGTCAGGAGAAGTAGTGTATGGTCCAAGAGATTCACTACCATTGGTGGTCAACAATGAAGGTTTTGTGATAGAAGTTGTGATTAGAAAGAACCGGATTAAGAGAATATGTGTGGACACTGGCAGTGCCATGAATGTCCTCTACTACAACGTCTTCAGAGCGATGAAACTGAGGGATGCCGACTTGACTCCTGTTTCAACACCTTTGTTCAGCTTTGCAGGACCTCCGGTTCATCCGCTGGGGGTGATCAGGCTGCCCACTACCTTTGGAGAAGGCATCAGGGGCAGGACTTTAATGGTAGACTATGTGGTGGGGAAGCCACCATCGGCTTACAACGTGATCATGGGAAGGCCAGCCCTTATAGATCTCTGGGCTGTGATCTCACCAGCTCATGTTAACATGAAAATCCCAACCGGGGAGGGATCAATAGAGATTAGAGGAGATGTGGAAACATCCAGGAGCTGTTACACTGCAACGGTGAATGGGAAAATGGTTCAACAAGCTAGTATCGAAGAGCTAATACCGGCGACGAAGAGGCGGTCTTCGAGGACCCGACACTGTTTGTTTCGTCTATGGGGACGCACAGGAAGATTCAACAGTTAGTGCGCATTGGGGCATGGATTCCCTCCCCGTACAAAGAATCCTTGATAAAAATTTTGGGGGAGTTTAGAGACGTGTTCGCTTGGAGAGCGGAAGATATGCCAGGACTATCTCCCGACCTGGCAGTACATAGGTTGAAGGTGGATCCGGACAGAAGCCTGTTTCGTCGGAAGAAAGACACACGCGCCCCGAGCGCATCGAAGCAATCATGCAGAAAGTGAAGCTTTTGGAGGCAAGCATAATCAAGGAGGTTATATACCCTGAATGGTTATCCAAACTTGTACTGGTCAAGAAACCAGATGGGAGTTGAAGGATGTGTGTAGATTTCATAGATTTGAACAAGGCGTGTCCAAAGGATTGTTAGGCTCTGCCCAAGATTGATCGGTTAGTGGACTCAACCGTGGGATATGAAGTGTTCGCATTTTTGGATGCGTACAGAGGCTATCACCATATCGTGATGAATCCGGAAGACGTAGAAAAGACTGCTTTCATAACAGAATTTGGAACGTACTATTACGTCACTATGCCTTTTGCACTAAAAAATGCGGGAGCAAAATATCAGAGGGCCGTTAACTCAATTTTTGCAAATCAGATAGAAAGGTGTATGGAGGTATACGTGGATGACCTCCTGATCAAGAGCAGGTCTCTTGACCATTATTTGAATGATTTTAGAGAAGTCTTCGTAGTCCTCAGGGAAACACATATGAAGCTCAACCCAAAGAAATGCACATTTGGGGTCAGATCAGGGAAGTTCCTAGGATATATGATATCCAATGATGGGATCAGGGCGAACCCGGATAAGATTGAGGCATTGAAGACCATGTCGCCACCAAAAAGCATCAAGGAGGTCCAGCGATTGACAGGACGAATAGCGGCCCTGAATAGATTTTTGTCGAGATCTGCACAACGCGCTCTACCTTTCTTCAAAATCTTAAGGAGAGCTAGTCATTTCCATTGGGACGAGCAAAGCCAGTCCGCATTTGACGAACTGAAAAAATACTTGGCTGAATTACCCACCTTGACAGCTCCTCAGGAAGGAGAACCTTTGTTCGTCTATTTAGCGGTATGTGGAGAAGCGTTGAGCGCAGTACCGGTAAAAGAGCAAAATGGGCAAACATATGCCTATTTTCTTTGTAAGCAAAGCACTCCACGGACCGAAAGTCAGATATTCAAACGCCGAGAAGCTAGCATTGGCATTTGTACATGCCTCAAGGAAATTGAGACCTTACTTCCAGGCACACCCTATTACTGTGATCACCGATCAGGGGCTACGGCAAATCTTAGGACAACCAGAAACCTCAGGTAGGTTGGCAAAATGGGTTATCAAACTAGCGCAATACAACATTTATTTCAGACCACTAACTGCAATTAAAGCACAAGCGTTAGCGGATTTTTTAGCCGAAGGAATATCTGTTCGCCTAGAAGATCAGGGGAAACAAGAGGTACATCAATGGAACTTATACGTTGATGGAGCATCAAGTAAAGATGGGGCAGGAGCAGATCTCTTACTAGTCAGCCCTAAAGGGGAGGAATTCCCTTACGCTCTAAGGTTTGATTTTAAAGCTACCAATAATGAAGCTGAGTATGAAGCTTTAATTACGGGGCTTAAGTTGGCAGTTAAGCTCAGGGCAGACGATCTACGGGTGTACAGTGATTCCCAGCTCGTGATAAATCATATAAACGGGGGGTACGAGGCTAAGAAAGAACCTATGAGGAGGTACTTAGCAAACGCTAAAACTCTCTTAGAAAGGTTTCGATAGGTCCAGGTTGACCAAATACCACGAACTGAGAATAGGAGGGCAGATGCCTTGTCCAAGTTGGCCTCAAAATTTTTATCAGAGAAGAAAGTACTGGTGGAGTTGTTGAAAGAGAGAAGCTATGAACAGCAGGCTGTACAGCCAATCAGACAAGCCAATACGTGGATGGATCCGATTGTGTTGTATCTTAGAGATAAAATCCTCCCCCAAGACAAAGCTCAGGCCAGAAAAATGAGGCTCTTAGCAGTTAGATAATCGCTGTTCGGAGACGTACTTTATCCCAGGTCATATATTGCTCCATGGTTGAGATGTGTAACTTAAGAAGAAAGGAACTACCTGCTCAGGGAAGTGCACTTGGGCATTTGCGGAAATCATCAAGGAGCACGAACCCTTGCGTGGAAATGCAGGCTGTTTGGTTATTATTGGCCAATGTTAGTGGATGCCAGGGAATTGGTGGGAAAATGTAGATCATGCCAAGTGCATGACAATTTGTCACATCGGCCGTCTCAAGACATGATTCCAATGGTGTCCCCCTGGCCATTCGATCAATGGGGGGTAGATCTGGTAGGACCACTCCTCAGAGCCCCAGGCAATGTCAGATTCCTGATCGTAGAAATTGATTACATCACCAAGTGGGTTGAAGCCGAACCACTAGCTACAGATATTTCTATGGAAAAGCATAGTATGCAGGTATGGAATTCCAAAAACTTTGGTCTCGGACAATGGGACTCAGTTCGAAGATAGGGTCGTCAGAGAATGGTGCAATGATTTACATATCACCCAACACTTCACTTCTGTGGGATATCCCCAAGCTAATGGGCAGGTCGAACAGACCAATAGACTGATAATGGCAGGACTGAAAAAACGTCTAGAGGAAGAAAAAGAGAATTGGACAGATCACTTTCCCAACATATTATGGGCGTACAGAACAACTCCGAACTCAGCCACCGGGGAAACCCCTTTCAGTCTAGCATACGGTTGCGAATCCGTGATCCCAGCCGAGATCGTCTTATCATCTCCTCGGACATCACTCTACATCGAAGGTCAACAGGAGGCAGAGCTCAGGCATTCCAAGGACGACCTGGAAGAAGCTCGTAACATAGGCTTCATAAGAATGGCTAAGTATAAACATCGAATTTCTCAGTATTACAATTCTCGAGTTAAACACTCGTATTTTAGAGAAGGGGATCTGGTGCTCAGAAAGAACGAGGTCAGCAAGCAGTTACCCCAAGGGAAACTGGATCTAAATTGGGAAGGACCTTACAAGGTGGTCAAAGTCCATGGTAAATGAGCATATCAACTGGCAGACGCAAATGGCAGAACTATCCCCAGCTGTTGGAATGCCTCTAACTTGAGGAAGTTTTACGTCTCGGACAGGTTCCAGACTATTTTTTGAATTCTCAATAAAGTGTAGTCAGACATCAAATATTGAATAAATTTTTTATTGCTATATGCATTGTCATTAGGTTATTTGATCATAACTAAGCTGCAGGTTGGCTTCAGAAAGGATTTGCCAAGGCAAATAGAAAGAAGTCTGCAGGACAGACTCAACGTACTGATCCGCAGGTCGGACTCAGTAGAAGAAATTTGCCAAGGCAAATCGAAAGAAGTCTGCAGGACAGACTCAACGTACTGATCCGCAGGTCGGACTCAGTAGAGGAAATTTGCCAAGGCAAATCGAAAGATGTCTGCAGGATAGATTCAACGTACTGATCCGCAGGTCGGACTCAGTAGAAGAAATTTGCCAAGGTAAATCGAAAGAAGTCTGCAGGACAGACTCAACGAACTGATGCACAGGTCGGACTCAGTAGAAGAAATTTGCCAAGGCAAATCGAAAGAAGTCTGCAGGACAGACTCAATGAACTGATCCGCAGGTCGGACTCAGTAGAAGAAATTTGCCAAGACAAATCGAAACAAGTCTGCAGGACAACGAAAGAAATTTGCAAAAAAAAAAACGATCAGTATTTTCTATAATACTTGGAAGGTTGAAGTAATCAAACTTCAAAAGTCTGCAGGACAGACGATCATCGCATATGCCGAAGTACATCGTTCAAAAGGCAAAGCTCTATAGACGATGTCCTTCTGGGGGCAAAGGACTCTAGACTATGCATAAAAACAAAAGTAATGGCAAAGAGCTGAAAGCCAAAAGAGAAAATATTATAGAATAAGAGCTGAACGCCAAAAGAGAAAATATTACAGAACGAGTGCCAAAAAGGCACAAAGTGTCGAGAACAAAATAAAAAAATTTGGAAAAATTGCAAGTCTTTAAAAAAAATAATAAAGGCCTGATTTCTAGGGATTTGCAGCTGTTTCTTGTGGCTGATCGGTCGGGGTACCAGAGCATTGAGCTGAGGAGGAGCCGGTCTGGCGAGTCACTGGTCGACGCCCGTATTTCTCTGCCAGGTCCTCACCAGCTTGAAATTCCCTAAGCCAGGCCTTGTTCAGCTCATTGCCGCCTGGCTTGCAGAGCCTGCCATGTTGAAGATATGAGATAACCAACTCAGGGCACTGCTCTTTGGCCTGGTTAACACCAAGGGTATACCCATGGGTCAAAATAGAGCCAAGCAACACCATTAAGGCCCCGGTAAAGTGCTCTGAGCTCTTATACTCATGGATGGCCTGAGCAATTCGCTGATGCATGGCAGCTTCCAGCGACGCGTGATCAGCTCAAAGTTTGGCCAGGTCATCCTCACGAATAATGGCAGAAGCTCGCAACTCATTCAGCTCGGCCTGCTGAGCATGCATGACCTTCTCCAGATCAGCGATCTGGGCATCTTTAGACAAGGATTCTTCCTTGTCTTTGTTGCGGCTGGCAGACAGGTCAGAAATCCGTTTCTCCGAGGAGACTTTCTGTGTGGAGAAATCATTGAGGCGGTGTAGGACCTCCTTCCCAACTTTGAAAACCTCTAAGTAACAAGTGTAAGACATGCAGGGGGAGTACGGTTCAACTGTAGCGAACAGAGAAGGAGGAGCAAAAATTACAATAGACGCCAGATGTTTGTCTGGAAGCTCAGCCAAGAACTCAGCCGAAGAGCCCGAGGTCCCTTCAGAAGCCTCATGGCCAGGTCTGGGTCTCTTTCATCAAGATCTAGAGCGCTGCCTTGACTAGTCACCCATGTCCGAGATGTCAAGAATGACCAAGCTATCATCCCTTTGTTCGGCACGCTATGTTCCAGGGGTTAGATTGCTCTGTTGAAGGCCAGTAAGGGAAGTCTCAGGGTTAACCTCTGGGTTGGGCAGTTCAGGCTCTGGCACCACCTCTTCCCTCGGAGCCTCTAGGTTCTGCTGGGGCTCGGGTACATCTTCCTCCTCATTGAGCACTTGATCGAATATGTCAGCAACATCGGCCACTGAAAGGACAGTAGAGTTAAGCAAGTACAAAAAACAAAAGAAACTAAGGAAACAACCCCTATGATGATTGTACTCATCCTGAGTAAGCCTTAAATAAGGCTCAGGGCTGGCATCGGACAAGCGAGCAGCTTCTATTAGTTCATCGGACCAGTACTCAAAATCAAGGAGAACATTGGCACCGGCAATGTCGTTCAGCAAACCTTCGCCAACAGTAGTGGGGCACACATCGGCAGGAAGCTGGAAATAATTCCAGTTGCTCAGCTCAGGGTGTCCGTCATTGCAGATGAAGAAGAAGTTATTCTTCCATTCGTGAATGGAAGATTTCCATGTTGAGAGCATAGTGACCCCCCTCCGGTGGTCTGTACGGCGTGTAAAATAATACCACCTGCTGTGGTTCCTTACCTTCTTGTGTTGGTAAAAAGTCCTAAAAAGATCCACCTCGAACTCCGTGTCCATCAGCCGTAAGAAGATCGCAGAGCCAATGATTGCCCTAACACCGTTAGGGGCGATCTGGGCAGATCCTAGTTGGTAATGCCTTAGTACGGCCAAAAAGCCGGAAAGAAAGGAACTCGGAGGCCGTAGACGAATTGATCTTTGTATACTGTGCAGTACCCCTCTGAGGGCTGATGGGCGTAGATATGGGCACCCCCTGGCAGCTGTGGGGCGTAGTGGTTCATGTCTATGCCATACCGGTTACAGATTTGCAAGAGGCCGTCCTGGGTTAATTTGGTCTGATGCCGAAGCAACCTATGGCCGTTCTAGCAGTCATATGTGCTCTGAGGCACTGATTTAAGGAGGTAAAACCAAAGGCAGAATGATACCTAGACCTAGATAAGGGCTGATCTGTAACGATCTGCTCGGTATTAACGCGAGCAACAACAGTGTTCAGCGCAGAAACGTCGATAGGGCCACCGAACTGAATAAAAGGTTGGGTGACCTCAGTTTCTGAATCAGAATGGGACTCGAATTATCTATCAATGGAGCTGCTAGAAGCAGTACTAGCCCTCAAAAACTGGGAAAAGTAGGAGAAAAGAAGAAATGAAGAAGAACAGAGCAAGAAGAGTTAGAGACTTACTTGGAAATGCAGCGGATCTGGAAAGAAATCTTTGAATTAATAGCAAGTGAGGGAAGAGAGAAGGTCTAGTATGAAGGGACGGGTTTATAACCTCCCTCCTGACACTCAAGCGACGTCAGTTGTGGAAAAGAGTGAAAAATGCCTCGTAACTCACATGTGTAATGATGGTCTATTAAATAGGTTGCAAATTGGCACTCAAATCATTTTGAAACGCGTGATCGTTTAAGGGTCGGCCGAACCGCCAAAAAAAGCAGATCTGACCAACTAAAAAGTTAAGCCAGATCTGGGGGGCTTATGATGATACCCGACCCAAATTACGCCACGTATGACCTTTAGGGGTGCTTAATAAATTAACACTCCTTGAGGTGAGGGCTTTAAGGGCCAAGCGTCCTAAAGGCAGAACAGAGGACAGATCATCTACCACGGGAGATCGGTCTGAGCTCCTCCTCCAGCCCCCTTGAGACGGTTAATGCAGCGAAGAGGAGCTGCCCAGTTCGGCCGTATTGGTTCTGGGGGCTGAGCGGGGAACATTCCGAACAGCTCCGTTGTTATTCCACGTGAGGGATAATTACATATGGAAAGAATATTCAGTCATAAGGACTCCAATCTTTACATTAAATATGTCCATATTTATCTATGATTTTAGGGATTGAGTCGTGTTTATCCTTAGCGATTAATTATTAAATATAATACTTGCTCAACAAGTAGAAGGGTGAAATATCGCCTATATATGCAACCCTAAGGAACTACGGATGACTTGATTCCAATTCAACTATTGGATACGTAGGCAACTCTCAGAGATACTCCGAGAGCTCAGTCCAAACATACCAAACAACTCGTCCCTCTTCTTTTTACAAATTAGGGTTTTTAGGGTTCTAGATCATTATCGCACAGGAGATTGACCCACATTGATTGTTAGACGATTTCCAGCATCGTCACTCTTGTTTTTCAATTTTCTGTTGCAAAATTTCCTTTTCGATCATTTTATTTTAGGGACAATTATTCAAAAGGACGCATATTGGATTTAATTAGGCAAAAAGGACATCCAAAACAAAAACTTAGTTATAAGGACAAAAATTAGGTAGATAGACTCAAATACCCTTAATGAAAAAAAAAAGATAAAAAAAGGACGCTAGCTGGACGCTGTTGTTGTTACTGTGTATATTTTGTGCTTTTTTTTCATTCACCTGGACCGCTGGACGCTATTGTTCCTGTGTATATATAATATTTTATTAAATTTTTTTATCTTTTTATTTTTCGGTCGGCGGACGGTGAAAATTTATTTTTTCTTTTGTTCTTTTTTTCATTGACCACCGTGATGCATTAACCACCGCGATGAAGTGACACCGCGATGCTTTGACCAACGCGATGAAGTGACACCGCGATGCAATGACAACTGCAATGCAGAGACACCGCGATGCATTGGCCACCGCGATGCAGTGACCTCCGCGATGCATTGCCCAACCCGATGCATTGACCACCCCCAATGCATTGTCCACCGCGATGCAGTCACCACAACGATTAATTAACAATTTATGCAGTGACATCGACAATCATATATGCAGTGACATCGGCAATCATATATGCGTGACATCAACAATTTAGGCAGTGACATCGGCAATCATATATGCAGAGACATGGCAATGAAGTGACGCCACGATGCAGTGGCCACCCCCGAAGCAGAGACACCGCGATGAAGTGGCAACCCTCGATGTAGAGACACCACGATGCAGAGACCATCGGGATGCAGTGATCACCATGATGCAGTGACATTTGATGAAGCAACATTGTGATGACATTTGATATTTTTCCAACTTAATTTCTTAAAATCGATTTTTTCTTCGTAAAATCGACTTCAAATGGCTATATCTTTTGATATAAATCTACGATCAACATAACTCTTTCACCTTAATTCATATTTTTATGCAATGACATCGGCAATCATATATGAATGACATCAACAATTTATGCATCGACATCGGCAATCAGATATGCAGTGACATCAACAATCATATATGAATGACATCATAAATCATATATGCAGAGACATCGCGATAAAGTGACATCGCGATGCAGTGGCCACCCCCGATGCAGAGACACCGCGATGAAGTGGCCTCCCTTGATGTAGAGACACTGCGATACAGAGACCATCCGGATGCAGTGATCACCGGGATGCAGTGACATTTGATGAAGCAACACCGTGATGACATTTGATATTTTACCGAATTAATTTCAAAAAATTGATTTTTTTTCTTTATAAATTCAACTTCAAATGGATATATCTTTTGATATAAAACTCCGATCAACATAATTCTTTCACCTTAATTCTTATTTTTTTGCAGTGACATCGGCAATCATATGCGGTGATATCAACATTTTATGCAGTGACATCAGCAATCATATATGTGTGACATCAACAATTTATGCAGTGACATCAACATTTTATGCAGTGACATCGGCAATCATATATGCGCAACATCAACAATTTATGCAGTGACATCGACAATTAGATATGCAATGACATCAACATTTTATGCAGTGACATCATCCATCATATGAATGAAATCAACAAATTATGTAGTGACATCGGCAATCATATATGCAGAGACATCGCGATAAAGTGGCCACCACTGATGCAGAGACACCGCGGTGAAGTGGCCACTCCCGATGCAGAGACACCGCGATGCAGAGACCATCGGGATGCATTGATCACCGCGATGCAGTGACATTTGATGAAGCAACACCGTGATGACATTTGATATTTTTCCGACTTAATTTCACAAAATCGATTTCTTTTTTTTGATAAAATTGACTTCAAATGGCTATATCTTTTGATAAAAATCTACGATCAACATAAATCTTTCACCTTAATTCATATTTTTATGTAGTGACATCGGCAATCATATATGTATTGATATCAACATTTTATGCAGTGACATTGGTAATCATATATGCGTGACATCAACAATTTATCCAGTGACATCGGCAATTAGATATGTAGGGACACCAACATTTTATGCAGTGACATCGGAAATTTATGCAGCGACATCAACAATTTATCCAGTGACATCGGTATTTTATGCAGTGACATCGACAATATATATGCGTGACATAAACAATTTTATGCAGTGACATCGGCCAAGAGTTCGGTCACTATGAATGTGGTTTTTAAGCCATTATGCATCGTATGACAAGAAATTCTACAGATTGCATGATGCCGTTGAATTTCAAGAATGTATACTCTATAAAGTGATTATACCTAATGAAATGACAACTAAAGACAAAGGCTTCAATGTAACAAGCAACAACACTAAGAAAAAAAAAGAAAATGCAGTGACATTAATGTCATTCCATCAATTTTATTACAAATCATACACAAACCTACCATCAAATTCATGTCACTACACCAATCATACTTACATAAATTGTTCTTTCCTTTCTCAAACACTTCTTTCTGCAAATGAGAACCCTCATTCAAACCAGTAGTACCTGATTTCCCGTAAATGACATATTCATGCCAACACCATTCAAATTCACTAACAAGGCTTGCATGACAACTAAATTCAACTTCTCGAATTCGGAAAAATTATTGAAAAACCTAGAATCAGATGCTCAAATGAGATTCATATATATCTACTTCAACATAATATCATAAGAAATTAAGCACTACCACAAAAACAATGCCCAAACATTATGGCTTCATCGAGCCAAAACTTTATCAACATTTTATGCAGTGGCATTGGTAATCATATATGCGGGACATCAACAATTTATGCAGTGACATCGGCAATCAAATATGCGTGACATCAACAATTTTATGCAGTGACATTGGTAAAAAACTGAACCGTTAACCGAAATTGAATAGAAAATTGCATATAACTGAACCGTTGTCTGAACAATTTTTTAACCGAATTAAAAATTCGAATAAAAACCAAACCGATTATAAACGAATAGAATTGTTATGTTTATTTCAATTTTCGGTTAATCGGACCTAAACAAACTGTATATTTCGGTTCGGTTCGGTTCGGTTCGGTTCAACAAGGCTACCTAAAACAAACGGTTCGGTTTCGGTATCAAATTTCAATTACCAAAAAGTTCGATTCGGTTTCGGTAAGGCCATTAACCATACCGAACCGAATCATGTACACCCCTACTGATATGTGAAGACATGGTGACATTTAAACATGCAGTGATTGTGAAGATACACTTGAAGTGCACTTTATCGTGTCCAAACAAGACCAAATCAGTCACATCTAAGTTGTAACCATCTCTCAAACTCTGAAGATGCAGATTAAGTCCAGCATGTACAAAACCAGATGTGTAAACACATAGCTAGAAAATCCAAGTTCATCAGCAACATGAATCATGTCAGTAGTAATTATTCTTTTTTTTAGATGAAAGCCATTTTATTCCATTTTTAATAGACAAACAGACATACAACAGCTCCCTAGGTTTGCCTCCGTAAAAAGAAATCTCCATAACCCTCTTTCGAGGTAAACAATCGCCAAAATTTGTAGATATTGTATATAAGAGCTCAAACAATTTTTTTGAAAAAAGAATCAAATCGGAAAATTAAAATGCCTTATGAAAAGTCACCGACTAATTCTGTAACCTGCTCATGGAACAAAAGCTGCTCAATCTCTATACAAATAGAAGTAACATCTTCCTCCAAATCCAACCACTTGATGTCTTTCGCAAGTGCTTTCTCATCCAAGTCCTTACTGACTTCCTTTCCTAGTTCTATCTCCCCAAATTAAAATGACTTCTCAAGTGGATAAGCACGCAGAAGCAGATGTACTACTACTACTGATTCAATTGGAGGAAGAAGAGGAGCAGCTTTATGCTTACGCAAGGCAATTAGTGAGTGCAATTACTTTGCCCATGGAGTTACATTCTGCCTTCCGACTCGGTATGTTCGAGATCATTGCCAAAGAGGATCTTCTTGGCTCTGTTCTTTCTCTCCTTCATCTGCTTGCTAGATCTCTCTACCTTGGTAGCTAAACCATTCCTAATAAGCCGATACTTTGGCTCGAACTTCTTAATTAGCGTTCTCCACTAAATCATAAATCAATCCGAATCCAGTTGATTACTTGATTTGCCTCCTCCAAAGTGAGTTCTGAACTTGAAGACAAATATGGATTTTGAGTCCCTAACATTATACATCATTCCCAGCTTCTCCTTCAACTCACTCTTGGAGATATTGGGTCTTCCAGGATGCAAAACATTGATGACGAATTACTTACTAGAGAGGCCGGAGGCGATTGGTTATGAACATCCTAGTTCGGATGGTGACGGTGATTGCTTCTCCTATCCAACATTTTCCTTGTCTTCAGCTAAAAGCTCCTGATGCAGCTTGCTCCTCCATCTCCTGCGAGTTTCCGGACGCATTCAGCGTGTTCTTCGTTTACTCCTCTTGCCTAGGTTTGATGTGTTTTTTTACGGAAGTATTCTGCTTCGATTGCGAGGTAACACATGAGATGGTAATTTTGTCCGATCAATATTATTGTGGCATTATAACTAATGATCTTTATTTGGTGTCCTAAGTGTCTAATTAAGTCCCAAAATATGTCCTTATAAACAAATAACACTTTATTTTATTTGTTGTTTATCATTTGTGTATTATGTCATCCTTATATATGATCACCAGTCTCTTAAACTGGATGTATGAAAATATGGATTGTTCACTTATGTTGGAAATTTCAATTGTTTTTACTGAGTTCAAATTTTGTTTTTGTTTTTTAATGAAAAGTTTATGCATTAAGTTTAAAAAAATCCTAAAAATTAGTTTTTAACTCCGTTATTGCAATTAATAAGATTAAAAAGAGAATCATTTTAAATACATTTGTGCAGCAATGCCGTATGTGGCCCACCCCCTGTACCAACGGACCATGTGGAAGTGTAGACTTGACTCTTTAAAAACTATATACCGCAAACCCGATGTGAAAAAATCCAACACATGCATAGGAAAGTCTACAACACTCTATGTTATTAAAAACGATAACCCCAGAAAATTACAATGGTGGGATGTATAAAATAAAAGACGGTAAATGTGTAATCTATATATGACCATCTTCCTCTACAGAGACTGCATTTGATCTTCCCATCCATATATGAATCATCGATCTAACTTTAGGTTGAGTGAATTCCACTCGATTCCTTGCAGGATAGAGAGTTTGTGTCTCAGGTGTAACTAGGGGCATGGTGCAAAAAAAACAGTATTAAGAAGACAAAAGATTATATATCCAAAAGAACGAAAATAGATCCAACACCATATTTTAAATGCAAAGCGAAGTTAAATGACATAGAAGATGAGTGAGGCCACCTGATTCCACCCCTTATCGATGATAAAGGATGCTTGGAAATAGTCTGTCCATGATTGAATCAAAATCTCTGGAAGAAGCATTTTCTCATGCAACAAAAAGGCTATGTATGAAGCAAAAATGCTTAAAGTTAAAGAGCATGGAGCGGAGAGGTTACAACATGATTTACACTCTTCACAAGGGTAGATGGTGCTTCCCTTTGTGCTAGCGTTGTTTATCCATACGTAGAGTACCTAGAGTAGTCACATCCTTATATATTAAAAATCTTAGATCCTAAAGCGCCCTCGTTGTTGCAACTAAGTGAATAGTTTTTCGAGTAGACATGGCCATTTTTGCTAATAAAACACAACTGCATAGTTCACCTTCTTGTACATGTGTAAAATACTATCACTATTCGATATGATATGTTGCCTTGTTCGGCTTAGCAAATCATGAAATCGCCATGAAAGTAAGCATTTGGTGATTGTGCGCACAAAAATCCACACCAAGTGATAAGGAAAAATAAATCCGGCTTGTGGTTTGCGGATAATAAAGCTGACCCCAGCATGACCCGAATTTTCTAAAGAGGAGCCTTCGGTTTTCAACTTAAAATAATCATTCGCATGGATTGAAACGAAGGCCATGCCTTAAAAGAAAATGAGCAGTGCAAAAAGATGTGGTTAGAATTACCAACACAATCACAAACGAAATACTTGTACGGCTCCATAAAACCAATACGAACAAGGTTGTCGGGCAGAGGAAATGACTGGATGAATAAATGCCATATAAAATAGAAATTTGAAGCGGATTATTAGGCTTCCATATCTTCTTCATTTCGTGAAAATTCAATTTCTTATCCCATGCAAGATCGTAGGCCGAAGAGACATTGAAAACGACATGAACAGTAGGTTTTTAAACCTAAGCTCACGAACCATCCAAGAAGATCCCACAAAGAGAATCATCAACAAAATATACCACCATTTGCATGGATTTCAAAACATGCAGTTTTTCAGGTTGAGGATGATCACCAAAGTTTTTGCCCCATTAGCGTTTTTTAGTGCAATACTTCCACTAAATTTCACATGTAAACTAATTTCTAATACAGAAAAGACTGTGATCACCAAATCTATTTTCATTAGTGTGCCGACATAACGAGTCTAGTTGCCACACTTTTTTAGTGGCGATCCAAGGTGGATTCCTGCTAGTCGTTTGTACGTTAGAGGCCGAACGATTGGACAACTATTGAGAAAGTTTAACAACCGAAGGAAAGCTTCAATCCTTTGGATAATATGTTATGATCTTTAACTTCATCAATTCTATTTTTATTGTTCCACGGGGTCGAACTTTATTTCAAAGAAAGTCCAATTTTTTAATTCTAATGCATCAACAGTTTGATTTCATTGTACATATGTCAGGCAAGCGAGGACAGATATATGAACATGTCGGGGTATGTACGACATGGTTGCTAGATGTACGGTATGTGTATCTTTCCATGAGTGTTGAGCATACAAGAGTCAAACGAGCCAATTGCCTGGTGGTGTGGGTGTGTGCGAAAAATGATAAAGGACATGGATTATGAGGCATAAAGAATATAACATGGAATGAAAATAACATGATATCGTAAAATGTGGTTGTAAAGTGCAATTATGTGCTTATCTGAGACTTGTGGGATTCCGTGAATATGAATGTAATGTGTTTGAAGTGAATTAATGAGTCATCTTATCCAGGTATGTGGTATGAATTACATTCCACACACTCTCTCTAACTAATTAACCAAATTGTGCTAATACCATACAAATTTCAGGAGTATAAAGGAGTTTTGTGAGACAAAGGACCCATGTTTGTGCAACCATTGAGATGCGTTGGAGATTGTAGTTTATGTTTTGGTCCTAGTTGTTCGGCTCTCTTATGTGTATCTTTTAGTTTTCTTTTGTAGAACAAGGTTGTAGTCATCTTCAAAAAAGTTTAGTGAAATAAAGTTGGTTGGTGTTGTTTCCGAGCTAAGTTAGTTTTAATACTTTTGTTTTTTGTCGTTTTTTAATAAGATGAGTATAAACTTACGTGTGATATTGAATTTCGAGAGTGGTTTCGTTACAATATATATATACATAAATACATATATAGATATGTATGTATAGATATATATATACACACACACATATATATATATATATATATATATATATATATATATATATATGTATGTGTTTGTATATATATATCTATACACATACATATATATATACATACATCATACATATATATTTAAAACAGTTATTAAATTTAATAACGTTGTGAATAAACAGATAATAAGCCACAAATTATAACTTACACAGATTTCTTCCATGCAATGAATGAATGACTAAACAGTCAAAGAAGGTATACTTATAAACAGTGCTTGCTTGTAGTGCACGCAATACCAAATTTAATTTTATTTTTTTCAGCTTCCAAAAGATTCTTCTTAACAGCTTCCTCTGAAAGTTGGACTGGATCTGCACTGCTGATACAACAGTATGGAAATTCCAATAGCCGAATCCGTTTCTGGTGATTACGAGACTGATTGTACTGATATCAAGTCAGGATCCTCTGTCGTATCTGTGAAATTAAAATACCCTAGTTTTATTGACAGGGCCTTCAACAAGATGGAAAATCTGTCGGTAATGATAGATAGTTGTCTGTTGATGTACAGACCTCAATGCCCAATGAATTCTGAAGGTTGTGTTAGGGTTAGGGTTTTTGACAACAGATTATGCGAACCTGATTGCAAACAGGCTGAGTTCGTGTTCCCAGTATCTTGTTGTTTAAATATGACCTGTTTTGTTAATGCCTATGCCAGTTTAAATGACAAGGAATATTTACCATTTTCCTCTCTGTTTATTTTCCTTAACTATTCACCGTTGACCAAGTCAACATTTCGATTCCGACCTCCGATCGAAGATCCGTCCGGTTCATTCGTTCCAAATATATATATATATATATATATATATATATATATATATATATATATATATATATATATATATATATATGTATATATATATATGTATGTGTATAGATATATATATACACACACATACATATATATATATATACCTCCCCATTTGTATAATAGGAATGTGAATAGGATGGATTAATCAGAAATACTCTTCCTTCTTTTGATTACATATTTTAGTTCGTTCAATTGTTGTTATATGGATTGTTTATAACAATCTCTTTTAATAAACTATCAAACTGGATGGTGTCTAGTTGTTCGGCTCTCTTATGTGTATCTTTTAGTTTTCTTTTGTAGAACAAGGTTGTAGTCATCTTCAAACAAGTTTAGTGAAATAAAGTTGGTTGGTATTGTTTCCGAGCTAAGTTAGTTTTAATACTTTTGTTTTTTGTCGTTTTTTAATAAGATGAGTATAAAGTTACGTGTGATATTGAATTTCAGGAGTGGTTCGTTACAATATATATATACATAAATACATATATAGATATGTATGTATAGATATATATATACAAACACATACATACATATATATATATATATATATATATATATGTATGTATGTGTTTGTATATATATATCTATACACATACATATATATATACATACATCATACATATATATTTAAAACAGTTATTAAATTTAATAACGTTGTGAATAAACAGATAATAAGCCACAAATTATAACTTACACATATTTCTTCCATGCAATGAATGAATGACTAAACAGTCAAAGAAGGTATACTTATAAACAGTGCTTGCTTGCAGTGCACGCAATACCAAATTTAATTTTATTTTTTTCAGCTTCCAAAAGATTCTTCTTAACAGCTTCCTCTGAAAGTTGGACTGGATTTGCACTGCTGATACAACAGTATGGAAATTCCAATAGCCGAATCCGTTTCTGGTGATTACGAGACTGATTGTACTGATATCAAGTCAGGATCCTCTGTCGTATCTGTGAAATTAAAATACCCTAGTTTTATTGACAGGGCCTTCAACAAGATGAAAAATCTGTCGGTAATGATAGATAGTTGTCTGTTGATGTACAGACCTCAATGCCCAATGAATTTTGAAGGTTGTGTTAGGGTTAGGGTTTTTGACAACAGATTATGCGAACCTGATTGCAAACAGGCTGAGTTCGTGTTTCCAGTATCTTGTTGTTTAAATATGACCTATTTTGTTAATGCCTATGCCAGTTTAAATGACAAGGAATATTTACCATTTTCCTCTATGTTTATTTTCCTTAACTATTCACCGTTGACCAAGTCAACATTTCGATTCCGACCTCCGATCGAAGATCCGTCCGGTTCATTCGTTCCAAATATATATATATATATATGTATGTATGTATGATGTATGTATATATATATGTATGTGTATAGATATATATATACACACACATACATATATATATATATATATATATATATATATATATATATACCTCCCCATTTGTATAATAGGAATGTGAAAAGGATGGATTAATCAGAAATACTCTTCCTTCTTTTGATTACATATTTTAGTTCGTTCAATTGTTGTTATATGGATTGTTTATAACAATCTCATTTAATAAACTATCAAACTGGATGGTGTCTAGTAATGGTTGAACTACATCTGTGACATTTTGATTCGATATTCGGGTCGTTCATTAGTACACCTAGTAAAGGCATAAAACACATTAAAAATGTATATACTTTTTAAAAAGAATATTATTATTTTTTAGACTCTAGCAAAATGCTGATGGAAAAGTACAAAGCACAATCAATCAAAGATCTTAATCCTCCCTTCCAAAGTAAACATATTTTTAATTTGCCGGAAAGCCTGTCGCGATGTTGGGACAGATTCCCCACACACTTAATGTATAAAGAAATAAACTTGCGCCTTTACTGGCATCAATTGATTTTAGTACAACGGTAAGCGCTTTATCTTAACATGGTATCAAGCGCTTTATCTTAACATGTTGGGACAGATTGCCCATAGTCTTGAATGCCTAAAGAAATATAGTAGCGACTTTATTACGATAGTTTGCGCTTGATCCTTAACATCACCAATCTCTTAAACTGGAGGTATGAAAATAGAGATTGTTCACTTATGTTGGAAATTTCAATTGTTTTTACTGAATTCAAATTTTGTTTTTGTTTTTTAATGAAAAAGTTTCTACATACAGTTTAAAAAAAAATTTCCTAAAAAAATTGGTTTTTTAACTCTGTTATTGCAATTCAAAGGATTAAAAAGAGAATCATTTTAAATACATTTGGCCAGCAATGCCGTATGCGGCCCACCCCCTGTACCTACGGACCATGTGGAAGTGTAGACCTGACGCTTTAAAACTATATACTGCAAACCCGATGTGAAAAAAATCAAACACATGCATAGGAATTGAAAGTCTACAACACTCTATGTTATTAAAAACGATAGCCCCGGAAAATTACAATGGTGGGATGTATAAAATAAAAGACCATAAATGTGTAATCTATATATGATCATCTTCCTCTAAAGAGAATGCATTTGATCTTCCCATCCATATATGACTCATCGATCTAACTTTACCTTGTGTGAATTCCACTCGATTCCTTGCAAGATAGAGAGTTTGTGTCTCAGGTGTAACAAGGGGCATGGTGCAAAAAAACCAGTATTAAGAAGGGAAAATATTATTTATCCAAAAGAACGAAAAGAGATCCAACACCGTATTTGAAATTCATAACGAAGTTAAATGACATAGAGGAGGAGTGAGGCCACTTGATTCCACCCCTCATCGATGATAAAAGATGCTTAGAAATAGTAACTCCATGATTGAATCAAAATATCAAGAAGAAGCATTTTCTTATGAAACAAAAAAGCTAGGTATGAAGCAAAAATGCTAAAAGTTAAAGAGCATGGAGCGGAGAGGTTACAACCAGATTTACACTCTTCACAAGGGCGGACGGTGTTTCCCTTCGCACTAGCATTGTTTAGCCATACGTAGAGTACCTACAGTAGTTACATCCCTATATATTAAAAATCTTAGATCCTAAGGAGCCCTTGTTGCAATTAAGTGAATAGTTTTTTGAGTAGAGATGGCCATTTTTGCTAATAAAACTCAACTGCAGAGTTTACCTTCTTGTACATGTGTAAAATACTATTACTATTTGATATTATATGTTGCATAGTTCAGCTTAGAAAATGATATACCGCGGCCGAACAAGGTAAACTGGACAACCCTTAGACCCACCTCGGTGGTCTCTTATCAGCCTCTGACCTCCATCGCCACCAGCCCAACTGGAAATAAGACGATCGAGCTCACGTGATCATTTCAACCCTCAAACTGGGGGCCGAGCACGTCACCCCTTGTCCGCCACACCAATCATTCGGACTAAGCCCTCATGTACATAGGCAAGCATGTTCCATACTTAGCATTAGAAAAGATGAGGCAATCCTGGCATGAAGACGTTAGAGCAGCCAACGGTCTCATCAACGCGACCCTGTACACATGCATGTCTTCTTAGTTATACTTAATTATGTTTTCTCACCGTTAGTCTAATTGCGATTAAAATTTTGCCTATAAATAGAGGCTTCATGTCATTTAAGAGTCAGGGCCTTTTCACAGGGTAAGCTTACCAAGTAAGGAGACGACGCACTATCGATAGCTTCACAAAGTTCCGGGGGATTTATCATCACCCATGGATCAACGCATGCATTGTCCTAGGTTTCAGTTTTACAAAGTAGTTGTACTGTGTCAATAGGATTAATTCGGTAGCATATCGACTGAACTCTCTATCGAATTCTGGGTAAACCTGCATTTGTTTCAAGCGATTTGGCTAGTTAGCGTATTGTGCAAGTTTCCTTTCAAATCATATGACTGGAGGGAAATTCATAGACCCAGAGACACCGAATAAAGGATCAAATCAAGAGCCACCACGTGGCGCAACATCGCATCAGAGTGGGCATAGTAGGGGTTCGCACACCGTTGGTGGAAACAGCGGCCACAATAACCACTCCGACGTGCGTGGGGTGTTGCTAAAAAAAGCAAAGGCACGAGAGTTGGAGGCCGCGGCTATAAGCAAAAGCCATGGCAAGCAAGTCATGGAGTCAGCACAACAAAACTAAGAGCGGGTGACAACCTCGGTCATCGAACCAGACTCACATGCCCTCTCTCTGAAATCTCACATGGAATACGTAGAAGACATGCGGGTCTACTATATACAACTTATAGCGGGTGGCCACCAACCCCTGCCGGTAAGTAAGTTCTCTCCGCGTGCACCAACTCCAAATGAGGTACAACCCACTCATAATCCCCTCAAAAGAAAAGATCCAGTTGGGGCCGGTCGCGTTCATCAGGCACATGCACAACAGAGCATTCATTCCACCTCTGCCCCGGGGAAAAGTAGAAAATGGGCACTCTACTGCCTCGGGCCTGTGGATAACATCCACGTTGCAGCCCCTACGCGTAATCAACTAAAGCGGGTAGAGAGTACTCAACAGGTATGACCCCGGACCGACATAATTGATGACTCAGATTACGCAGAAAGCACAATCAAGTCAACTCTCCCTCAAGAAATGGTGGATGAATTTGAACTAATGAAGAGGAAAATTGCAGACCTAGCAAAAGGTAAAGCACTATTCCGGGAAATACCCACTTGAAGAATGTGTGTTCTTCATGAGAGCAAACAAAAGGCAGCCCCGAGAGGTGGTATACATTATCCAATAGCCACAAACTATAGCGGGACCACAGATCCCTTCGACTGGCTGTCAGCCTTCCAGAGCAAGTTTAGCCTAGCCACGTCCAGTGAAGAAGCGTGGTGCATTGAATTTGTCGGAACAATGCAAGATAGGGCGGCCACGTGGGTTCGTAGTTTGCCTCCCAGGTCAATTACATCATCGGATGACCTTGTGAACAAATTTACAACTGAGTTTAGGTCCATTGGACAGCCCAAGAAGACCCACACAGACTTGCACGAAATCCGCTAGGGCGAGAGTGAGACTACTCGAAGTTTCTTTGATCGCTTCACCAGAATTTATGAGCAGACTCGAGGTTTGCCCGAGAATATGGTGATGACTAGCTTCGAAGCGGGGTAGGGAAAAGGTTACCTCAAATCCCATTTCGCTCTCAATGCACCAAAAAACCTCCAAGATATGCTAGCTCAGGCAAGAAAATATGTTGCTACCGAGGCACCAACAACAGCATCTACGACTCGGCGCGACAGGCAGAGGACAGACCGGACACCAACATGAGAGAGTCACAGGAATGAGGATCGCGATCTCAGGAAATCCGAGAAATTTACAAACGACAACATCACGCCCATTACTATCTCATACACCCGGCTCCTAGCTGAGATAAAGGATGAACTGCCCGATCCAACTTTGATGAGGCCCGATATGCGCCGTGATACCTCCAAATACTGCTAGTGTCATAAAGAGAATGGGCATACCACAGAGGATTGCAGGCAGGTGAAAATTGAGATCAAAAATCTAATACAACGAGGAAGGATTAACCAGTATAGAAAGGATGGAGGCTGGGAAAACAAAGATAATAAGCATCCCCATCAGTATGACAGAGAGATTCACATGATTACCAAAAGTGCACCTAGAAATAACCAGATCAAACAGCGAATCAACTCCATTCATAAACGCGTCGAGCGACCGGCTACCCTACTCGGACAGGAACAACCCATTACTTTTAGCAGGAACGAGTTGGTCACATCCGTTCACACTGAGGATTCCTGCTTAAGCATCTCGGTAATCATCAACCGAGCGTTGTTAAACAGGGTAATGATAGACACGGGGGCCTTTAGAGATATCATGTACTACCATTGTATCAGGGAGCTCGGCTTTAGTGACTCAAACCTGAGACCGCACAACGGCAACCTGGATGGATTTACCAATCACCGAATTCAGGTCAAGGGGGCCATCGATCTAGATGTTCAGATGGGGGACTATGCTCCTTTTCGGACCGAGAAGGTAAAATTTCTTGTTGTAGATCTCCAGTCAAGTTACAACGTAATCATAGGAGCCCCAACTCCACGGCAGTTCCAAATGGTTGTTTCGATCCCTCATCAGCGGGCAAAATTTTACATGAAGGATGGGGTCAGAGAATGTGTGTCGATTTCACTGACATAAACAAAGCTTGCCCGAAGGATCCTTACTAGCTACCTAGGATTGACAAGTTGGTTGACTCCATCACAGGCTTTGATACCTTAAGCTTTCTAGACGCATATTCTGGGTATCATCAAGTCAAGATGGCAGAGTGTGATAAGGAAAAAACGGCTTTCAGAGCGGCCGCAGGTTTATATTATGAGATAATGCCGTTTGGGCTAAAGAACGCAGGATCGACGTATCAAAGGATGGTGAATAAAGTTTTTGAAGCACAGATCGACAAAAATATGGAGGTGTATATAGATGACATGGTCGTCAAATCTGTCACTGGCTGCCATGCCTCCGACCTTGCTGAAACGTTTTATATTGTTCGAAGACATTCCATGAAGCTTAACCCGGGAAAATGCATATTTGGCGTGAAAGCGGGCAAATTCCTAGTGTTCATGGTTAGTCATCGAGGCATAGAGGCCAACCCAGAAAAAATACAAGCTTTGATCAAAATGAAAGAACCAACGTGCATCAAAGAGGTTCAAAGACTTAACGACAGGATAATAGCTCTGGGCAGGTTCATTTCGAAATCCGTAGAAAAATGTCTTCCTTTCTTCCAAATTCTAAAAGGTGACAAAACCTTCTCTTTGGATGAAGAATGCTCCAAAGCATTCCAAGCTCTCAAGGAATATCTGGGAAGACCTCCATTGCTAGTCACCCCGACAGATGGGGATATTCCGTTTCTATATTTGGCGGCGTTAGATCAGGCTATAGCTGTTGTACTTGTAAAGGAGGTCGGAACCCTCCAAACCCCTTTTTTTGTATAATCAAGGCTCTAAGTCCGGTGGAGGGCCGCTATTTTAATGTTGAAAAGCTTGCCTACTCACTAGTTCTTGCCGCCCACAAATTCAGAGGTTACTTTGCTTCGCATGCTATTGTCGTTCTCACGAATAGTCCATTCCGTCAAGTACTGCACATGCCAGACATATCAGGTCGCTTGCTTCGTTGGGCAATCGAGCTCACATAATTTGATATACATTACCAGCCTCGAAAGGCAATCAAATCACAATCACTAGCAGATTTTATCTTGGAAACAAGTTTCAGCATAGAACAGACGAGCCCGCATGACATAAGTATCCTAGACCAAGCTGAAATCACAGAAGCTAGGCGGCCGGCTGTTGGCGCTTGTTATGCGTCGACGGTGCCTCCAACATGAATGAATGCGGGGTTGGTATTGTGTTATCCGAGCCGAGTACAACAGAGGAAATTGAGAAAGCATTCCGATTTGAGTTCGACGCCTCCAACAATCAGGCAGAATACGAGGCAGTCATGGCTGGTCTCGAACTCGCAAAAAAAATGAAAGTAGATAACGTCGAGGTCTACTGTGACACACAACTTGTGGTCAACCAGGTGTCAGGAGATTACGGCACACATTGTGACATCCTGGGAAAATACTGTGAGGCCGTCGGGCAGCTAAAAAGAGAGTTCAACTATTGTGAGTTCAAAAGAATTGTGAAAGGAAAAATCGAGAGCGGACTTTCTATCAAGGATATCAGAGGGTGAAGAGTTTGCTGATCCCTCCATAATGGTTGAATATCTAGCAGCGCCTTCTATTGTCAAAGATAAGGTGATGCATGTTGAAGAGCGGGCACTGAATCAAGGCTGGATCGACAAAATCAAAGCATACATCAATTCAGGCTGGTTACCAACGGGTAAGAATGATCCATCATGAAACCACTGCTCAGATGTGTAGGCAAGGAGAAAAGCAAAAAGATCCTAGCAGAGCTCCACCAGAGGGCATGTTGGGGACACACCGCTAGCCGATCCCTAGCTCAGAAGGTTATATTCGCATGATATTATTGGCCGATGATTTTTCCAGATGCTGAGACCTTGGTCAAGAAGTGCCCAGCATGCCAGAAATTTGTAGAAATACCAAGATTGCCATCTGTGGAGCAAAGCATAGTCGTAACTGCCTGGAAATTTGACATGTGGGGTTTGAACATTATTGGCCCATTCCCTAATGGAAGAGGTAGCTGCAAACTGATTATAGTACCAGTAGAATACTTCATCAAATAGATTGAGGCAAAACCTTTGGAAAAAATAGGAGCTAAGAAGTTCGGCATTCCAAGAGCAGTAGACACGGATCACGGGCCGCAGTTCAGAAAGGAATTCTCAAGTTTCTGCAGGGATTATAACGTGAAACACTGGAAGTCCTCAATAGCCTACCCACAGGAAATGGCTAGGCTAAGGCCGGAAACAAGCAGATAATCAAAATTCTGAAGAAAAGTATAATCGATTGTGCTACGGCTAGGGGATGGGTTGATTATCTCCCTGCAATTTTGTGGTCAATCCGGACGACGGTGAAAACCCCCACAGGCCTGACTCCTTTCGCGCTTAGATATGGCTCTCAGGCCATGACCCCGATTGAAATGGCGCTGACAAGTATCCGAGTCACAAAGTACACCCTTGAGGATAACGAGCTCAACATAAAGATCGAGCTAGATCTGGCGGAAGAAAAGAGGATAGAAACATATCAAAGGCTCGTAAATTATAAGCAAATCGCCAAGTGAGTTCACGATAAAAATGTTTGGGGTTATTCTCTCAAAGTAGGGGATTTCATTCTCCGCAATAGAATGGCCATAGGCCTAGAGCTGGACAGAGGCAAGCTAACCGAGAATTGGAAAAGCCTGTATCAAATTTCAAGAGAAATCATGAAAGAAACATACGTACTAAAAGACATCGAGGGCTATGAGCTTAGGCGTCCGTTACACGCAGACGACCTAGGGAAAAATTACATATAATAAAGCACACGGACACAACCATGACTACGTTTACGACGTACATGACTCGGTGTTTTTTTCTTTTTGGGTTATGGCTCTTCATTTCAATGTTTACGACATTAATGAATACGCTTTCTTATTTCGCTATTATGTAAAGCTGCATGCTCGGTGTGGATTATGTTAAGTACAATGCAATTTCCCAATAAAAAACTATCTTATTTTCGGAAGAAACAAACGACAACGCCCATTTTTTATCATTTGCAAAAACAAGGGGGCCGGTTCCCAAAAATATATAAAAAAATTAAAATAAAAAAAAGAGGAAGGGGAGGCTAGAGATAGTTGTAGCTCGATCGGAGGTACTGATCTCTGGGCGCAAGGGGCATCCAGAAGCTAGTGGTGTAGAGACTTGTGATCAACCAAGAAAAGGTTATCAAGCGGTTAGGCCTCATATCCCTCGCAAAGTTAACAGCCTCACGATGAATAATAAGACCGCAGTCAACATTCACATCCGCCGTACATATTCCATGAATAAGGATGGCCTCCTCATCAGTAAGCAATTCAAAATTTTCAGCAGGGATGGCTCGAGAGTTAATAAATCGTTTCCACTCTTGGTACCATCCACAGAGCCCAGAAATAACACCATTATGAACGGGCTCGTCATCCCACGCAGGAAAAATGTGAGAGTACACATCATACCTTGAATAAAAATATGGCTCTTCGCTGTCAAGATCCCAGGCCATTTCAAAGTTCAAGGCTGGGTCAAAAGCAGGGAGTTGCAGAAACTCATTCAAGGCCGCCGGGGTGAAGAGTACTTGAATGCCCCGGACAGAAATAGAGGATACCTCTTTGATGGACTGAGCTTCTGATAAGACATCATAGAATTCATGTGCCAGAGTGAGGTTGCACCTCCCAATAAGGTCAAGGAGAAAGTGTTGCCACCCAGAATAAGCCACACGAAATAAAGATCCACTACCATCAATTTTGCTAAGTTTAAAATCCTCTCGGGAAGGTGTGCGCAATAAGCAAAATAGCTCCTATAATTTTGAACGGCGATAATAGACGCCGTGTTAAAGAAGGGAGACAGTAGAGTAGGCGAGGTAGATCCGGAAGAGGACGACATAATAAATGAAAAAATGGAGTTCCCTGGGATTTAGATGAAATTTCAGAGAATATGGTTTGAGTTTTCAAAGCAACAAAGATTTTTCCTTCCATTTATATAGAGGAGGAAGACATATCGACGGCAGGATTGAAAGGCATTCAACGGTCAAAGTTTGTACTGTTCAGATTCAACATGGGAATCTGATCCGTTTTAAAGGCTAAATTGAACGCACGGTCTTCTAAGGAAACCATGAATCTTCTACATTAATGCCGTATTCCCCCTAATGAGGAGAATGCGAGCTCGATATGGGGGTGAAGTCACACATCGAACGGCCTGCCACACCGGGTCGGATCGTTGGTCCGATTCAACATGGAAGTAGAGAACACGCGAACATAAACAAAAACCAAGTCATGAGCACAAATTGGAAACTCAAGAAAACTACATTATCAGTAAAAAAGGAAAAACATTACATAGGAGAGCTAAAAATCAAAGGACTCTTCCTCAGATAAGAGCCCTGGGTCAGGAGAGGAGCCCGAAAGGATCTCATCAATCACAACATTCAGCCGTGGAAAATACTCATCCGATGAACAAGCAGGGACCAGAGTAGAACAGAGGTTGGAGATCAGCCAGGGAAATGGGATGGAGCGACCATTCTCCATGCCCGTAGCAAAAGACACCACCTCGTGGTGCATAAGGAGACCCCAAGCTACATTCACTGATGGAGACATGATGGCATGCAAAAGTAGACCCTCCTCCTCCGTGACCTCTTCAAAATCCTTTGTAGGGAGTACGCGGGTGTTGATGAAGCGCTTCCACTCACGTGCGTCCGAAGATAGCTCAGACGCAATTCCTTCCGGAGCAAACTGCTATGAGTTAGGAAACAGGTAGTGGAGGGCACTATTCTGATGTGCTTGCCGAGAGGCCTCATCCTCATCCAAAGCGCAAGCCCGCTCATAATGAAGGGAAGGATCGCACAAGGCGCTTGGAAAAATCGTTGATAACAAGATGGAAAAAATCGTTGGAACCATGACACACGGATCGACACACAGAGGTCGGGCGGCTACCTACTCCCAAACTCGGAGAGAGCCACGTAGAACTCGTGCTCCTCTATAGTATTTTAGTGACCGGAGTGTTTGGCCACCAGATCCCCCCAACTAGACAGTGAGATGCGGAGACGAGATCCCCCGATGATTCTGCTGAAATTCAGTCCCCTTTCGATCATTAAGGGGCAGCGATTAAAGTACACCTAGAAATTGGCCAGCACTTTGTTTGAGGAGGTCCTAAAAAAGGAGGACTGAGCATTGGACGGAGGCATATTTACGGGATTAGAGCACAAGGCAGGCTATAAAGAGGATTGAACAATAAAAAGCTTCAAAAATGTTCATGGAGTGAATAAGCATGACAACTAAACACTTCGTTTTATTTAGGAAAGACTGGAAAGATCTACGGTCCAGGTGGAGCCAATCTAACGGTCGGGGTTAGATCTTTTCAAATTCAATTTTGTAGAAAAACGGATAGAGAATACAATAGCCGCTTTTAATTATACATCAGTTATTTCCCTTACAGTCAAGGTTAGTGTTATCAAAGAAAATAATAAAGAGGCCTGACAGAGGGAAACACTTACATTTCCAAAGATTGACACACCCAAAGCAGAAAACAGAGAGAAATTCAAAGTTAGTTCGATCATGCCCCAACAGAAATCATGCCCAAGCAACGAATCGTGAGGTTATACTTTTACAAGGTTACGCCTAAGACGAGAATAGAAGTCGATTCGGCCAGTAAATCGAATTATTTTCGACAAGCTTATACGGGCCCAAAGCTTCTTAAAAAGAAGGGGGGCAGTGTACTCTGGACAAGGTCGGGGATGTACCTACTTGAAAGATGTCATATTTTCGAGCAAATTGAGAGAAATTGAGACATATCAAGCACAAAACAACGAAAAGAAAAACCTGCAACTAACCGTAGCAAAGAGAAGGCCATGCAACCTCCGTTACAATATCTAAAGGTTATGGAGTGGTTACAAACAAGGATAAGAAATTAAATAGTCTCAAAATATTACAACTTGGAGCACATTTAAACAGCATAAAAAACATCATGGTTGATTCTCTCCTCCCTCGGGCACCAGGGATTCATCATGGACGTTCTCCCCTTGAAGCAAGGGGTGCAACAGCGAGTCAACCATGCTCAAGGCAGAAAGAGCCGGGGGAGTCACCGAGGTCGCCGCAAGAGGTCCGTCTACAAATGCCCTCAAATTTCCAGGGATCACCGGAGGTGGAATCCAAGTGCTTCACCTCACTCAGTTAAATCCATAGCAATAGAGGCGAGCTCCTCCTGTGTAAAAGGGCTGCATGGAATGGAAGCAGTCGGGTATCATACTGATCGGTCATAGTCCAATCCGTTAGAGTTTCAAAGAAGGGTCATTGGCCCTAAGGGCCCATCGAGCACATCGGGCTATGTGGTAAAAGCCTTTGTCGTACCCAGCCAATCCCACGGCACCAAGAGCCTTTGAATAACCCTCAGAGGCCTGAAACGCGGCAACTGCTTCTGTACTGACTGCAACTCTAGCCACCTCTGGTTTGGCTTCCGTATCAGACTCAAGAGCCTTTTTCTCATTAGCCCAGCCTCATCTGCCCGAGTAGCTCTAAAATGATGTGGTTAAACTCAAGTGCTTCCTTCTCGGCCTTGGTTTGAGCTCGGAACTGGCAATCTCAGCGGCCTCGATATCCTCTCACCGATTCCTCCTTATTTCCTCCAACTGAATTTTGGCCGTACCAGCTTCAAGGGTAGCCTGATTCATCTGCTCTTCCAACAGGCTAACCTTCTTCAAAGATCCCGTTAATGCTCACGGTCAGCATCCATCCGATCCCGCTAAGCTACCGCATTATTTGCCTACAAAGAAAGCAAGAATCAGCTATACTCGGAGTGACAACAAAAAATAGAGAAACAGATGGTGGAACTTACAAAAATGATGAGCATCCCTATCAAGCCCGCCAGATCCTTTGGATGTTGTAAAAGCCAAGACTGCAGTCTCAATCTATCCACCATCACATATCGAGAGGCAATTCCTTTCCCTATGGCCAGGTCGACCTCACCAGGACCATCCATAGTCAAGTTTCTAAGCTGGGGAACCCTAGAGATTGCATTAGCCAAGAGTATGGCATGACTTTCGGTGCACTATTTCTGGAAGCCAGGAAGCACCACAAAGGCCGATGTCAAGTTGGGAAGAGGACCCAGCTAAATGGTGCTCTATGACCGAGCGAATGTCTGACTGAGTAGCTATTTTTTGTAAAGTTTCTTTAACCGCAGCAGCAGCTTTGTGACTCTGACTGCCTTTGGTCCATGATTTCTTCAAGGCCGCAGCCCCTTCCATGTTCTCAATATCAATAAATTCAACGCCAGGTAGTGACTCATCTAACCCGACATTGGAAGGAGATCTCAATCAATTTGGGGCAGCCATTTGAGAGGGCTCATTGATAACTAGGGCACTAGACTTGCCCTTTGATTCAGCAACAGCAGCACTGTTGGGCATAGAAACCATAGGGAATGAGCGCTCGCCAGCGCCAGACAGAATTTCCGCCATCTTCTCTTCATTAGCTTGCGCCTGGGTGCGTGCCTGTTGGCGGAGACTGCTCGCATTCACCATAGCTGCACAAGGGAACATAATTAGTACAGTATATCAAAGAGAAAACAAATATAGAAGGAAAATGACAAAGTACAATAATCGAGATATACAGATACTATTGACAGGAAACTCCTCCTGCGTTTGGGGATCACACCACATTCCTCACACTCAGAGGGCAAGCATATCCTATGGTGGCACTCAACATACCACTCCGGATTGCATAACAACGGTTCGATATGGGCGAGCTCCTCTTCCTTACTAGGGCCGATAATCCCTGCCAGCCGGTTGTATGCCTCGGTAGGATCAAGAATGAGGCGGAGGCTGAAAGTCCTTTCTTGTATGGGCTTCTTTCCCCCAACAAAACCCAGCAACTCTTTAATTTTAGAAATGAAATGCTGCTCATCAATCTCCTTCTCGAAATCCTTGATGATTTCGGTATCCGGATCTACTCTGGTGATTCTCCTAAAGGGCCATCCGACCCAAGAATCAAGTTTCATACACCGGCTGTCCCAGGAGTCCACTTTTTTTGCAAGTTCGAAAAATAGCTGACAGGCTTTCCTCCGGGTGCTACTTGATCAAATTCCCCATTTTTAGTAACCCAATAGAAATGGTTGAACATGGAAAGAGAGGGCTCTCTGCCAAGTAAACGACTAATGATGATAAAGCCCCGAAAGACCCTTATCAATCCCAGAGTGAGATCACTAGAATGAGTACCTATTACCTCTAAAAACTTGACGAAAGGGATCAAAAGGGGTCAAGCCCCGGCCACCGAGATGGTCATAATAGTCTGACCCGGATGCAATCGAATTTAGAGCGACCACACACCCGTTTCTTGTCCTTAGCCCCATGAAAATAGATAAAGCGATAATCTGAGAACATCAAAGGCAGCCAGGGAGCTAGTATAGTCGGCAGAACGGTGAAACTTTTTCCACGGCTTGGCTAGCTCTCTATCAAAAGCTTTTGTGCCTCGACCTCGGCTCGGCCTTCTTTGGTATATTGCTTTGGGGGCCGCAGTTTTTGACTTACTAGATGCCCCTTCATTTCTGAAGCGAGCGAGCACAGAGCTCAAAGAAAAGCCTCTGTCTCATCTCTGTCTTGACCGGAAATGCATGGAGCCTCTTCCTCAGCCATTTCGACTTCGAGTCGCTCTACAAAATCCTCGGCGGTCTGATCGCCTTGATCAACTTCAACATTCCCGTACTCTATGGCTTCCTGATCATCTTTTCGACTAAGGGTATGCTCAGACGACATCCTGAAAAAAAACAAGGGCGAGGCGGATCATCAATCACCTAGACATAGGAGTCGGGCCCAAACGAGCATGTCTGGTCATCATGACACCTCGCCCCTCCATATTTCCCACAAAATCAGAAAACACTAACCTCTATATAGGACCAATGATAAACTCAAAAATTCTGAAAGGGGAAAGGTTGCAAACCCAGGAAATCAACAAGAGTAGGAATTGGATGCAGGCTAAACAAACGGTGAAAAATGCTTCAAAACACTACATTGGGCAGAAAAACGGGACAAAAGCCTAACCAAAACCTTTAAAATTAACCGATTCGTATGAGTTTCCAACAAGGTTGCCTACTAAGAGCTATGAAACATGAAAGGAAACTAACGCATAAAGAAATATCGAAGCTTTTACCCTGAATAGGATGATCTGCTGGGGATAAGATAAATATCAGTCGGAAACCTCAAAGGAACAACTGCAGAAGTATGCAAACGCCACCGGTATTTTTTTTTAAACCATCAGATTCTCTACAAAGTGCCTGAATATTTTCGATAAAGAAACGGAAAAGGGAAAAGAGTATGTCGATTCGAGGTTACCCCCTTTATAGAGGAACCTCAAAGGCTGAAACATCATGTGACTGTTTCAAAATTTGAAATTCAAAAATAAAACCACCTCACGGTTAACGAGAATCTCCTGCCAGTAAGAAGCCGGAGCCGGTCATATCAAATGTCAACCAATTAAGCATTTGAGGTTACGCCTCAGCCAATAGCTGGTCATCTATAGCTACTCAACAAATAAGTCTATCCCCTTTACAGCACAACATCATGCAATGAGTCATATCGTGACATAAAAGTTGCTGAAACCCGCACACTAATGCGGTCCCAACTTATTTGTCATAGGATGCTGTATTTTCTCGCCTATCTGCTTCATCGTGCAAGCGTCGTGCAATGGGCCGCAATGCAAAACGAAAGTTGCCCAAAAAACACATCACCTAGGGCGGTCTAGACTGTTCACTCAAGGCGCACAGTGTTTCAGTAAATCAACACACATCGTCAAGTCTAGCTTAAGCCCAATACCGCCCCAATCAGTATTACCTCAAAATAGATGTCACTGGGTCATGGTATACAATGCGTGCACAACCTTACACACTGTCTAAACCACAGTGAAAGGTTTGACCATGGAGTAAAGGGCCATTGATATACCACAGACAAACACGGTAAACCGGAAAACCCTTAGACCCATATTGGTGGTCTCTACTCAGCCTCTGACCCCCATTGTCACCAGCCCAACTTGAAATAAGATGACCGAGTCATCGAGCTCACGTGATCATTTCAACCCTCAAATTGGGGGCCGAGCGTGTTGCCCCCTGTCCTCCACACCGAGTATTCAGACTAAGCGCTCTATACATAGGCAAGCACATTCCATACTTAGCATTAGCAAAGATGAGGCAATCCCAGCATGAAGATGTTAGAGCAGCCAACTGTCCCATCAGCATGAACCTCTACAACTGCATGTCTTCTTAATTATGCTTAATTATGTCGTGTCACTGTTAGTCTAATCACGAATAACGTTTTGCCTATAAATAGAGGCTACATGTCACTTGTAAGGATATACGCTATTCAATATAAGTAGATAAACTCTGCCAATTTGTCGACCACGTCTCTTTCCTATCCTTCATCATGTCCGCCGGCTAAACACCGCCATGAGTTCTTAATAGCCACCGTCTTCTCACCCCAGAAATCTTCCTTACCATTCAAATATCCACCGTATAAACACCCATACAACCATCGTGATATTTCTAGCAACATCAGCAAATCATGAAATCGCCATGAAGGTAATCGTTTTGTGATTGTGCACATATAAATCCACACTAAGTGATAAGAAAAAATAAGTCTGGCTTGTGCATTGCGGCTAATAAAGCTGGCCCCAGCATGACCCAAATTTTCTAGAGAGGAGCCATCGGTTTTCAACTTGAAATAATCATTCGCATGGATTGAAACGAAGGCCATGGCTTTAAAGAAAATGAGCAGTGCAAAAAGATGTGGTTAGAAGTACCAACACAATCACAAATGGGATACATGTACGGCTCCATAAAACTTGTAAGAACAAGGTTGTGTGGCAGAGGAAGTAACTGGATGGTTAAACACCATATAAAATAGAATTTTGAAACGGTTTATTAGTATTCCATATCTTATTCATTTCATGAAAATTCAATTTTTTTATCCCGTGCAAGATTGTATGCCGTAGAGACATTGAAAATGACATCAACTGAAAGTTTTTAAACCTAAGTTCTCATACCATCCGAGAAGAGCCCACAAAGAGAATGATCAACAAAATCTACCACCGTTTGCATGGATTTCAAAACATGCAGTTTTTCAAGTTGAGGATGATCACCAAAGTTTTTACCCCATTAGCATTTTTTAGTGCAATAATTCCTCAAAATTTCACATGTAAATGAATTTCAAATACAGAAAAGACTATGAACGCCCAGTATGTTTTAATTAGTGTGCCGACATACCGACTGTAGTTGCCACATTTTTTGAGGAAGTTAAACAACCGAAGGAAAGCCTCATGCCTTTGGATAATATGTTATGATCTTTAACTTCGTCATTTGCATTTTTATTGTTCCCCGGGGTTGCTATTTATTTCAAAGAAAGTCAAATTTTTTAATTATGATGTATCAACAGTTTGATTTCTGACGATGTTGGATCCCGTCTAGTAATAAACCGGAGCTGTTTAATCTGGGGGTAATTGAATCAAGGGAATAAATCAAGAAGATTATGAATGAGGGATGGTTCTTTTTTGGTGGATTTAGACTGAGCCTGAGAGTTATTCTCTCAAATTTCCTACGTATCTTGTAATTGTTCAGGAATCAAGTATTTGGTAGTTTCTTAGGGTTGTTTATATAGGGGAGGATTTATCTTTTTCCTTGTTTTACAATGAATTGTATTATTTTTCCCAAATGATACACACACGTATATCTCTATAATTTAGGGATAATAATGGACATATTTAAATGACAAGATCAATGTCATTATGTCATAGAATTCTTTCCATTTCTATCCGATTTTATTTAGCACGTGCGCCAGATACGAATAAAGAAGGTTCTGGCCGACCTACGTCAAACTCCTTAAGCCATCTCGACCTATACTACGTTACCCGAACTTCACTCTTACCGAGCCGACCTGTGGTGGTATGTTAAGAATAGCCGAGCTGACCTCCCACCTGGGGTTCAGGTCCGCTTCTTCAGCTAAACTTGAGGCTCCTGGCCTATACTACTTTTTAATTCTCTGTCTTCAATTAATGGTTAGCCAATTTTAAGATGAGATGTGGCGAGGCTTACTTCGACCCTCATCATAAGTCCCTTAGATCTGAATGAACTACACGTTGTGAGGTCACATCCGTTAGAGGTGTTGTTCGGCCACTATCATCTTGACTCGTAGAATTTTACAAGGACCTACTCTGCCAGGAGGAAGAGCTACTATTATGACACTGTCAATCATGCCCATGTCTTCTAAAGTGGAACGGTTTTGAGAACGTGTTTGGAGTTTTATAACCCTCATTGAATCAGTTGCCCGATCAGCAGTTGGTTGATGCCGTCTTTAAGGACATAAAATATGTAAGTCTCGCTTCTTCAATCGTACTTTGGAGGTTTTCCTAGCAGGGCTTTGTATAAACCTAACATGGGTATGGCATGTGAAGCTCATCTGAAGGAGTTCTAGGGAGGGGTAGACATTGTGTCTAAATATTCTTCCCACCGTGCTGCATATCCTTTTTTAGTACCTTCTGCGGTTGTTGCTTCTGCTTCAAATGCTCTTGCCAAGCTGCCCTAGGCCAATGCTTTTGTGGAGAATCTTACTCCTGCTAAAGGGTCTGGGCAAAAATCATCCCTAAATGCTTCTTAGGTTTTTGAACTTGCATTTCATTTATGCTTCATTGTATTTTTATGAGCCTAACCCGCGTAGCTTAGCTCGGGTCCCTTTGAGGACTTAAGAAGTTTACTTCGCAAAGTTAGCGAGCCTAACATGTGGAGTTTGAAAAATTTATCCGACATGCGGACTTGCGTGAGTCTAACCTGTAAACTGGTTGTTCAGAGTTATTCCGACCAGTGGAGCTCAGCTTCGAAATGCATTCAGCCTGCATCTAGTACTCTGAATTTCTATTCGTCCTGAGGACTTGATTTATAAGGAGTCCGACATGTGGAGCTTGGTTTGATTTTGTCTAGGAACTATGGAAGTTTGGTCTACAAACTTTACGAAGGCTGAGTTACAGAGCATATACTTTTGTCCGTCCTGTTGACTGGGCGAGTTTGTCTTGCAAACTCGGTGAGTCTGATCTGCGGAGCTCAATTCGATGAGTTTAATATGTAAACTTTGTTGAGTCTGACTTGTGGAGTTCTAAAAGTTGATGTCTGTCCAGCTGACTTAAGAAAAATTTTCGGGTCTGGCCTGTGGAGCTGAAGCTTTCAAGTCTGAGCTACGGAGCTCAATCTTTTGAGTTTTTCATGTAGACTTTGGAGAAAATCTTTCAATTTTTCTTGTACAATGTTTTAATATATGCAAGTTTTTGCAAGTTTTTCTCAAGTTTTAATATATGGAAAGTTTTGCAAGTTCTCTTGCCTTAATTTTATTTTCAGCACTTACCTGAAGTACTCTGATCCGCAGTGGGGTGTCTTTCCCCCCAGTATTCCATGCATTAACTTATAGTTTTTTGGATGGCATACTTAGTAGCGTGTGTTGATTTTTTGCCTCTAAAATTTACCTGCAAGGCTCTGCGATTCGATGTCGGTCATGCTTAGGATGTTTGACTGTTACAAACTTGGTGAGTCTGACCTGTAGAGCTCAGTTCAAGTGGAGCTCGGTGGTCCGCCTCAGACTAATGCTTTTGGATCGAGTCCGGACTGCATGGAGCTCAGTTAGTTCATCTTGCAAACTTTAATGAGTTTGTCCTCTGCAAACTTTATTTTAATTCGATGAGTCGACTGCAGCCTCAGTTAAAATTTATCTGACCTGCAGACTTGATACATTTTTCCTCTTGAGAAGTTTGTCATTTGGACACTATATGAGTCTGACCTGCAGTCCTTAGTTCATGTTTGTCTGACCTACAGACTGGAGAAGTTCTTCCTTTGCAATCATTCTGAGTCTGACCTGCAGGCCTCAATTCAAAATTATATGACTTGCACATTTGGGAAGTTTGTCCTTCGCAAACTTTCGAGTCCGACTGCGCAGCCTCCGTTCAAGTTTATTTGACCTGCAAACTTAGGAAGTTGGACCATAGCAAACTTTACGAGTCGACCTCTGAGTTCGATTATCGATCCCTGTGACTTATAATTTTTTGCTGAGTCCAACCTGTAGAGCTCCATTGTCAGTCCAAATATGATGCCGAGCAGGAGTCGGGCTTATAGAAAATTCGCTCGAGGGGAGTTAAAACTATGATGCCGAGCTGGAGTTTGGCTTATAGTGCCGTGCTATTATGCAGACGGTCTTGTGGTGCCGTGCTATTAAGCGAGCGGTCTTATTGTTGGTTAAGCATAATCCCGTGTTGATGACGAGCTCGTAACGAAGAGCTCACACATTGAGAGCTTATATAAGAGAGCTTGTTGATGGCGAGCTCATAGTGAAGAGCTCGTTAATGGAGAGCGTATAATAAGTATTGGTCCCTAGAAAAGGCTGACACAAGTTTAGAGGGGGGTGAATAAATTGTCACCAAAAAGTGAATCTTAAGCCAGATTAAGTTTGAACTTAAACTTGTGCGGAGTTAAGCTAACTTAGCTGAGTATAAGTCAAGACTGACTTATGCTTAACTAAGTTAACCGGCAGCGGATTGTTAAATCCTTTTTTAAAAAACTTGAGTTATCAGTTTGTAGATTTAATATGTAGTGTTGTGCTGACTCGGTTTCTTATGTTTGCTGAGTGTGATCTAATATGATATAAACTATAACACAGTAAGTAGATGCAAAAAGTAAGTAAATAAATAAGACATAATTTATAGAGGTTCCAGGTGGTGTAATCCTGTCAGTCCTCTCTTCCCCTGTGATGTGGAGGAAAATTCCACTAGAACTCTTTGAGGTAGCTTGGTTACAAAAAGTCCTAAGATGATACTCCTTGTCTAATCCCTAGTTTCACTATCTGAGTAACTATAGAACAGGTAGAATTGCTGCTCGGTAACTACTTGCACAACTAGTCCTTGAACGTTTATATTTCCACTTCACCAGCTCATCACAAACACAATCTTTCTGACTGTAGCGCAAGTGTCCTTCACACCTGTTGGTCCCTTGAAAATGCTTTGGTTAAGTTTAGAGGGGGGGTGAACAAACTTAACACTTAAAACTATTTAGAGTTAACAAACTCAGCAAGGTAAGTAGTCTGCTGACAGTATATATTACTGAATTTGTTGCAGCAGAATATATTCAAATTATGCCTTATTACTTGTTGTTAGAAATATGATACTAAGTATTAGATACTTAGTAGTGTAAGTGTGTGATTCAGTTGCTAGTTTCAGTAAGTTGATGTGATCAGTATACTAAATGCGCAGACGAGAAATGTAAAGTAAGTAGGCGATTTTAAAGTGGTTCCAGGTGGTGTAATCTGTCTACCCACTCTTCTCTCTGTGATGTTGGAGGAAATTCACTAGAGATCTTTGAGGTTGCGATTACAAAATCCCTAAGTTGTCTGTCCTTCACCAATAACTATGGCTTCACAAACCGAATATTCAAGCAGTAGGATTCTTTGCTCTCAAGTATTCCCTTTGGTCCTTGAAAGGTAAGATTTCCTCTTCACCGGCTCCACCACAAACAACAGTTCTTGACACCTAAGTGCTTCTCTGTCTTCAGCAGGTTTCTTGTAAAATAAGTTTGAATCAAGTGAAAGATTCAATAGTCAGCAGCTTGATCAAGATGAAATGATAAGCAACTTGAGATCATCAAGTGTGTAAACTTGATGTAACTTGATAGCAGGTTACACTTGAAGAGTTTTCTGGATCAGTAGCTTTAAGTTCTGTGTATGTCAGCAGGGTCAATTTCTTGATAAGAACTTGATAGCTCAGAGTAGATTGTTATTTTCCATCACTTGTATCTGAATCAGCGCTCTATACATAGGCATGCACGTTCCATACTTAGCATTAGAAAAGATGAGGCAATCCCCGCATGAAGATGTTAGAGCAGCCAAATGTCCCATCAGCATGAACCTCTACAACTGCATGTCTTCTTAATTATGCTTAATTATGTCGTGTCACTGTTAGTCTAATCACGAATAACGTTTCTCCTATAAATAGAGGCTACATGTCACTTGTAAGGATATACGCTATTCTATATAAGTAGATAAACTCTGCCAATTTGTCAACCACGTCTCTTTCCTATCCTTCATCATGTCCGCCGGCTAAACACCGCCATGAGTTCTTCATAGCCACCGTCTTCTCACCCCAGAAATCTTCCTTACCATTCAAATATCCACCGTATAAACACCCATACAACCATCGTGATATTTCTAGCAACATCAGCAAATCATGAAATCGCCATGAAGGTAATCATTTTGTGATTGTGCACATATAAATCCACACCAAGTGATAAGAAAAAATAAGTCTGGCTTGTGCATTGCGGCTAATAAAGCTGACCCCAGCATGACCCAAATTTTCTAAAGTGGAGCCATCGGTTTTCAACTTGAAATAATCATTCGCATGGATTGAAACGAAGGCCATGCCTTTAAAGAAAATGAGCAGTACAAAAAGATGTGGTTAGAAGTATCAACACAATCACAAATGGGATACATGTACGGCTCCATAAAACTTGTAAGAACAAGGTTGTGTGGCAGATGAAGTAACTGGATGGTTAAACACCATATAAAATAGAATTTTGAAACGGTTTATTAGTATTCCATATCTTATTCATTTCATGAAAATTCAATTTTTTACCCCGTGCAAGATTGTATGTCGTAGAGACATTGAAAATGACATCAACCGAAGGTTTTTAAACCTAAGTTATCGTACCATCCGAGAAGAGCCCACAAAGAGAATGATCAACAAAATCTACCACCGTTTGTATGGATTTCAAAACATGCAGTTTTTCAAGTTGAGGATGATCACCAAAGTTTTTACCCCATTAGCATTTTTTAGTGCAATAATTCCACTAAATTTCATATGTAAACGAATTTCAAATACAGAAAAGACTATGAACGCCCAGTATGTTTTAATTAGTGTGCCGACATACCGAGTGTAGTTGGCACATTTTTTGAGGAAGATAAACAACCGAAGGAAAGCCTCAAGCCTTTGGATAATATGTTATGATCTTTAACTTCGTCATTTGCCTTTTTATTGTTCCCGGGGTTGATATTTATTTCAAAGAAAGTCAATTTTTTTTAATTATGATGTATCAACAGTTTGATTTCTGACGATGTTGGATCCCGTCTAGTAATAAACCGGGGCTGTTTAATCTGGGGGTAATTGAATCAAGGGAATAAATCAAGAAGATTATGAATGAGGGATGGTTCTTTTTTGGTGGATTTAGACTGAGCCTGAGAGTTCTTCTCTCAAGTTGTATACGTATCCTGTAATTGTTCAGGAATCAAGTATTTGGTAGTTTCTTAAGGTTGTTTATATAGGGGAGGATTTATCTCTTTCCTTGTTTTACAATGAATTGTATTATTTTTCCCAAAGGATACACACACGTATATCTCTATAATTTAGGGATAATAATGGACATATTTAAATGACAAGATCAATGTCATTATGTCATAGAATTCTTTCCATTTCTATCCGATTTTATTAAGCACGTGCGCCAAATACGAATAAAGAAGGTTCTGGCCGACCTACGTCAAAACCCCTAAGCCATCTCGACCTATACTGTGTTACCCGAACTTCACTCTTACCGAGCCGACCTGTGGTGGTATGTTAAGAATAGCCGAGCTGACCTCCCACCTGGGGTTCAGGTCCGCTTCTTCAGCTAAACTTGAGGCTCCTGGCCTATACTACTTTTTAATTCTCTGTCTTCAATTAATGGTTATCCAATTTTAAGATGAGATGTGGCGAGGCTTACTTCGACCCTCATCATAGTCCCTTAGATCTGAATGAACTACTCGTTGTGAGGTCACATCCGTTAGAGGTGTTGTTCGGCCACTATCATCTTGACTCATAGAATTTTACAAGGACCTACTCTGCCAGGAGGAAGAGCTACTATTATGACACTGTCAATCATGCCAATGTCTTCTAAAGTGGAACGGTTTTGAGAACGTGTTTGGAGTTTTATAACCCTCATTGAATCAGTTGCCCGATCAGCAGTTGGTTGATGCCAGCTTTAAGGACATAAAATATGTAAGTCTCGCTTCTTCAATCGTACTTTGGAGGTTTTCCTAGCAGGGCTTTGTATAAACCTAACATGGGTATGGCATGTGAAGCTCATATGAAGGAGTTCTAGGGAGGGGTAGACATTGTGTCTAAATATTCTTCCCGCCGTGCTGCAGATCCTTTTTTAGTGCCTTCTGCAGTTGTTGCTTCTGCTTCAAATGCTCCTGCCAAGCTGCCCTAGGCCAATGCTTTTGTGGAGAATCTTACTCCTGCTAAAGGGTCTGGGCAAAAATCATCCCTTAATGCTTCTTAGGTTTTTGAACTTGCATTTCATTTATGCTTCATTGTATTTTTATGAGCCTAACCCGCGTAGCTTAGCTCGGGTCCCTTTGAGGACTTAAGAAGTTTACTTCGCAAAGTTAGCGAGCCTAACATGTGGAGTTCGAAAAATTTATCCGACATGCGGACTTGCGTGAGTCTAACCTGTAGACTGGTTGTTCAGAGTTATTCCGACCAGTGGAGCTCAGCTTCAAAAATGCAATAAGCCTGCATCTAGTACTCTGAATTTCTATTCGCCCTGATGACTTGCTTTATGAGGAGTCCGACCTGTGGAGCATGGTTTGATTTTGTCTAGGAACTATGGAAGTTTGGTCTACAAACTTTACGAAGGCTGAGTTACAGAGCATATACTTTTGTCCGTCCTGTTGACTGGGCGAGTTTGTCTTGCAAACTCGGTGAGTCCGATCTGCGGAGCTCAATTCAATGAGTTTGATATGTAAACTTTGTTGAGTCTGACCTGTGGAGTTCTAAAAGTTGATGTCTGTCTAGCTGACTTAAGAAAACTTTTCGGGTCTGGCCTGTGGAGCTGAAGCTTTCGAGTCTGACCTACGGAGCTCAATCTTTTGAGTTTTTCATGTAGACTTTGGAGAAAATCTTTCAATTTTTCTTGTACAATGTTTTAATATATGCAAGTTTTTCTCAAGTTTTAATCTATGGAAAGTTTTGCAAGTTCTCTTGCCTTAATTTTATTTTCAGCACTTACCTGAAGTACTCTGATCCGCAGTGGGGTGTCATTCCCCCCAGTATTCCATGCATCAACTTATAGTTTTTTGGATGGCATACTTAGTAGCATGTGTTGATTTTTTGCCTCTGAAATTTACCTGCAAGGCTCTACGATTCGATGTCGGCCATGCTTAGGATGTTTGACTGTTACAAACTTGGTGAGTCTGACTTGTAGAGCTCAGTTCAAGCGGAGCTCAGCTGGTCTGCCCTGTAGACCTAATGCTTTTGACTGAGTCAGGCCTGCAGAGCTCAGTTAGTTCATCTTGCAAACTTTAATGAGTTTGTCCTCTGCAAACTTTATTTTAATTCGATAGAGTCTGACCTGCATGCCTCAGTTAAAATTTATCTGACCTGCAGACTTGATACATTTTTCCTCTTGAGAAGTTTGTCATTTGGACACTATATGAGTCTGACCTGCAGTCCTTAGTTCATGTTTGTCTGACCTACAGACTGGAGAAGTTCTTCCTTTGCAAACATTCTGAGTCTGACCTGCAGGCCTCAATTCAAAATTATATGACTTGCACATTTGGGAAGTTTGTCCTTCGCAAACTTTCTGAGTCTGACCTGCAGGCCCCCATTCAAGTTTATGTGACCTGCAAACTTGGGAAGTTGGACCATTGCAAACTTTCTGAGTCTGACCGACAGAGTTCAGTTGTCAGTCCTGCTGACTTATAATTTTTTGCTAAGTCCGACCTGTAGAGCTCTATTGTCAGTCCAAATATGATGCCGAGCTGGAGTCAGGCTTATAGAAAATTCGCTCGAGGGGAGTTAAAAATATGATGCCGAGCTGCAGTTGGGCTTATAGTGCCGTGCTATTAAGCAGACGGTCTTGTGGTGCCGTGCTATTAAGCGAGCGGTCTTATTGTTGGTTAAGCATAATCCCGTGTTGATGACGAGCTCGTACCGAAGAGCTCACTCATTGAGAGCTTATATAAGAGAGCTTGTTGATGGCGAGCTCATAGTGAAGAGCTCGTTAATGGAGAGCGTATAATAAGTATTGGTCCCTAGAAAAGGCTGACACAAGTTTAGAGGGGGGTGAATAAATTGTCACCAAAAAGTGAATCTTAAGCCAGATTAAGTTCGAACTTAAACTTGTGTGGAGTTAAGCTAACTTAGCTGAGTATAAGTCAAGACTGACTTATGCTTAACTAAGTTAACCGGCAGCGGATTGTTAAATCATTTTTTAAAAAACTCGAGTTATCAGTTTGTAGATCTAATATATAGTGTTGTGCTGACTCGGTTTCTTATGTTTGCTGAGTGTGATCTAAAGTGATATAAACTATAACACAGTAAGTAGATGCAAAAAGTATGTAAATAAATAAGACATAATTTATAGAGGTACCAGGTGGTGTAATCCTGTCAGTCCTCTCTTCCCCTGTGATGTGGAGGAAAATTCCACTAGAACTCTTTGAGGTAGCTTGGTTACAAAAAGTCCTAAGATTATAGTCCTTGTCTAATCCCTAGCTTCACTATCTGAGTCACTATAGAACAGGTAGAATTGCTGCTCGGTAACTACTTGCACCACTAGTCATTGAAGGTTTATATTTCCACTTCACCAGCTCATCACAAACACAATCTTTCTGACTGCAGCACAACTGTCCTTCACACCTGTTGGTCCCTTGAAAATGATTTGGTTAAGTTTAGAGGGGGGGTGGATAAACTTAACACTTAAAACTATTTAAAGTTAACAAACTCAGCAAGGTCAGTAGTCTGCTGACAGTATATATTACTGAATTTGTTGCAGCAGAATATATTCAAATTATGCCTTATTTCTTGTTGTTAGAAATATGATACTAAGTATTAGATACTCAGTAGTGTAAGTGTGTGATTCAGTTGCTAGTTTCAGTAAGTTGATGTGATCAGTATACTAAATGCAGACAGTAAATGTAGAAAGTAAGTCGGCAGATTTTAAAGTGGTTCCAGGTGGTGTAATCCTGTCAGTCCACTCTTCTCCTGTGATGTTGGAGGAAATTCACTAGAGATCTTTGAGGTTGCAGTTACAAAAATCCCTAAGTTGTCTGTCCTTCACCAATAACTATGGCTTCACAAACTGAATATTCGAAATAGGTAGGATTGCTGCTCCAAGTATTCCACTAGTCCTTGAAAGGTAAGATTTCCTCTTCACCGGCTCCACCACAAAAAACAGTTCTTGACACCTAAATGCTTCTCTGTCTTCAGCAGGTTTCTTGTAAAATAAGTTTGAATCAAGTGAATGATTCAATAATCAGCAGCTTGATCAAGATGAAATGATCAGCAGCTTGAGATCATCAAGTGTGTAAACTTGATGTAACTTGATAGCAGGTTACACTTGAATAGTTTTCTGGATCAGTAGCTTTAAGTTCTGTGTATGTCAGCAGGGTCAATTTCTTGATAAGAACTTGATAGCTCAGAGTAGATTTTTATTTTCCATCACTTGTATCTGAATCAGGGGGTCTTCTATTTATAGGTGAGAATCCTGTAACATATGTTTGAAATTAAAACCTAGCCATTTCAGATTTTCCCCATCTTGACTTGCCTTCTGTCTCTGTACATAGTACTGACAATGTCAGTCTTCTTTTTGACAGTTTCTAGTCTGTCCACCCTTTGACTTGTGTCTGTTGGTTAATCATCTGAATCTTTCCAACGTTCTTTTAATCTTTGCCATTGATTTGTTGACAATATCAAGGATTGTAATCAATCCTTATCCTTGTAATCTTCCAATGTAACATTTGATTAAATCGAGATTTATACTCAGCAGATACCTGTGTATATTAGTCTGCTGATGTTCTTGTCAGTCAGCTGTTTTAAGTCTGATGTGTTTATGAAACAGTTCAGCTGATTGCTTTTCATCTAAATTTTTATTATGAAGTTAGAGTACACCATTTTGATCATAACTATGTTCCAAACACCAGTTAACATATGGAACTTAGACCTTGAATACAAGGTATATGTAATCAGTTTAGGTCATCACAGACTTCACTAAATTCTGATTCCATATCCTTGACTTAAAATACTAAGTTTGATCCCTTAGCCTTCAATAACTTAATTTGAACCTTTAGCCTTCAGCAGATTCCTAACTAGTCAACTGACCTAGTTACCTGACAGACCTAGACAGGTATGCTGATAAAGTCAGCCGACCTCTTTACAATGCTTGTTTGATCAAACCTGTACAAAGACCAAACTCTAATAAACCTATACATTTGATCTAGACATCTTTTTGCCTTTGATCTATAACAGCTAGTTTGGCACTCATCATTAAAACTTAAAATAAGTCCAACAATTTCCCCATTTTTAGTGATGATGCCAATACCCTACTTATAGCAAAGCCAAAAGAAAAACAAAAACAGAACAAATTTAGTCATTTCTCATTATAATCATAATTGATCAACATTATTACAAGCATAAAGAGATAAACAGTGTAAGTATGCTGATTTAGTTTCTGTCTTTGTCTTGCTCTTTCTTCTTATAAAACTCCTTGATTTCTCTGACTACATCCTGCATCCATTGATTTTCAATTGGAGAAAAGTCAACCCATTGATTCAAATCTTTCCACCACTTCCAGGCTTCTGTTAGAGTTAATCTATGTTATGAACACTAAAGCCCTATCCCATGTAGAAGTGTTTGAATTCATCCAGTGAACTCTTTCCTGATTGAGCAGTTCCCAATCTACCTCTTCCACCACTAGTAGAAGCTCTCATAGCTTTGACCCGTGTTTCCCAAAGCTTCATTCCCAAAAAGGAATCCAGACCCCCTCAAAATATCCCATGCAATTGTAAGGTCTTTTCTTTCCATAGTGTAGCTGTTTAAATTCTTGTAGGAGGTCATCAGTTAGCGGAAGCCTGCTAGGAGCAGGTTTCCTGAATTCATTAGCATCATTCTCCTATTTCTTCTTTGCAAAGATCCTTGCAGCTTCCTTTGCTTCTGCTGTAAGGCCATCTTCCCCCTTATTGACATCATCAATAAACTGGGAAAGTAGACCATGAACACTCTTCTGTGTGATCACTATGTTAGCAAGTTGATCTTCCATTATCTCTGTCCTTGTGTCAACTTCAGTGATTCTACCTTCCATAGTTTTTTCCAGTAGATTTAACCTCTTAGTGACCTTAGGATCCAATGCAGCAGGTTGAGGTGTTGCAGCAGGTTGAGCTTCAGTAGGCTTGGATGTGTCAGTAAGTTTGTCAAGCTTTTTGTGTAATGAGGTAAATTGTTCCTTCAAAAATTTATCTGTGTTGGTATTGCTTTGTTTTATTCCTCTCACATCTTTGGTCAAGTCAGCAAGTGCATACTGAGTGGATGTGATGTTGGATGCAACTTTTTCAATTGTTCTCCTTTTATTTTCCACCAGATTGACCAATTCTTCAAATCTATGTTCTTGTCTATTCAACTGAGCTCTCAGCTGTGTGATATCATCCCTCAAAGCTTTCAATTAATTCAAAACATGTGCTGGTACTGCACCAATCACACCTCCAGCCATATGTGGCAGCATCATCAGCAGGTTCTTCAACATTGTAGTTTGCCCTCTGTGTGCTGACAACCATGGCCCAAGTCCTATCCCGTCCAGCAGGGTCAGGACCTCCTTCAACCATATTTCCAATGATATCTTCCAAGATAGGATCTTGTGCAGGTGGAGGTTCCAAGATATGTTATTCTTCAAATATAGGTACATGTGCCTGTTGAGGTTCATCAACACCTTCTTCTTCCTCAGGAACTTGGAATTCCTCGTCACTAAAGTCATAGTCCAACAGTTGTTCATCATCATCAACTACGGTTTGGTGACTATTTTTACCTTCAATAGACTCCACTTCAGTGACCTGCACTACAGCAGTCTTCTCCACAATATTTTCAGGGGATTCCTCCAATCCCATCAAAGGTTCCAACCTTTGTCCATGTGCTGTTTGATCCTCAGCATCCTGAACCACCTGTTCCGACCTGTATTCAGGTGCTGTTTGTTCCTCAGCAACCTGAACCTCCTTAGAATGTGTGGGTGAGCTTTCCAAACCCATCACCAAATCCAATCTCTGTCCTAACACTGTTAGTTACTCAGTGATTAGGACCCTCTCTTCAACAAAAACAAAAGGAAAAACAGCCAAATTTTCCTCTAGCACTCCTCTGTCATCAGCAATCTTTTGTAGTTGGTATCCAACTTGAGTTAAGGTATCATGAGTGTCAAATCACTCCTGATATTGAGCTTTGTCCTCAGAACTGATGTCAGGCTCACTATGTGCAATTTCCATTTCTTCATCCAGATTTTCAGTCTGCTGATCATTACACTCAACCACCAGTAAGGTTTCAGACATACTGATCATCCTGTTATCCTTTAGAGTAGCCACATCATTGATTAGAGCTTCCAAATCATCCATGGTCATATCCTCCATGTCTTCATCCATGTGATCAGTTTGTTGTCCTCGCCAGACTTAGCAAAGACAGCCAGATCGATCGTCTTTGATTGCCTTTGGATCCTTGTCCGACCTCCTCTGTAGATCTTTCCATGGAAGTGCCACTGGATTGGCCAGTAAAGGAAGGGTGATCATCATCAGAATCAGATGATGAAGAATCATCACTGTAGGGTGTGTACTTGGGATCTTTGAACATTATCTTTGCACTTTTCTTCCCTTCATCCAGTAAATCCATTAGCCTTGTCTGTAGCTTGGTTGTATCCACCAATTCCAGTAGGCTTTCCACACCCAACTGATCAAATGTCCATTCTTCAAATCCACTCATTGGATCAGCAGCTGGTTTTTGTCTTTTGTAGAATCCAAACTTCCACTGAAAATATTTTTGAATAATTTTGAAGTTGGGATCTACTCTTTCCTTCTTTGATTTCTTTTCCCTCCTTTCATATGGCATTGAGGGGTTCTTTGGAGCAGATTGCTCAGCTTGTTGTCCCTCAAAGGATTCAACAAGGTGGGCCAATGTATCTATAGCAGATACAAATAGGTCAGTAGGTTATTCAGATGGTACATTTGTCCCTACTACCTCCAAATGTTCCACACTAGGTTCCCCCTGACTTGTATGTGTATCAGTAGGGTCTGCAGTAGTGTGTTCTTGTTCTTCCTCTTGAGTTGTAGCATTCACAGTAGGGTCTTGAACAGATTCAACAACTTTCACAGCAGAGTAAGATTCAGGAGTCTGTTGTGATTCTACATTCTGTTGTTCAACAACAACCTCTCTAGCCTCAGTAGGCTCTTCAACTTGTACATGTGCTTGCTCAACAACACCTTTAGCTTCCTTTTGGGCCTCTAACATCCTTAATTCCTTGCCTTTACCATGCTTCTCCTTCATCACAATCTCCTTCATTCTCTTTGCAGGTATTTCATCTTCAAGATTCTTAGCAGCTTTTCTCTTCCTTGAATATTCCTTTAACTGTTCTTTTAGAATTTCAGCAGCAGCTTTCTTTTTTACTCTAGCAGCCTCAGCAGCCTCAACTTCAACGTCTACTAATTGCTTCCTGGTCTTCTTAGGCTTTAAGATCTCAGTAATATTTCTTGTGTTAACAGCCTTTCTTTTTTGTCTAGTTTTCTTTGGTGCAGCAGGTTGTGCAATTTGTTTAACCTGCTCACCACCTGCATCATCATCTCCATCATTATCACTTTCAATCCTTTCAGTATCCAAATCCTCATCATCATCCAAACCAGGGATGAGATAACTGATTTCCTTTTTATATCTGGACTTGTTTATTTTTACTGGTGCCACATCAGCAATCTTCAAGTGGTTCAGCAGGGCCTGCACCATCAAACCCAAAGGCAGAGTCTTGGACTTCCTGGTCCCCTTTCTGTCCACTGTAATCACCTTCTTCATGTATTGGACCAAGAATCTTGCCCAATCAAACTTCATACTCTTGCATATAATTATCAGCTGGTCAATCTTGGGTCCAGATAGTGTATCAAGGCTTCCACTGAATCCAAGAATGTTCTTGGCAATAATCTTACTCAGCAGATTATACTCAATTTTGATGTGCTTCACATTGATGCTCAGTGATGATTTAATGGAATTTGTTGGTCTTTATTGCATCAACAAACTCCGATCTGGATAGCCCCATTGATTCAGGATTGGTAGGAGCACCCTTAACATGTCCTCCGAACACTTCCCTCAGCAGGTTTGAAGAAATCTCAATCTCCTGGGCATTAACAGTGGTAGTGAATGCCTCTCTATCATATCTAATCACTATATTTCTCCAAAAATTTGTAACATTAGTATAAGAGATGCTTTAATCTCAGATTAAGAACATCCTCTAGACCTTCAACCCTTCTGATTCTTCGACCAATATTGATAGCTAGCTCAGTAGTGTTAGCATCAACGACGACCCTCTGACACTTTAGCTCGTTCCAATGTGAATATCACTTTTATCCGCCATTGTAGATGAAAAAGATGAAGAAGAAATCTTCCAAAATCTGTGTTCACACAGTATGTACTTCAGAGAAAATCGATCTGAGTTTGTATGTATAGTCTCTGTGTATCTATCTGTATATATAGAGAAAAGTAGTGGGTAGTAACTGTCAGAAAGTACTGTACATGTACTGTGGCATTTAACCACGATCAAAGTTGGAGTGAATGTGATGTTGCCACGTGTCCCACTAATTTATCTCATAAAGTTTCAACTGTTGGATATTTTTAACCGCAGTTATAAAGATAAGAATAATATCCAATTACTGTTGACTTTCAGTTAAGTTTGATTGTCTTGTAACGTATAACACAGTAGGCTTGATCTTCAGTAGACTTGGATCAGCAGCCTGCTGACAAGAATAGCTCAGCAGCCTACTGACAAGGTTATTCTGCTGATCTTCAGTAAGACTAGTTTTGTCCAACCGATAATACAAAGTGATGTTTAATACCAATGACTGATCTGTCAAGTGAGCTCACCCAATAGGACAAAGACCAATCCCCTTGGCAACTTCATTTGCTCAATTGTCCAAGCTATTTAAGTACATGGAATTGTTCATACCACTGACTAATCTGCTAAGTGAGCTCACCCAACATAGCAAAGACTAATCCCTTTGGTGAATTCCAATACACTGCTGATTCTGAATATCAGTCAACTTTTATGATTCCAAGTTCAGTCCTTCACTTAGAAAATCTTTCACTATCCAAAAGCTTAGTAAAAATATCAGCAAGTTGATCTTCAGTAGGGATGTAAAGAACCACCACATCTTTCTTCTCAACATGATCTCTTATAAAATAATGTCTCACATCAATGTGCTTGGTTCTTGATTGCGAAACATGATTTTCTGTGATGGCAATTAAACTTGTGTTGTCACACATTATGGGAATTTCTCTTTCTTCAATTCCAAAATCCCTTAATTGTTGTCTTAACCAAAGTATTTATGCACAGCAGCTTCCAGATTCAGCTTCAGTAGTGGAAGTTGATATTGAATTTTATTTTTTACTGAACCAGGAAACCAGCCTATTTCACATCAACTGACAGGTTCCTGTGGTGCTTTTTCTATCAATCTTGCAACAAGCATAATCAGAATCTGAGTAAGATATAACTTTGAAGCTTCCATCTTTTGAATACCATATCCCTACTCCCAATGTCTCTTTTAGATACTTAAGAATCCTCTTGACTGCAGCTATATGGCTTTGTTTAGGCTTTGATTGAAATCTTGCACAAACACCTACAGCAAAGGATATACCAGGTCTGCTGGCAGTGAGGTACAACAGACTGCCTATCATCCTTCTGTATAAAGTCTGATCAACATCTTTGCCTTCTTTATCTTCATCTAATCTGTTGTTAGTACTCATAAGAGTTGATGCTATTTTCAATGCCAAATTTCTTCAGTAGCTCCTTGGTATACTTGGTTTGATGAATGAAGAATCCATCTTTCATTTGTTTGACTTGTAATCTCAAGGAGTAGTTCATTTCTCCCATCATACTCATTTGGAATTTGCTTTTCATGAGATTGTCAAACTTTTCACATAGCAATTCATTTTCAGAACCAAAAATTATGTCATCAACATAAATTTGTACCAGCATGGTGATGTCTCCTTCATTGATTCTGAAAAGAGTCTTGTCAATGGTAACTTTGGTAAAACCATTGTCCACCAATATTGAGATAGAGTTTCATACCAAGCTCTTTGTGCTTGTTTCAAACCATAAAGTGCCTTGTTGAGTCTATACACTTTATCTTCTTGATCTTTAACTTCAAAACCAGGAGGTTGCTGAACACAAACCTCTTCTTCTAGAATGCCATTTAAAAGTGCACTCTTGACATCCATCAGGTATACCTTGAAGTTTTTGTAAGCAGCATATGCCAAGAATAATCTTATACATTCCAATCATGCAACTAGGGCATATGTCTCATCAAAATCTATTCATTCTGCTTGAGAATATCCTTTTGCTACTAGTCTGGCCTTATTCATTACAATGGTACTAGATTCATCCCATTTGTTTCTATATACCCATTTTGCTCCAATTATATTTGCATGAGTAGGCCTTTCCACTAGTGTCCAAACTTGATTTCTTTCAAACTCATTCAATTCTTCTTGCATAGCAATTATCCAATCTGGATCAGATATAGCTTCTTCAACAACTTTAGGTTCCATTTGAGATAGAAAACAAGTAAACATTGCTTCCAATTGTCTTCTAGTCCTTACACCTTGATGTATGTTCCCAATAACATGCTCAGCAGGGTGATCCCTTAAGCATTCTAAGTCGTGATTAGTTTGATTTACAGGAGATTCATCTTCAGTAGTCTCTTCTGTAGCTTCAGTAGGGGGTTCAGCAAATCCTTGAACTGCTTTAGTTGTTGCATCAGTAGTGTTACCAGCAGGTTCTTCAGCAGGGACAGAGTCAGAAATCTTTAAGTCATTTAACCTTGCCAAAACATCAATACATTTTGGATCAGTGACTTGGGGGTTTTCAGCAGGTTCTGGAACATCAGCTTCCATTCTAGTGAACTTTGGTTCAATAAAATACAACGTGTATTGATTCTTCATGTTTCAATGTCCTTTTATTCAGTACCCTGAATGCCTTGTTGACAGAAGAATATCCCAAAAAGATTCCTTCATCTGATTTTGGTTGGAATGTCTTCAATTGTTCCTTATGATTCAAAATAAAATACTTGCTTCCAAATGGATGGAAATAGGATATATTTGGTTTCCTTCCTTTCCAATTCTCATTAGGTGTCTTTAGCACCTTCTTGTTTACTGAGGTCCTATTTTGTGTATAGTCTGTTGTATTAATTGCTTCAGCCCAATATCTTTCAGGCAATAAAGCTTCACATATCATAGTCCTTCCTGCTTCTTTCAAGGTTCTGTTTCTTCTCTCAGCAACCCCATTTTGTTGAGGTGTACCAGCAACAACTAATTGATGCAGCACACCATTTTGTTCATAATATTCTCTTATGACTTTATTGAGAAACTCAGTACCCTTGTCTGATCTGATCTTCACTACTGTCAAACTTTTTTCATTTTGCAATCTCTTCAAAAGCTCATGCATCTTTTGAAGTGTTTCACTTTTCTTGTTCATGAATACTACCCAAGTGTATCTTCAATAATCATCCATAACTACCAGAGTGTACTTCTTTCCTGCTACACTTGTTGGTGTTATTGGTCTAAATAAATCCATGTGCATCAGCTCCAAAACTCTTTTTGTTGATTGTTTAGTCTATGACTTGAAGCTTGACTGGGTTTGTCTACCTTGCTGACATGCATCACATATAACATCCTTTTTGAATGTCATCTCAGGCAAACCAATCACCAATTTATTTTTCACCAACTGATTGATATCATCAAAGTTAAGATGATTCAACTTCTTATGTCATAGCCAATTCAGTTCTGACTTAGTATGCACACTCAGGCAGGTTTCTAGAACAGCAGTAGACCAGTCCACAACATACATGTTTTGTTGTCTTCTACCAGCCAACACAACTTGTTCACCTCTTTCACTAATGACAACACAGTATCCCTTGTCAAAAGTGACCTTGTAACCCATGTCACAAAATTGTCCATGCTCTGTTGTAGTCCAGTCCTTCCAAAAATGCAACATTCCTTATAGTTAATCCACTCCTCACCAGTGTCCCATATCATTTTGTGTATCCTGGTGTGTTCTTGTTGCCAAAATTGACTCTTGGACCATCCTTTGCCACATAGTTTTTCAAACAGTGCTTATGCTTTGTCATATGTCTGGAACATCCACTGTCAAAGTACCAGACACCCTACAAAACAAAGTTAATGTATTTTAGGTACCCAAAACTGTTTGGGTCCATAGTGGTCTGTGGTAAGCATGACCCTAGGCAAATTTCCATAAGGTCTTCTTTGAAAAGTATTATACTTTTGTTCATATACGTATTCAACACTTCCATAAGATCTAACATTTGGTTGTGTAGGATTCACATATGCTTTCTGGCCTTTTGGTTCATAATGCTGTTTGAAGTGATTTCTGTTATTAGAAGCACTAGTATAACCATAGGTTTGCTGTCTGTTAGGGGCAGCTCTATGATATGGAATCTGCTGAGGTCTCTGCTGAAGTCTTGAATAAGTCCTCTGCTGAGTCCTCTGCTGATTACATTGCTGAGGTTTTATCCTAGCATTATGGTTATAACTATTGTTTCTAGCAGTAGGGTTAGGAATATTCCAATCATCATCAGTAGGGAACAATCTGCCTTTCCCCCTGAGATAAGTATCCTTAGAATGATTAACATTTTCAGGTTTAGGATTCTTATCCTTGGAATATTGCTAACTTTTGCCTTTTTGTGGTCCAACAGACTTAGCAGTAGGTCTGCTATCAGTAGGTCTAGAAGGTCCAGCAGTCCTACTTTTGGATTTACCCATTTTGTTAGGTACTATTGACCTTTTTGACTTCTGATTTGTCTTGTTGGAAGACTTCTCAGTAGGCTTTACTACCTCAGTAAACTTTTTGGGAGTTGAATCTTGTGCAGGTAAAAACTTAGGACCAATTCTGGTACTAGGTTCAGTAACCTTACTGGATCCACTCTTAGTAGATTGCTGAGTTCCAAATCCAAGACCTGTTCTATCACCATAAGGCTTTCCAGATTTGAATGCAGAGTAGAACTAGATTGTTCAAACAGATTCAGGTTGACTACTAAATGTATAATGAGACTTATATTGATTCTGTTCAACATCATTTTCCTTTCCTTTGAGAGTTCTTAATTCAGCTTTTAACCTTTCAACATCTGTTTGAAGAGATTCTTTTTCAGCCTTCACAATCTCATAACCAGATTGTATTTCCCTCAGTTGATTATGGATGGCATCCAAAGTTTCTTCATTGTCAGAATTTTTAGGATTTGAACCACAAGTTGATTCACAATCACTTTCAACAGGAGTATTTATAGATACAGAATTGTATACCTCCTCTGTTTCTTCCATGTTTACCATTAAAACATAATCATCCATGAAAGCAACAAGTGCAGTATCATCAAATTCATTTCCCTTTTCTGATTCAACTTCATAACCCGATTCATCTTCAGCAACCATTGCTTTTTTGCTAGATCTTCTTTGTTGATTCTTGTTCTTCACTAGGTCTGGACAATTAGGTCTAATATATCCAAGTTTCTTGCAGTTAAAGCACAAGTAATCAGGTTCCTTCTTTTGTTTCTACTCAGGACAGTCAGGTTTGAAGTTTCCTGGTTTCTTGCAATGAAAACGCAAGTAATCATTACCTTTCTTGGATTCTTCCTTCTTCTTTTTAGTTGATTTCATTGTGAAATTCCTTGGATAACCCCTTTCTGTTTTCATCATTCTGATTTTCTTGCTCAGTAGGGTAATTTGCTCTTGCATTTCATCCAGTAGATCATCTTGAGCTCCTGATGATTCTTCTTGATGTGTGGCAGCCAATGCAGTAGTCTTTGGTTCTTCATTTTCAGTCTCAGGTGCAAGTTTCTTACTGAATTCATAAGCCTTGAGATCTGAAAATAACTTGAAGGTGTCCTCTTTATGTAGTCTTCTCATTTCTTCTATGGATGTAACCTTCATTTCCCAAACTTCTTTTGCAGCTAGGGCTTCTAAGATTTTTGTATTGACTTCCTCTTTTGAGTAGACTATATTCAGTTGGGTGAGTTCATCCATGATAGCACTGAATCTTGACTCCATTTGTTCAATAGTTTCAATTGATTTCATTTTAAACTCTTGAAACTTCTTTTTGGCTACACTGATCTAGTTTTTCTTGATAGCATCAGTGCCTTCACAGATTAGTTGTAACTTGTCCCAAAGTTCCTTTGTAGTCTTGAAATCCTTCACTTTCATGTACATATTGATATCCAAGGTTCTGTGTATGATATCAATAGCAATATTGTTGAGGTTTGCTCTTTTTCTATCTTCAGCATTCCATTCTCTTTTTGGTTTTAGAATATACTGAGTTTCACTTCCCACAGTCACTGACTTAGTGATCTCCAGTGGTCCATCAGTCAGCACATCCATCATCTCATCATGTTTTGTAGCTAGATAAGCCTGCATACGACATTTGTATTCATCAAAACGATCTAAGGAACACATCAACATAGTTCTAGCATACTGGTTGTTATCCGTGATGCAAAGCTTGGAAAATCTGAAACTTGAAAAAGTTTTCAAAGAATTTTCACAAGCACAACAAGTAGGATTACTTCAGAACAGAAGTACTGCTCCGATACCAATTTTTGGTCCCTTAAAAAGGCTTTGGTTAAGTTTAGAGGGGGTGAATAAACTTAACACTTAAAACTTTTTGGAGTTAACAAACTCAGCAAGGTCAGTAGCCTGGTGACTGCTCAATAGTCTGCTGATAGTAGATATTATTGAATTTGTTGCAGCAGAATATATTCAAATTATGCCTTATTACTTGTTGTCATAAATATGATACTAAGTATTAGATACTCAGTAGTGCAAGTGTGTGATTCAGTTGCTAGTTTTAGTAAGTTGATGTGATCAGTATACTAAATGCAGACAGTAAATGCAGAAAGTAAGTAGGCAGATTTTATAGTGGTTCCAGGTGGTGTAATCCTGTCAGTCTACTCTTCTCCTATGATGTTGGAGGAAATTCACTAGAGATCTTTGAGGTTGCAGTTACAAAAATCCCTAAGTTGTCTATCCTTCACCAATAACTATGGCTTCACAAACTTAATATTTGAAACAGGTAGGATTGCTGCTCCAAAGTATTCCATTGGTCCTTGAAGGGTAGGACTGCCTCTTCACCAGCTCCACCGCAAACAACAGTTCTTGACGCCTAAGTGCTTCTCTGTCTTCAGCAGGTTTCTTGTAAAAGAAAGTTTGAATCAAGTGAATGATTCAACAGTCAGCAGCTTGTTCAGGATGAAATGATCAGCAGCTTGAGATCTTCAAGTTTGTAAACTTGATGTAACTTGATAGCAGGTTACACTTGAAGAGTTTTCTGGATCAGTAGCTTTAAGTTCTATGTATGTCAACAGGATGAATTTCCTGATAAGAACTTGATAGCTCATAGTAGATTGTTATTTTTCATCACTTGTATCTGAATCAATGGTCTTCTATTTATAGGTGAGAATCATGTGACTTATTTTTAAAATTCAAACATAACCGTTTCAGATTGGTCCCCATCTTGACTTGCCTTCTGTCTCTCAGACATAGTAATCGACAATTGTCGATCCGCTTTTGACGGTTTCCAGTCTGTCCACCCTTTGACTTGTGTCCATTGGTTAATCCTCTGAATCTTTCCAACGTTCTTTTAATCTTGGCCATTGATTTGTTGACAATATCAAGGCTTGTAATCAATCCTTATCCTTGTAATCTTCCAATGTAACCTTTGATTAAATCGAGATTTATAATCAGTAGATACCTGTGTATATTAGTCTACTGATGTTCATGTCAGTCAGCTATTTTAAGTTTGTTGTGTTTATGAAACACTTCAGCTGACTGCTTTTCATCTAACTTTTTATCATAACTAAGTTCCAAGCACCACTTAGCATATGGAACTTAGACCTTGAATACAAGGTATATGTAATCAGTTTAGGTCATCACAGACTTCCCTAAATTCTGATTTCATATCCTTGATAAAGTCAGCTGACCTCTTTACAATGCTTGTTTGATCAAACCTATACAAAGATCAAACTCTAATAAACCTATACATTTGATATAGACGTCTTTTAGCATTTGCTCTATAACAGCTAGTCTGACACTCATCATTAAAACTTAAAATAAGTCCAACAACACCTTCTTGGTGTTCCACAGTCTAAAACCTTTGATAAAATAAAATTTGAGACTTGAATCAATAACTATGATTCAACTTGTGATTTGAGCTTCTTCTTCTTGATGTATATGATTTGCTCAAGCTCTGTTTTTCTTCAAGTGTTTGATCTTGATACTTTTTTGAATGTTATAGAACACTTTGGATATTTCTTGATCTTGCAATGTAGCATGTAGCAGGAGTTCTTTTGATTCACTTTCCCCCTTAGTAGAATCTTCCTTGATAAATTTATTATTAGAACTCCGCACTTATTTTTGAGGTATAAATGACCTATTTATAGGGGTTTCTCCAACGTTTGATTATGATGAACGTTTCAATTTGAATTCTTGTATCCGTTGGTGGTCCTGCATATTCTATTGAATGTCAGTGTCCTTTCTGACATTTCTGGGTATCCAAAAAAAAATTTCCTTCATAACGGTCAGATTTTTCTTTAGTTTTTATAACTTCAGCTTGAAACTGATTTTCTGTGAACTAGTCAGTTTTCAGCTTTTAAGAGCATTAACAAAGTTTTTACTCTTTCTTCAAAACTTAGTACTATATTCTTCATCTGATTAAAATTGATTTTATTAGAGTACACCATAGCGTAGATAAATCTTTTAAGATAACATTGTACTTATATATCTTAGGTCTTCATACAATATCTATAGAGTCAGTTTAGGTCATCACAATATTTCCTCAATTATAACTTTATAGTCTCGGCTTTAATCTTCATAAACTGAGTTTGAACCCTCAGTTGGTTAGTTTTCAATAACTGAGTGTGTGTCCCTCAGTTCTTCAGCTTCGAGATAAGTCAGCCGAGTCTGTGTCCCTCGGCGAACATACATTCTTCACTTCTTCAGTTCTAAGTTTAGTTTCTCGATCTTATATTGTGAACTCATTTTTCATAGTCTCATCAAGTTAGTTACTCATTTTCTCAGTTTAGATCCTAGGACTATTACAGTGCTTGTCTGATTTACTTATACAAATATCATACTCTATTAAATCCTATACAATAATATATATACATATTTTTGCTTTTCATGATAACATCTAGTTTTGACACTTTATAAATAATCATCAAAACATAAATTTTATTTCCAATAATTTCCCCTTTTTGATGATTTCAATACACTTCTTAAAAGCAATGCAAAATGATAAATACAAAATAAAAATAAACACAATAACTGAGAAACTGAGTTTTTATTGATGATACTGAGTTATAGAGTATAAAAATTTAAAATAGGACAATATGTGAAAACGAAACTAAGTTTCAGCTTCATTTCCCTTTCCTTGGTCAGTTCCTTCAATCAGCGTGTCATTCATTTCATCAAATTCTTTCATGGCAAGATTTGTTGAAATGCTCTCAATTCCATTAATATTTGCCCATATATTCCCCGAAATTGTCATGCTGTGCTTTCCGAAAACTTTCTCTTGAACAATACTACAAATACAAACACAATTTTTCTTAACTTTTCATTGGTAGCTGTCGTAAGTAGATCTCTGACAAACTCAGAGTCCGTTTCTTCAACTTTCTTTCCAGCTTTATCCAGCATACCATTTCTTTCCCATTTGTTCAGATTTTTCCAATAATGAACAAGGAATTTCTGCATGATTATAAAACTTTCTAGGGCTTGTTCTCTTGATTTACCTTCTTTAGTGGGTAGTACACAGAAGATACTATAAAGTTTTGAATCTAAACCAAGTCTCTTCTCAGTTGGTTCAAAAAATTTCCTAATCAGCTCCATTTCTTCATCAGTTATGTCTGCTCTGGCTTACTTCAGTTCGACCAGTTTCTCATCTATGCTTTCTGGAACTCCGGGCATTTCAACTGCATTGACTTGTAAGATGGTTTCACTTTCCCCCTTATTGACATCATCCTTCCAAATCAGACTCCTCATATAAGAGTTCAAATGCTATTAATTTGATTCCAATTTGGTTTGTGCAACCACTGAGTCTTTTATGGCTTTTCCAATATAAGCATTCTTTTATGTACATTAGTGACCATGCCAACCAGTCTCTCCTGAGTATCAGTTTTCCTATCTTTCATTTCAATGGATGTTGTTGGTCTCTTGAAAAGGATTTGGTTAAGTTTAGGGGGGTGAATAAACTTAACACTTAAATTTTTTTTGCAGTTGACAAACTCAGCAAGGTCAGTAGTCTGCTGACCACTCAGTAGTCTGCTGACTATTAATGTTACTGAATTTGTTGCAGCGGAATATATTTAAATTAGGCCTTATTACTTGTTGTTAACAAGATGATACTAAGTAATGGATACTCAGTAGTGTAAGTGTGTGATTCAGTTGCTTGCTAGTTTTAGTAGGTTGATATGATCAGTATACTAATTACAGAAAGTAAATGCAGAGAGTAAAGTAGGCAAGTGTTGTTCCTTTGGAAAGGAAAGTTTAGAGGGGGGGGGTGAATAAAATTGTCCCTAAAAACTGAATTCGACTTTTAAGGTTCAGTTAAAACTTGTACGGAGTTAAGCTAACTTAGCTGAGTCTAAGTCAAAAACTGACTTATCCTTAACTGAGTTAACCGGCAGCGGATTAAATTAAGCCTTTGTAAAATATGAATTATTAGTTGATATGATGACACAGTTTCTAGTGCTTGCTGACTATGTGAAATAGATGAATTTAACTAATATGCAGTAAGTAAATGTGTAATGTAAGTAAACAAGAATTATAGAGTTCCAGGTGGTGTAATCCTGTCAGTCCTCTCTTCCCCTGTGATGTAGGAGGCCAATTCACTATGTTCTTGAGGTTTACAGTTACAAGACACAAAGTAAATTCTAGACACTTGATTGTCCTTCACTAATCCCTAGTTTCACAATCATTCAACTTTAGTCTTCAACACGTAGGATGGCTGTTTAAACTAAGCTTTCTACACTGGTCCTTAGCGGGTTGGATTGCCTCTTCACCAGCTCATCACAAACACTGTCTTCCGGACTGCACCTCAAATTTCCTTCACACCTTCTTGGTGTTTAACAGTCTAAACCTTTGATGAAATCGATGTTGAGACTTGAATCAATGACTATGATTCAATTGTGATTTGAGCTTCCTCTTCTAGATATAAAAGTTATGCACGGCTCTATTTTTCTTCAAATGATTGATCTTGATTCTTCTTGAAAGCTTATGAACATTTGAAGAAGTTTCTTGATCTTGCAATTAAGTATATAGCAGGAATTCATTTGGATTACTTTCCACCTTAATTTGATCTTTCTTGACTAGATTGATTCTTAGAATTCCACACTCTTCTTGTTGTAGAAGAGATCTATTTATAGGGGTTTCTCTAACGGTTAGTTCATTTGAATTTGAATCCTTATAGCCGTTAGTGGTCCTGCATTTCTTTTTGTATGTTAGTGTCAGAAAGGACACCTTTAAAGACAAATAAAATTGCTTAATTTATAATGGTCTGATTCTTCATCAATTTTAATTATTTCCAGTTCCAAAACTGATTTAATAAGACTTGGTCAGTTTCCAGTTTTCAAGAGCATTAACTGAGTTTTTATTCTTCTTCAAAATCTCAGTACTCTATCCTTCATCTGATTATTATTGACTTAATCAGAGTACACCTATTTCAATTGATCATCTAAGATATCATTGTCCTTATGATTCTTAATCCTTCATACAAGATACATAAAGTCAGTTCAGGTCATCACATACTTGCCTGGAGTCTAACTTTATTGTCTCAACTTAGTCTTCAATAACTGAGTTTGAACCCTCAAATCTTCTGTCTTTTAGATAAGCCAACTGAGTTTGTGTCCCTCAGCGAACTTACCTTCTTCAGTTCTTTCATAACTGAGTCTGATCCCTCTGTTTCAGTTGGGAACTCAGTTCAATAAGTCAGTTTCTCATTTTCTCAATTCTGAACCTAGAACTAATACAGTTCTTGTCTGATTAACTTATACAACTATCAGACTATATTAAATCCTATACAATGATTTTTAGACATCTTTTTGCTTTGCACTATCACAGCTAGTTATGACACTTCATCAATGGGGTTTAAGAACAATAACTGATTAAGTGATGAATCATGATCAAAACATAAATTTTATTTCCAACAATTTCCCCATTTTTGATAATGTCAATACCCTCCTTAAAAGCAATGCAAGATGATTTAGACAAAATAAAATAACGAAAACGCAAAGAACTGAGAAACTGAGATCTTATTGATAACTGAGTTATAGAGTAATAAAATACAAATACATGAAAAGAACTTAATTTCCAGTTTCTTTTCCAGTTCCTTGACAAATATGCTTATCAAAGATTTTAGCAGCATCTTTCTTGGCTAGGTTAGTTTTTGTGCATTCCACTCCTTGGATATTCGCCCAAATATTCCAAGAATCTGTCATACTATGCTTGCTGAAAAACCTGCTTTTAAATAACACATCAAACACAAAAACATATCTCCTTAGTCTTTCACTGGTGGATGTCCTGAGTAATTTCTGAACAAACTCTGATTCAGTCTTTTCAACTTCATCTGATGCCTTATTCAAAGCGCCAACTTTCTCAATTACCCCATTTGTTCTAATAATGAACAAGAACTTTTTGCATATGTAGAAAAGACTCTAACGCTTGTTCCCTTGATACTCCTTCTTGAATCGGTATATCTTTGAAGACGTTGTACATTTGAGAGTCTAGAGCCAGTCTTTTCTCAGCTGGTTCTGAGAACAAGGCTATGAGTTCTATTTCTTCATCAGTGAACTCTCCTCTAGCTTTCTTTAGTTCAACCAGTTTCTCTTCAATACATTCATAAACTTGAGGCATGTCAGCTGCATTGGCTTTTAACAACTCCAAACTTTCCCTCTTAGTGATATCATCTTTGTTGACCAAGCTCCTAATGTATGAGTTTAGGTGTTGCTGATTTGATGCCAAAATGGTTTGTGTAACAACTGAGCCTCTTCATGCATTCTCCAATAAGATCAGTCTGTCAACTACATTGTTAAGAATGCCTTCCCATCTTCCTTGGGTCTCAGTTTTTCTTGCCTCAGATTCAATGGTTGTCTTACTGATTCCGATTAGAGTATCATGACAGTCAGACTTGACACTGTTTAACCTCTTTTCCATGTTTTCTCTTTCAGTTTTGCTGTCTTCCATTACCTTCAGAACATTTCCAAACACACATAAGTCCTTTTTCTGAATCTTTATAAGCTCATTGAAGTAAAATTTGATAGTGTCAGCTTGTGTAGGTACATCATCTTTAGATTCATCTTTCTTTTCTTCAACTTTGTCTTTTTCTGTTTCAGCTACTTTCGCTTCTTTAAGAGGAGAAGCAAGCTGCTTAAGTTTCTTTTAGTAATCCATAGATTTTCTTCTCTCCCCAGACTGTCTTATTATTTCATCTAGACTAGACTTATTAACGTCTCTAACTGGTGAGATTTTCACATTGAACTCATCATTAGATTATTCACAAGCTTTATTAGCTTCAGTTATTGCAATCTCAAGCACGGTTTGGTCAGTTGGAGACTGATAACCTTTTTTTTCTTGATCTTCAGACTGACCGTCAGAGTCAGATTCAATTCCTTCTCTGTCATCTGAACTTTCTTCAAATGATCCTTTTTCAGCAACATCCTTCGCTCATTCTTTGCCTTGTAGAGAGGCGAGAATCCCTTTTTGTAAATCAGGATCTCCCTGAGAATCATCATCATCATCATTGTCATTTTACTTAGAACTCTCTCCAGCAGCAGTTCTCTTCCAATAACTATCTCTAATCAACGCATATCCATTGTTCAAAAATTCATCAGTGTTGATCAGCTCGGACAGATGATTGATGTTGTGGAGACTGAACACCCATTTCTCTATGATTTCCATTTCAGCTAAATGACTTCTCTGATTAGAAATGGAGCTATGTTCCAAATTCTGATAAGCTTGCAGTCTCTTGCAGTCAGCTACGATCAGTTCTCCAATATTTACAGATGATTCAGATGGTGTTGCGGTTACTACTCTTTATGTTGGAATCTCCGAGACAGATTCCACAGGAACCTCAAATCTTTCAGCTACTTCAGTTTCAAGCTGATCAGTTTTGCTAGCTTCCTCCTCAGCTACAACTGGGACCAAGCTGGTTTCAATTCTAATCAAGGGAACTGAGATGGTAGTTTCAGTTTCTAACTTTCCTTCAGCGGTAACAAGTTCTTCTTTAGCAACATGTTCTACAACTGATCCAAGTTCCAGTTCAGCATCTGGTTCCTCTTCAGGTGTTCGTTCAACAACCTGATCTTTTGCTGGTTCAATAATCAGTTCAGCAACTGATTCCTCTTCTTTCTTATCTTCTGGAACTACTTCTTGTTCATCGACAAGCTCATCAAAAGTGATGACTTGTACGGGTCTTGATTCAACTTCAGCAGCTTCTCTTTCTTGTGACTGAGAATCTTCTAGTTCTTTGATAGACTCCTCAAATTCAATTCTGGATGCTGACTTCTATGGTGTAGATCTTGATAAAGATATCAGATTGAGCATTTTGATCACACCGGGTCCAATCAATTCCTCATCACTATCCGTCTCCTCATTATCAACATCAGCTCTCACAGTTTGGTCCCCCTGAGTTTCAGTTACTTGTACTGATGGAACAGCTTCTTGAAATTCCTTTGCTGACTCTTCAACATGTATTTTCTCAGCAATAGGTTCTACTTCAGCAACAATCTACTTGGTGGGGGTTTCCTAAGTTTTAGATTTCATCCCTTGACTTTCAGCAATTGAGGTGGCTGACTTTGTTGGTGAAGCCACCACTGTTAACTCAGTAACTGGTCTAGTTGTACATTCTTCATGTTTTCTCTTCCTTTCTCTCAGTCTTTCAAGATGTTCCAGCGCTTCAGCTATAGTTTTAGTATTCTTGGAAGACTTCTTCCTTTGCTTCTTGGGTTCAGTTTCAGAACCTCCTGCTTTCCTTTTCTTTGATTTTTCTTTCTTGGCTGCAATTTTGCCATTAACAACTGTAGTTTCCTTTCTTCTTGCAATCCCAAAATGGTCAATAATCCTTTGGGCTAGGAGAGCAAGAGTCGTCTTGAGATAAACCTCCCTTTCTTCTCAGCATTCTTCTTTTTGGGTACATCAGAAGATTGAGCGACCAATTGATCGAATATATATATCATTTCTAGTTGAAATTCTCTTCGAACAAAATCATATAAAGTAGATCTATCTTAGTGCCAGATAGATTACTGAAATTGCCTGCGTTTCCAACTACGCAATTTGCTAGCATCTTTGTCAGGAAACATAATTCAGGCTTGAGCAGCCCTGTTGATCCTGACGGTAATACATTTGAATCTCCTAAGATAGCATTTTCTTTCCATAGTTTCTCTCGCTGTTCTTTAGATATTTTGAGAACTGAAGTGAATACAGATTTCTCAAAACCGAAAATGTCTGCTATAAGGTTCTCTATAACCTTGATCTCTTTTCCTTTGACATGTGTGGTGTAAGTAAGTACATCCTCATCTTTAATTCTTTTGCTTCCAAATTCATAAAAATCACCGATGCTGTCCAGGCACATATTCTTCAGGTTTATATTGAATACTTGCTCCAATCCTTTGATTTTCCGGATTTTATCTGTGATTTCTTTGGCTAGAGTTTGATCAGTGTATTAAGCCACAAATTGATCTAGAGATATGATCATTCTGGGTTCAACTCTAGTGAAGGCCATTAATTGATTGTTGGAGAAATTGAAGATAGAGCACATTCTTATTGAGATGGATTATAAAGAGAGAATAGAGTGTAAATGATTTTAGGTAAGACACAAGGGTATTTATAAGTGGTAGATGTGGTGGTTGTGAAATCTGGGCGGGTAATAAAACGTCTTGTCATTAATCATGTCAAACGTTGAACAAAAAAGCGGTGAGGGGAAAAGATAGACGGTTGAGATGTGTGTAGGGTATGACTGTTCATTAGTGGCTCGTATTAGTTGATACGGTATATATCCAGTATATCTCCAGCTGTAAAGGTCTAGCTTTGATCTTATCCAAACTTTGAGTCAGTTGTCTGTTCAGATCAAATCCAAACACAGTTTTGATTTAGAAGTCAGCTTTTATCTGCAAAACAAGTTAAGAGCTTTTTGGTACCCATATCTGTTTGGTTCCTTTTTGATTAGGTTTCGTGTTCCTGTAAGTCTTAAATGACTTGTCGGTTTTATACCTATCTTGATTTTTCAGCTGAGTATGGCCAGTTTGCACAAAATTCTGCTTTCTTGACTCGAACGTCTTTCATTTTTGTGAAACTAAGTAAACATATGTCCATTCAGTCTTCATCAGTAGGAAAGAGTCTTCCTTTCCTCCTGAATCTATTATTTCATGAATGATCTTCATTCTTTTGTGAATATGACTTGAATGTTCTTTTGGTGATCTCTCACTCTTCTTCTTCCTTTTCGATCCTCGATACTTTCTATAAAATCTTTGATCATTGTTTGCCACCGATTGTTTTTCTGATTTTTTGTAAGTTTTGAGTTGAGACTGAGCTGAGTAATTATCAGTTCTAATTTTGTTAGTTTTCTGAGTTCTTGACTGTTGTGTAGCTACAAACTTAGGTGCAACTGTACTAGTTCTAAAATTAGAATTTTGCTGACTATCAAACCCTAAACCTGATCTGTCTCCAAATGGTTTTCCAGGCTTGAACTGAACGTCGGGAATTGGATCATCTGATGATTCTCTGATGCTTATTACCTCTGTTAGTTCATCAGTTGAGTTCTTTTTAGTTCTATTATTAGCCTTGATAATATTGATCTCAGCAGTCAATCTTAGGACTTCAGTTTTCAATAGAACTTTTTCCTTTTTGACATTCTCATAATTATTTTGAATTACCTCTAATTCCTTTATGAGTATGTCCAAGGTTTCATTGAAATCTTCAATTCTATGATTGTTCATGGCAGTGTGAGTGTTGGATGTAGATGCATTTACCTCATGATGTTTGATAGATAAATTTTCAGTTATAGCTTCTTCATCTTCTAATGTCTGCTTCCCTTTATCCAATCCAAGATCATGTTGCTTCTTCGGGTCGGTTCAAGAAGTATGATTTCTTCATCACTTTCACCATGATCATTTCCACCAAAGCTTAAGGGTAATATTTCAGCATTATCTTCATTTTTTGTGGGGGATGATTCGTCATTGAATTTTTCAATAAGCTTTTCTTGAGTTTCAGCAATAAGAGCCTGAAATTTAGTTTTATAGTCATCAAATCTTAAAAACGAACAACTAAGCATATTTCTAAAATGATTGTGTGATTCCATGATGCAGTTTTGAAAAACATTAAAGACATAAACAAACAAATGAGGTTGAGATTCAGCTATGGATCTCTTCAGAACAGAAACACCGCTTCGATACCAATTGTTGGTATCGGAATAACTGGTGTCCAGTTACTTAAACTGATAAAGCTCAATCAGAGATCTCTTCAGAGTAGAAGATTTGTTCCGATACCAATTGTTGGTCCCTTGGAAAGTCTAACAAAAGTTTATAAGGGGGAGGTGAATAAACTTGTCCCTAAAAACTGAATTAGACTTTTAAGGTTCAGTTAAAACTTGTGCGGAGTTAAGCTAACTTAGCTGAGTCTAAGTCAAAAACTGACTTATCCTTAACTGAGCTAACCGGGAGTGGATTAAATTAAGCCTTTGTAAAATATGAATTATCAGTTGATATGCTGACTCAATTTCTAGTGTTTGCTGAGTATGTGAAATAGATGAATTTAACTAATTTACAGTAAGTAAATGCGTAATGTAAGTAAACAATAATTATAGAGGTTCCAGGTGGTGTAATCCTGCCAGTCCTCTCTTCCTATGTGATGTAGGAGGCCAAATTCACTATGTTCTTGAGTCTTCAACAGGTAGGATGGCTGTTTAAACTAAGCTTTCTACACTGGTCCTTAGCGGTTTGGATTTCCTCTTAACCAGCTCATCACAAACACAGTCTTCCTGACTGCACCTCAATTGTCCTTCGCACCTTCTTGGTGTTTCACAGTCTAAACCTTTGATGAAATCAAAGTTGAGACTTGAATCAGTGACTATGATTCAATTGTGATTTGAGCTTCTTCTTGAAGTATATGATTTGCTCTAGCTCTATTATTCTTCTAGTGTTTGATCTTGATACTTTTTTGAATGTTAGAGAACACTTTGAAGATTTATTGATCATGCAATGTAGCATGTAGCATGAGTTTTTTTGATTCACTTTCCCCCCTTAGTATAATCTTTCTTGATAAATTTATTCTTAGAACTCCGCACTTGTTTTTGAGTTAGAAGTGACCTATTTATAAGGGTTTCTCCCACATTTGAATAAGATGAACGTTTGAATTTGAATTCTTGTATCCGTTGGTGGTCCTACATATTATGTTGAATGTCAGTGTCCTTTCTGACATTTCTGCATAAGTTTCATTTATAACGGTCAAATTTTTCTTCAGTTTTTATAACTTCAGCTTGAAATTGATTTTCTGTGAACTAGTCAGTTTTCAGCTTTTAAGAGCATTAACTAAGTTTTTACTCTTTCTTCAAAACTTAGTACTATATTCTTCATCTGATTAAAATTTATTTAATCAGAGTACACCATAGCGTAGATAAATCTTTTAAGATAACATTGTCCTTATGTATCTTAGGTCATCATACAATATCTATAGAGTCAGTTTAGGTCATCACAATCTTCCCTCAATTCTAACTTTATAGTCTCGGTTTAACATTGTCCCCGCTTTAATCTTCGTAAACTGAGTTTTAACCCTCAGTTGTTCAGTTTTCAATAACTGAGTATGTGTCCCTCAACGAACTTACCTGCTTCAGTTCTAGTTTTAGATTCTCGATCTTCTATTGTAAACTCAGTTTTCATAGTCTCATCAAGTCTGTTACTCGTTTTCTCATTTCTGATCCTAGGACTATTATAGTGCTTGTCTTATTTACTTATAAAAATATCAGACTCTATTAAATCCAATACATTAATATATAGACATCTTTTTGTTTTGCACTATAACAGTTAGTTATGACACTTCATCAATGGGGTTTAAAATAATAATGGAATAACTGATGAATCATCATCAATACCTAAATTATATTTCCAACAATAAGAGAGCTCGTACTTGGAGAGCTGTAGAGCTCGTATATGGAGAGCTGAAGAGCTCGTTTATGGAGAGCTCATATATGATGAGCTAAAGAGCATGTATATGGAGAGCTGATGAGCTCGTATATGAAGAGCTGAAGAGCTCGTATATGAAGAGTCAAGAGCTCAGATATGAAAGAGTGAATAGCTCATATATGAATAGCTGAAAAGCTCGTATCTGGAGAGCTGAAGAGCTCATATCTTGAGAGCTGAATAGCTCATATCTGGAGATTTTGTATTTGGAGAGCTGAAGAGCTCATATGTAGAGAGTCCCTAAAATAATAAAGCACGACCCGCGACGTCTGGGGAGTGAGTTCCACAAACAAGATAGCTCGAACCGCCACGTGTGGGGGAGTGAGTTTCTAATGCGATGCCTGATGGCTGTTTTACGGTAAAGCCAACTTTGATCGGTTGTAGTATAAAACTAGCGAGCAATGTCGTAAACCCACATGGAATCTAGTTAAGTACAAAAGCTAGCGTCATCTTTAGTTCAAATCAACACAATTTTTGGGAAGGTTATTAAACTACCAGGACTATCTCTATAACGACTCAATTAAAACGGGACTTTTAAACGATTAAAAGAGATAGCCGATTGATGTTCCAATCAACTACTTACCAAACCTTAGCTATGTCCGGAGGTTTTTTTGACTTACCTATGCATTCTCGATGTCACTCGAAGGGTGTCGTTTCATAATTCCGAGAATAGACATTATTTCAATAATCTACACTCCTATGATAGGTTCAACAGTCCGCTGACCGGATTTAACTGACCTAACACAGTCTACGTTCAATGAAACGCTCACCAAGTCAATATTAACCTCACACAAGAAACCGAATCTAAACAACTCAATCAGTTTTACTGGGTCATCTTAGAACCCCGGTTCCCATATCTTCTCGCAAAATACATATATAAAGACGATACGTGTAATACGATTATCAAATGGCCAATTCATCAGACGTGTTTAAGAATAAATTCTAGAACTATGGTAGCAATGAGAATCAATAATCAAAATATCAAGAACACCTCAATCAATAAACTACTGTTTGATTTCGGTGATTATCGCATAACTCGGCTATATAACGATTAGCTACTCATTACAACTAGGAAAACACAATATTTCATCATATAATTATTACACACAAACAAAATAAAGATAAAAGATATACCAATATAGACAAAACCGGAAGAAAGATCGAATCCGAAAAAACCAACTTCATATATATAAAATCCCTAACGATCAAAGCATTTATTACAAAAGGATATTGTGAATAAGCTAGAAATCTATTTCAATGATGAAAGAAACGGAGTTGCAAGTTTTCTTCCTTCGAAAGAAAGAGATGAAGACAGGTGATAACTATACATATATGGAAAGTTCCTTCTTTTAGAAAGCTAGTGGTAATAATAATATATCTCGCTTTTTTTTTTGCTGCTCCTCACCTTATATATATATATATATATATATATATATATATATATATGTATATATATATATAGACACACAAAGAAAGTCGGCTGCAGCCCCCCTGACGATTCAAAGATCGTCTCCTTCAACTTGAGGGTTCTTTCTCTTGGTGATAACCTAAAGAAACTCCTAGAATATGAAGAACGACAAAATGAAGGGGATGATTTGGGGTGTTCTAGACTGCACTTGAGATGTTGTTTCTCAAGCTTCCTACGTATCCAATACTGGGATTGGAATCAAGTCTTCGTAGTTCCTTAGGGATGGTTTATATAGAGGGGCTCGTGCCCTAGAGTTAACGTGTAGTGTATAGGAGATGGACTCTGATTACCATGTTCCCTAAGGAAATGGATTACGTTGCATTAATCTCATTGATTTTTGTGGATAATTATGATATTTGAATATTTGTATTCAGTGATAGAGATTGGAGCCTTTGTGGATCAAGATTCTTTCCAAAGTTAGTTGTTAATTGAGCGTGTGGGAAATATAGCTAAAAGACAGACTCTGGCCGACATACTTGGCCCGAGCTGAACTGTCCGACCCATGGAGGTCGGGGAGGAAGGCCGAGCTGGTGTAAGCTCGGACTCTTATACTTGGTAAATCAGGGGGACTTAGGCTGACTGATGAGGTTGGTCATCGGTTGACTAGGATGTAAGCGACGCCCGACCATAAGAGGTTGGGCACGGAGCTCGAATCTGCACCGGTCGACATGAAAATGATAAGGCGAGCAGCAGGACTGCGCTAGTCCGGTTACTGGGATATCCGGCACCATGGTGGACGTGTAATGCAATTTTTGCCCTAAATAATGTCTAAAACTACCCGGAATGAACCAAAAGTGCTGTAAAAGGGAGTTGAAACATACACCGGAGAATAGTAAAGTTGAGTCTCATCAGGGCCACGTAGGTAGGTTCAAAATCTGGCATTGTTATAAGCCCCTCAGATCCAGCCGAACTTTGGTTAGTCGGCTCGGACCTGCTTATGTGGTGGCTCGGTTTGAGTGTTTGTAACTTATAGGTTTTGAAATTAAACTGCCAGGTGGACAAGCTAGCCATGATGTCATTATAGATATAACGGGAATTGAGGCATCACAGCCCACTAGCATTAACTGAGACCATTTCTCGAGGTAATACAGGGGTTATAACCCTATTACTCCAAACGTCATTCCACACTTGACTACTCTCCCAGTTATCACTCTACTACAATTTCTTATTGCAATCTTCTTCCCTTTTTTTTACTTCATCCCATATGTTCGATTTCTCTGAAGAAGAACCACTATCCCCCAGGACCGAAGCGCATATCAGAGAGTCCTGGACTAGACCGGTGGTTTTTGAAGAGATTCCTTGGGTTTCTCCCTAACCGATATCCGTTGCTTCTTCATCTGCTCTTTCGTCAAATACTTTTGATACTCTCTTTAGGTACAAGATTCAAAAGGCTACCCAGGATATCATGGGGAGTCATGGGTTGGCCTCAGTCTTGGCCCAAAGCAGTGTGGAGTACATTTGTCAAGAATACGGGATAAAGCAGGAGGATGTCATCCTTCTACTTCATGCGGACCCTAGTCCGTTCGCATCATGTCCTCTGGATGGGTACTTTGCTATCTACGAGACCCAGTTAAAGGCGGGTCTGAGGTTGCCATTGTGCCCAGCCGTTGTGGCTGTGCTACGGCATTATGGCTTAGGAGTGGCTCAACTAGCTCCTTCTAGAGTTAGAACAATGGTAGGTTTCGCAATACTAAGCCGTGCAGTTGGGGTGCGGTTTTTTCCTGGTCTCTTCCGGATCTTTCATCGCATAGCCCAGAGCCCTGGGTTGAAAGGATGGTACCACTTCTCCCATCGGTTGGGATTAAGGGAAATGATGTCTGAGTGTCCCAAGTACAACGCCTGGCGGGGGAACTTCTTCTTGTTTGAGACGGCGGGGATTCTCGGCTAGGACGATGGAAATCAAGCTCCCTACAAAAGGACGAGTGTCCGACTCTCCAGTAGAAGCTATTCAAAATGCGGGGATCATCCTGAGGCTGCATGAAATGCCTACTGAGCTTATTGCTGCAACTCGTCTGGCTGAGGCTGGTCCCGACCCTTACATTCCTTTGGATAGCGACAGTCGCGACCTGTGTAAGTATCGTTTCTCCTTTGTGTGTTTCCAAGTGTCATAATTAATGTACGTTCTTATTCTCGCAGTAAGGACTTTGCCCGGCCTCCAAGCCCCCGGTCTCAGGGAGGAGGTAGAGCAACAAAATGTGAGGTGAACGAGACCATTGGACATAATAGTCAACCTCAGACGACCAGGACCGTGGGGTCTCTCGTCGGACCTGAGGCGGCTCGCCTGTTAGCCGAACTGGAGGATGATACACTGGAGGAACCTCCTCTTTTTCGGAGGAACATGAATGTTTCTATCATAGTGGTGGATGACGAAGGGAATGAAGAAGAGGATAAGGAGGAAGAGGAGTATGAGATTCCTCTTGTACGGAGATCCTCCGCCTCTAAGCCAAGGGATGCTGACACAGAAGAGGGGTGGAATAAAGATGCAGAATCGATGCGGGGTCGGACTCAGAGAAGCATGGTGAAGGGGCGTCTGGAGCTTGCCAAGAGGATGAGGGGGTTCAGGGCGATCTCTGGACTTTGCCCCTTGCAGTTGATCATGCGCAAGATGTTTCCTAGATGTCTGACTTGGATTTGATTGAAGCGGGCTTCGAAGCCATGAGATACGTAAGTTCATCTTTTTGTTTCCTTAGTACTTACCCAGCCCGAGTGATCTTGACCATACGTCGTGTTTTTTTAGGGGTCAGTCGTAGGTGAAAAGATTTTTTGCCGTCATGCATGTTTGTCTGCTGAACGGGAGAAGAGGACTTCCGACCTGAAGTCCAAAGGCGATCAAATAAAAGAGCTTGAAGAGCAACTACAGGCACAAGTGGAAAGGACAAAGGCCTTCGGGTCTGAATATGAATTTCGCCTTCCAGAGTTCATGAATGAACACCTAGAGAAAAAAGCTAAATGGGATGGTCATGTCGCGAGACTTCGAGGAGAGGTCTCGACTTCCAATGCTACGGTCCGAGATTTTCCTGCTCATCTCTAAGAGGCCTCGGCTCAAGCCGTTAAAGATTACAAATCATCCTCTACCTTTATCGAATCTTTGAATTGGCTGCTGAGCCCCGTCGTGAGAACTAGCTATAGGCTAGGAGTAAATGATTGTAGGGTCCATCGCCCGGACCTTACGATCGACAGCTTGGCTCACCCCGACTTGTATAATCCTGACGCCGAATCAATGTACTCTCGTTGGGTATAGGAATTTCAAGCAGGGGTGGATCTTGAGGCGAAGTACCATATGTAGGCTTCGTCTCTAGCTCTTTATAGTATGCCTTAGTGTAGATTCTGCTGGTTTTCTGTAATTATGCTTATTTGTGTTAATAAATTTTTTCAGCTTTTGTCTGGTCGTGATTTGTGTTTTGCAATTTATAATATATTTTATTTGCATGATAGCAGTTTCCCCCTAGTATGTCATGCCTATGATTATTCAGGGATGGCATAATAGTGTTATTGGGTGTTATTTGTGCAATTAGTTTAAGTTTTTGTTAAGAGGTACTGCGATTGGGGTAAGATTGGGCCGACCCATGGTATGAGAGACTTGACGAATAGGGCCAGAATAGTGCTGACTTCTCATTTTAAAGGGATGCCGATCGGCGCCAGTGCAGCCTGACGTCTCACGTGAAAACTTGGACGAGCAGGGCCAGGCTAGTGCTGACTTCTCGTTTTAAAGGCATGGCGATCGGGGCCAGTTTGGACTGACGTCTCGCGAGAAAGCACTGTGTGGCTGTAATAAGATGTCTCGTGAGAAAGCACTGTAGATCAATCAATATGAAATTGTAGTTCAGAGAGAAGGCTTTTCAAATTGACAGAGTATCTGCTTGATTTTCTTTTTCTTGTTGTTGTTTTTATCTGTCTGTCAATGCCTTCTACTTATAGCCTTGAATATCCTGGATTTGAAATTCCGTCCGTTGGCTATATTTATGAGGGGAATAATCCTTGATTTTATTCTTGATTCCCATTAATTATATTCTCCTTGATTTTAGTGATCGGATTTTTCTTCAAATATATAGCAGAAAATACATCCTTGATTGATCCTCTATTGATTGAGCATTAAATGTATGATCCTCTGAATCTTCATCACATTTCAATTCTGTTCTGATAAGGAATACTTCGCCGTTCTCTAAACGGTCGAGTGATCCATCTGACTTTGCCGTTTAGATCTTCATTCGCTATTTTTGCCTTCACTTTGCCGAAAGTCAGTTTACTCTGCCGATTCATTGTTTCCTTCACCACTTCAGTTTAAGGAGAATCTTTGTACTTCACTGATCATTGATTTGGGAGAGATCAGTGTACACCATATTTGAACATTAGGTTTCATCACTTGAACCATAACTTGACTTATCCAAGGTCATCACAGACTTTCTTGGTTATAAGTCTTACCATTAAGTCTTCATTGCTTCTCTGCATGTACTTGGCTGGCTTCACTCGAATGTCGAATATGCATTTTACTTTGCCGTCCTACCAACTAGTACAATACTTGTCGACATAACTTATACAATATGTCGGACTCTAAGTAAAGACTTATATAGAGAATTCTAACTTATTTCAGGCTTGCTATAACAGCTAGTATGGTCATCATCAAAACATATTAAAATGTTCCTAACAATTTCCCCATTTTTTATGATGCCAAAACCCTCATAAGCCTGAACATAAATAAGCCAAATTTTTCATAATAATTAACAGAATGAAACTCAACAATTTTATTCATCCATTCAAGGGCAATAAGATATTGCATCTTTTTATTCAAAGACAAAGGCAGAATAGAAATAATTCAAATTAAGTATACGGTCTACTTCTTCATTTCTTCAAACCTGATGCCTTTGCCTTTGCTGCCCTTGCCCTTTTCTGTTGAGCTTGCCTCCCCTTTGCCTTTGCTGCCCTTGCCATTTTCAGTTGGGCTTGCCTCCTTTTTACTGGATCTTTCAGGCTTTGTGCTTCCTTCCCCCTTTTTGGCAGCACCAAAAAGTGCTTCAAGATCTGCAGTTGCTGCTTCAGACTCAGGGATAGGACCATACTTTCTCTCCAGTATTTTGTTGTTTTCCTCACCAATTTTGAGAAGGGTGTCAAGTTGTTTCCCATAGCGCTCCATTATCTCATTCAGATGCTGAATTTGATAAGTGTGAGCATTTAAAGTGTCCACCAACGGTTTGAGATTGTTGTCAATCGTTTCAGCATGAAACTCAAGGTTGGTTTGGACATGATGAGGAATAAGTTGCGGGAGGTTGCAAAGCATGTTTCCTTGTCTTTCCATGACCTCATCTTGTATCTTGATATGGCTGATGAGGGCTTCAATCTTGTGGTTGAAAGAGGTTGCTCCACTCCTTAAGGCAGTCTTCAGGTTTTGCCTGCTGTGATATTGCCTTTCCATGTCCACAATGAGAGGTTGAATGTCCAGGTTGAAGATTCTTTCTGGATTAATTTCCCCTGGTGTCACATTAACCTCCTCTTCATCTCCATCTTCCTCTTTCTCGTTGTTCTCCTCGTCATCTTCATCTTCCCTCTCTTCCTGCTCACCTTCTGTCTCTTTTTCTCCTTCTCCCACTATTTCTTGTTCTTCCTCTTGTTCCTCTTCAACCTTAGTGTCATTGAGAGGTTATGGAGGAATGCTTGCTTTTCCATCTTCTTCTGCTGGTGTTCCCCCTTGGTCAATAGTGGGGGTGTTGACAAGTTCAGCGAAGTGAGTTTGATCAGCTGGCTCACTTGGCTGTTCATCAACTTTGCTGAGGCTCTTGAAAAGTACCTCTTGAAGAGTTAGATCATCATCAGATGTCTCCATGGTTTCGGGATCAACTTCAAGATGGTCACCTTCAGAATGTTCATCCTCTGCCTCAGCTTCTTCCTCATCCATATCTTCGTCTTTAGATGAAGTAATTCTATATCCTTCCTCACCTTCCTCCAGGTAGGTGATTTCCTCTTGTTGTTTTTCTTCTTCTGTTGATGTATCATCACTGATTGTCACAGGGTCATTCACGTTGCTGGTACTAGTCATTGGGGTGTTCTCTTGTGTCATCTGGGATCTGGTTCTTCGTCCTACTCCTGATCTGCTGCTTTCAGGTTGTTTTCTTTTGCTCCCAGCAATGGGTTTGGGTTTCATGGATGCCTTGATGTTGGTAAATATTACCTTAAACCTGTGTTGAGGCTGCAAATTTGTGGGTTTTACCTTCAATGCGTTAAACAAGTGTTGAAGAGGGAACCCGTATGATTTCCTCTCCCAGAAATCACCTTTCCTCTGCAAACCCTTGCTTGGTGCCGTAGTAGATAAATCAATTTCCTTTTGAATATGATCCTTCAATCTATTGAATACAAATGTTTCCCAGTCGAATTTGGTGCCTTCGTAGATAATAGCCATCAATTTAATCCGCAACTCAGTTAAGTTTTCCATTGACCCTTTTCTGCCTTCGATATTCTTGGTGATGACCGGTGCAAATTCTGCAAACGGAAGTTTTAGCATTGATCTAGGGAGATTCTATGTTTTGCTGTTTTTCTTGGGATTTTTGGCTATCTCAGCCCAGCGTGATGTCAATCTTCATAAACTTTACATTAGCTGGACCTATTATTGGTAGTTGTAGGAACCTGTTGAGAAGATCAGGCGTTAGGACTACCTCTTTCCCAAATATTGAACTTTTTATGCAATCGACCTCAGTTTTCTTTGAGCTGGGCACAAACTTTGCATTTTTCCAAAATGCGATCAGATTTTCATAGCAGATTCCAGTGATTGGGGGGTTTAGGAAGGTCATTAACCCCATATTTGAACAGCAATCAACCAAGCGTTGAGCTTTTGCATCATTGTCACAGAAAGAAAGATAGTGTTCAGGTTTGAAAAACGAGCCGGTGATGATGGATTTCTCATAGAATTATTCAGTGGGAGAGATTGTGGAAGATGAGGCCATTGATTGATGTTTAGAGAGGAATACTTCTAGTTTTCAGAATAAAAAGTAGGGCTTGTAATTTAGCAAAAGAGTGTAAAGATTTCTGAAAATTTCTAAGTGTAGTTTATATAGGATGATTTGGGTAGTGTGAACGTGGTTTGAATGTGGAAGGATTTTATGACATAATGGCATGATTTTGTGTATGTAAATCACGATATTTGAGTGAAGTGGGGGAGGGGATTGAGGTAAGTAATGATAGAGCCTGGGAATCAAGGCGTTTGTAATTCAAAGAAAATAATATAATTACCTCCATAATTATAAATTGATCTCCACGTGTGAAATCATCTTCAGGATAATCTTCCATAACTCCTTTATTCTCCACGTGTATAAGAGTTGATTATGTTCACACTTTAAATTACCCATGACTCCAATCTTTATTTCGGTGAAGTGCCTTGGCTTGCCACTTAGCCGGTGTAGGGATTCTTTCACTGAGCCGCTTTATTTGACTGTTCCTAACAATCAGTGAAGTGAACTTCGCCGAGTACCAGTACCTTACCTGCTACATCTCCTGTAATGGCAAAGGTTTAACCAACTGATGAAGTCACTTAGCCGATTACTCCAGTTAGCCGCTCTTTGGTACTTAGTCGATTTCATTCATTACTAACTCAGTTCTCAACATTCTAAATCTTTCATGACTTAGTGGTTTGTGAAGATGTCAGTCAATTGATCTTCAGTGGATATGTATTTTAGAATGATATCCCCTTTTTCAACATGATCTCTGATAAAATGATGTCTCACATCAATGTGATTTGTTCTTGAATGCAACACTGGATTTTCAGTAATAAATATTGCACTTGTGTTATCACACATCCTTGGAATTGTTGTCTCCTCCACTCCATAATCCCTTAGCTATTGTCTAATCCAAAGTACTTGTGCACAACAACTACCTGCTGCTATATATTCTGCTTCAGCTGTTGATGTAGATATGGGGTTTTGCTTTTTGCTAAACCATGAAACTAGTCTGCTGCCTAGAGTTTGACAAGTTCCAGAGGTGCTTTTTCTATCTATTTTGCATCCAGCATAGTCAGAGTCTGAATATGATATCAACTTGAATCCTCCATCTTTTGGATACCAATTCCTACATTAATAGTGTTTTTCAAGTATTTGATTATTCTTTTGGCTGCTAGAATATGTGATTCTTTTGGTTGAGCTTGAAATCTTGCACATACTCCTACTGCAAATGTTGTATCAGGTCTACTTGCAGTTAAGTATAGTAGGGATCCAATGATTCCTCTATACATTTTCTGATCAACATCCTTTCTAGTTTCATCTTTTCCAAGAATGACTCTTGCACACATTGGTGTATCTGCTGTGCCACTTGTCTCCATACCATACTTGTGTATCAAGTCTTTTTTATACTTGGCTTGACTAATGAAGATTCCATCCTTCATTTTCTTTACTTGAAGGCCAAGAAAATAGTTCAGTTCTCCCATCATGCTCATCTGAATTTTGCTCTTCATCAGGTTTGCAAATTTCTCACACAGCTTTTCATTTTCTGATCCAAAGATGATGTCATCAACATAGATCTGTACTAGCAATGTTCTTGTTCCTTTTTCTAATTTGAATAGAGTCTTATCTATAGTTCCCTTATTGAATCCATTCTTGATCAAAAATTGAGATAGTGTTTCATACCAGGCTCTGGGTGCCTGTTTAAGTCCAAAAGAGCTTTCTTTAGTTTGTATACTTTGTCTTCTTTTCCTTTGAGTTGGAAACCAGGGGGTTGTTCCACATATACTTCTTCTTCCAAAAGTCCATTCAGAAATGCACTCTTGACATCCATTTGATAGACTTTGAAGTCTTTGTGTGTAGCAAAAGCTAGAAAGAGTCTAATTGCTTCCACTCTTGCTACTGGTGCAAATGTTTCATCATAATCTATTCCTTCTACTTGAGAGTAGCCTTTTATAACTAGCCTTGCTTTGTTTCTGACAATTGTTCCTTGCTCATCCATCTTGTTTCTGAATACCCATTTTGTACCTATGATGTTTGCCATATCTGGTCTGTCAAAAAATTCCCAGACGTCATTTCTTTCAAATTCATTTAGTTCTTCTTGCATGGCTGAGATCCAATCTGCATCTTGAATTGCATCATCTATTGTCTTAGGTTCCACTTGTGATAGAAAACATGTTAGCATATGCTCCAGTTGTCTTCTGGTTCTCACTCATGTGTGAATGTCTCCAATAACTTGTTCTTCAAGATGATCTCTTAGCCAGTTTAGGTCAGGTTGAAGTTGTTCTACACTTGGTGCTTCTGTAGTTTCATGTTGTGCATGAGCTTCAAGTTCTGGTGCTTCTTCTGTTGTATTGACTTGTGGCTCATCTTGACTTCCAAAATTGTGATGCAGAATAGCTGCTGGTACAGTTGTATTCATATACACTTGTCTTTGTGCTGCTTCTTCTTCTTGTTCTTGAAGATGATCACCATTAGTATTTGGTTCATCAAAGAATACATGTATTGATTCTGCACCAATGTTCTTTTGTTGAGTACTTTGAATGCTTTGTTGGTGTCTGAGTATCCCATAAAGATTGCTTCATCAGCCTTTTCATCAAAGGTATGCAGCTGATTCTTGTTCAAAACAAAGCATTTTGATCCAAACATATACAAATATGAGATATTAGGTTTTCTACCATTCCATATTTCATATGGAGTCTTTCCATGATGTTTGTTGATAATTGATTTGTTTTGTGTATGGCATGCTGTGTTTGCTGCTTCAGCCCAAAATCTCTTTGGCAAGCATGCTTCTGCAATCATTGTTCTGACTGCTTCTTTGAGAGTTCTGTTTCTTCTTTCTGCTACACCATTTTGTTGTGGGGTTCCTGCTGTAGATAATTGATGCAGTACTTCATTTTCTTCACAATAGGTTCTGATAATTTCATTAAGAAATTCAGTGCCTCTGTCTGATCTGATCTTGATGATTTTCAGTTCTTTCTCATTTTGGAGTCTTCTTAACAAATCTGGCAGCTTTTTGAGTGTCTCTTTCTTCTTGTTCATGAAGATGGTCCAGGTGTATTTTGAGTAGTCATCCACCACAACTATGGTGTATTTCTTACCACTTACACTTACTGGTGTGACTGGTCCAAACAGGTCCATATGCAACAGATGTAGAATTCTTGTTGTTGATTGATAGGGTTTTGACTTGAAGGAACTTTTGATTTGTTTCCCTTTCCGACATGCATCACATAGACTTTATTTCTTGAATGTGGCCTCTGGCAGGCCTTCAACTAACTTGTTCTTTGATAATTTGTTGATGGTCTTGAAATTCAGGTGATTTAGTCTTCTATGCCATAACCAGCTAGTTGACTTTTTGTTTTTCACAAAAAAACAGGTTTTTACTGTGGCTGTTTTCCAATCCACCGCATACATATTATCTTTTCTTCTTCCTGCAAATACTACTGTGTTGGTTTGGCTGTGAATGACTTTGCATCCTTCCTTGTTGAAGTGCACATTATAGCCTTTGTCACAAAATTGACTAATGCTCATCAGATTGAAATTAAGTCCCTTGACATATGCCACATTTTGAATCTTCAGATTGTTCTTGAGCATTGTGCCTTCCCCCTTAATCTTGCCAGGGTTTTCTTTGCCTCCAAATGTGAATTTGGGTCCATCAAAAGCTTTGAAGTCAGTGAGCCATCTCTTGTTTCCTGTCATGTGTCTGGAACATCCACTGTCTATGTACCAGACATCCTGCAAAACAAATTAATTAAGTTTAGGTACCCAACACTATTTTTGTCCATACCTGTTAGCAGTCATGCCTCCTACTCCAAGTGTATATCCAAATGATCTTCTTTTTGGATAGTTAAAGTCATCAACTTCATATATATAAGGCATGGCAGAATAGCTTATAGTATTTCTACTGAAATTATTCTGATACTTTTCTCTACTTTTTGGTGCATTTGCATCCTTCTTCACTTTCCAATATGCAATGGGAAACCTGACTTGCTTCATGTGTCTAAGAACATACCTAGTTTGATTTTTCTTAAACACATGATGCATATTGTGGAATGGTTTCTTTTTGTATTTTGGAGGTGCAACATTCCAATCATCCTCTGAAGGATAAAGTCTTCCTTTACCTTTCAGAAAGTCCTTGATTTTGATTGACTTGACTGATGAATTAGTCTGTTGTTTTACTGCACTAGGTTTTGACTTCACCGGTACAGGATGAGTGGTAGAGATCATGGTCTGTCCCTTTCAGAATTTTGGTTCAATGTTGATCCTGGATTTAGAATTGTGTTGACCATTGTTTCTACTCTCATCCTGACTGTTGTAGCCAAGACCAGACCTGGATCCAAACCTTTTTGAGGGTTTGTAAACTGGTTCATTTGTTGTTGGTCCCTTGAAAAGGCTTTGGTTAAGTTTAGAGAGGGGGTGAATAAACTTAACACTTAAAAATTTAGGAGTTAACAAACTAAGCAACTTCGTGCTTCGCTAATACTTGATGAGTCTCTTTGAAACTCGATAGTCTCCTGGCCGATTGTTGAGTTTCTTGAATTTGTGCTTGTGGAAATATTTCAAAAATTAAGCCTTATTACTTGTTGTAAAATATGATACCAAGTATTAGATAGTCAATAGTGTAGGTGTGTGATTCAGTTGCTAAATTCAGTAGATTGATGTGTTAGATAAACTAAGTGCAGAATATAAATGCAGAAAGTAAGTAGGCAGATTTTATAGTGGTTCCAGGTAGTGTAATACTGTCAGTCCACTCTTCTGCTGTGATGTTGGAGGTAATTCATTAGAGATCTTTGATGTAGCTGTTACAAAAATCCCTAAGTTGCTTGTCCTTCACCAATAACTATGGCTTCACAAACCGAACACTTGGAGCAGGAAGGATTTCTTTGCTCCAAAGTCTTCCACCGGTCCTGAAGGGTAGGATTTCCTCTTCACCGGCTCCACCACAACCAACGATCTTTCACACCCAAAGATGCTCCACTTGTCTTGATGAGATTTCTTGTAAAAGAATGATTGAATCAAGTAAGTGATTCAGCTTTCAGCAGCTTGATCAGGATGATATGATCAGCAGCTTGAAGTCTTGAAGTGTGTAAACTTGATGCAGCTTGAAAGCAGATTACACTTGAAGAATATTTCTGGGTCAGTAGATTTTTGCTCAGTAGGGTCAGCAGGGTGTTTTTCTTGACCAGAAATCGAAGCTCAGGATTATCTTTATTTTCTCTTAGTGTTCATCAATCTTCATCTGAGTTAGGAGTCCTCTATTTATAGGTAGGAATCCTTGTGACTTATGTTTGAAATTCAAACATAGCCGTTTCAGATTTTGTCCCATTTGACTTGCTTTTTCGTCTTGCTCATAGTAATCGACACACGGCCTGACTACTTTTGACAGATTCTGATCTGTCTACCCTTTGACTTGTATCCATTGGATAATCCTCTGTATCTTTTCAACGTCTATTTGATCTTAGCAATTGATTTGTTTGATAAAATCAGAGGTTGTTAGCTGTACCTTTCTTGTAATCTTCCAATGTAGCCTTTGATTAAATTGAAATATGTGTCCAACAGGTTCCTGAGAGCATAAGTCTGCTGATATACACATCAATAAGCTTATCCTTATTATGTTGTGTTTTAAAAACACTTCAGCTTACTGTCTTTTATCTAACTTTTCTTTATGAAGTTAGATTACACCTTTTTGCATATAACTAAGTTCCAATCACCACTTAATTTGTGGAACTTAGACCTTGTACACAAGGTATATGTAATCAGTTTAGGTCATTACAGACTTTCCTAAATTCTGATTCCATATCCTTGACTTTAATTACTAATTTTGATCCCTTAGCCTTCAATAACTGAGTTTGAGCCCTCAGCCTTCAGTCTTCAACAGGTTCCTGATCAGTCTACTGACTCAGCTACTCTACTGATCTAGACTAGTCTGCTGGTGTAAGTCAGCTGACCTTTTACAGTGCTTGTTTGATCAAACCTATACAATATCAAACTCTAATAAACCTATACATTTGATCTAGACATCTTTTTGCCTTTGCTCTATAACAGCTAGTTTGGCACTCATCACTAAAACTTAAAAATAAGTCCCACAATTTCCCCCTTTTTGGTGATGATGCCAATACCCTCCTAACAGCAAAGCAAAAAGATTAAAAACAAAAACAGAACAAATATCAGTCATTTCTCATTATAATCATTTGTTCAACAGTATTACAGTGTAGATACAACAAATGATAAAATAGAATAATGTGTGCTGATCTACTGTCTTTTTTCCCTTTCTTCTCTTGCTTTCTCCACTTGTTCTTGGTAAGCTCTTATCTCTCTGATCATATCTCTCATCCATTCATTTTCAATCCGAGAGAAATCAATATGAGGATTCACTTCTTTCCACCAATGCCATGCTTCAGGTAGAGTAAGGTTGATTTGATGTACTCTAAAGCCTAAACGCATGTATACTTCTTTAAACTCATTAAGTGACTCCTTTGCATTTGTAGTAGGTAAACTTCTTCCACCTCTACCACCTCTTCCACCTCTATGTGTAGCCCTCATGGCTTTAACTCTTGCTTCCCAGAACTTTAAGCCCAAAAAGGAGTTTAAACCTTCATGAAAACCTTTGTCATGATAGTGTCTCCTTTTATTATAGTAAACCTTTTTGTATTCTTTGAGAAGATCATCAGTAAGTGGAAGTCTACCAGGTGCAGGCTCCCTAAAAGCATTAGTATCCTCTTCCCATCTTTTCTTAGCAAAGATTCTTGCAGCCTCTTTTGCTACTGCTGTTTGGCTCTCTTTCCCCTTATTGACATCATCAACAAAACGGGACAACAGACCATGTACACTCTCATGTGTGAGCACTAGGTTGTTCAGTGGACCCTTCATAATTTCAGTCCAAGTGTCAATAGTTGTGATCCTTCCTTGCAAAGATTGCTCCAGTAGAGTCATCCTCTCAGTGACTTTAGGATCTAGTACAGCAGGTTGCAGTGTTCCAGCAGGTTCAGCCACAACAGGCTTAGGTGTCTCAGCAAGCTTGTCAATTTTCTGATGAATGGATTCAAATTATTCTTTTAGAAACTTGTCCTTCAGTGTATTTCCATGCTTTATTCCCTTCACATCTTGAGCAAGGTTAGCAAGAGCATATTGGGTGGAGGTAATATTGAAAGCAACAGTTTCAGTGGTTCTTCCTCTATTCTCCACTAAGTTCAATAAATCTTCAAATCTCTGCTCTTGGCTATCAATTTGAGTTCTTAAATTTGCAATGTCATCTCTAACAGTCCTCAACTCATCCAAAACATGTGCTGGTACCCCACCAGCCATTCCTCCATCAAGTCCATCAGCAGGCTCTTCTACATTGTATTGTTGCCTCTGTCTGCTGATAACCAAAGCATAGCTCATATCCCTTCCAGCAAGGTTAGGTCCTTGGAATTATTCCAGAATGGGATCAAGAGCAAGCTCTTCAAAAACAGGTACAAATGCCTGTTGAGGTTCATCATCAATAGGTTCTTCCTCAGGCATTTGAAACTCCTCATCACTATAGTCATAGTCCAGCAGCTGCTCATCCTCATCAATAACAGCAGTCTGCTGACCATCTTTCCCTACAGTGGTCTTGTCTCCAATGGGCTCCACTACAGCAGCAGGTTCAACAACAACAGCAGGGTTTTCCTCCAAACCCAAAGATTGTTCCAACCTTTGTCCAGGTGCTGTTTGAGACTCAGCAACATGTACCTCCTATTCCAACCTTTGTCCAGATGCTATTTGAGACTCAGCAACCTGTACCACCTATGCCATAACAACTTGATCAGGGAATACATCCATATTTTCTTTTTGAAATTCCCTAAAGTCAGAAATCCTTCTTATAAAATTTGCAGTCTTGGTTAGAGTGTCCTCAGTGTCAATCCAGTCTTGATATTGAATTGAACATCAGGCTCACTATGGTCAGTATTCCTCTTATCATCCAAATCTACAGTCTTCTGATCATCAGTATGTTCAGCAGGTTCAACAACAAACAAGGTGTCTATCTCACCAACCATCATGTTTGCACCAATGTCTATTCCCTCATTGATTTGTGCCACTAGATCATCCATGGTGAGATTTTCCACATCCTCATCCATTTGTTCAATTTGTTGTCTCTCAGTAGACTGTCCAGCATCAGTAGACTGCCCCACTTTTGGTTCAATTATCATAGCAGTTCCACTGGTTCCTCCCGGACCAGAGGGATAGTTACCTCCAGAATCAGATGATGAATCATCACTGTCTAATTCATCTCTGGGGTCTCTGAACTTGATACCCTCTTCTTTCTATTGTTCATCAAATAAATCCATCAGTCTTGATTGCAACAAAGAGGTATCAACCAAATCCAGCAAATTTTCCACTCCCAACTTCTCAAAAGCTCATTCTTCAAAATCTGTCATTGGTTGTGCAGCAGGCTTTTGTCTTTTCTAAAATCCAAATTTCCATTGGAAATAAGCAGCCACTTGCTGGAGTTCAGGGTCAACAAACTCCTCTTTCTTCTTCTTCTCATGTCTCTCAAAAGGCATGGTTGGCTTTCTAGAATCTGGTTGTTCACTCTGCTGACCTCCAAAGGTCCCAACTAGCAGAGTCAGAGTTTCTTCAACAGATACCTCTAGGTCAGTAGGTTGCTCAGATTGTATATTTGATCCTACTTCCTCCATCATCATTACTACACTTGGTTCCTCTCGACTTACATGCTCATCGGCCAGGTTAGCAATGTGATTGCTCTTCCCACGAACTATTGCAAAATTGCGTGGTCTTGTACCAACTTTTCAACTTCCACAACGCAGTGTAGACTCGATGAGTTTCTTTGTGGTTCTTCTACAAGTTGCTCAACAACAACTTGTCCAATTTCAGTAGGCTCAGCAGCCTTTACTGGGGAGGATTTAACAACTTCAACAGCAGGATCAGTTCCAGTAGTCTACTGTGATTCTCCAGCAGGTTGTTCAATTACAACCTCTACATCCTCAGTAGGCTTAATAATTGTTAAGGGCTCAGCCTCAATATCCTCTCCTACTTCTTCTTCTTCTTCTTCTTCTTGCCTTTGAGCCTCTAAGGTTTTCAATTGCTTTCCTTTGCCATGTTTCCTTTTCTTGGAAATTTCATTCATTCTTTTGGAAAGATCTTCTTTTTCAATTTCAGCAGCTTTCCTCTTTTTACTTGCTTCCTTCTGTTACTCCTTCAAGATTTCAGCAATAGTTTTCTTCTTTGCAACTGTAGGGTCAGTAACCTCAACTTCTACTGGACCCTCAGCAGACTCAGCAGTCTCTGCTGTTTGCTTCCTTGTCTTTCTAGGCTTTAATAGTTCAGTAATTTTTCTTGTGTCAGCAGCCTTTCTCTTTTCAGTAACCTTCTTGGGTGCAGCAGGTTTAACAACTTTCTTAACCTGGTCACCACCAGCATCATCATCTCCATCATTACCATCACATTCAGTAGCCTCACCATATGCATCTTCATCGTCATCCAGACCAGGGATAGGATTACCAAATTCTGGCTTGAATCTGGATTTGTTAATCTTTTCAGATAAAACATCAGGTATCTAAAAATGATTCAGCAGGGTTTGAATCATTAGACCTAAAGGCTTGACCTTGGACTTCCTTGCCCCATCTCTATCTTCAAAACACACTTTCTTCATGTAGTGTATGAAGAATCCATCCCAATCAAACTTCATAGTTCTGCAGATGATGATCAGCAGGTCTATTTTGGGTCCAGACAGTGTATCTAGACTTCCAACAAATCCCAAAATGGTTTTGGCAATCAATTTGCTCAGCAGGTTGTACTCATAACCAATATACTTCACATTAATTCCCAGATTTGAAGCAATTGTATCATCTGTCTTTATTGAATCCATAAACTTCATTCTTGGTAGATTCATTGCTTTTGGATTGGTGGGTGCATTGTTTCCAGGTGCAAATCCAAATACCTCTCTCAGTTGGTCTGAGAATATTTCAATCTCTCTTCCATTAACAGTTGTAGTGAAGGCCTCTCTACCTTCATGTATGACAATGTTTTTCCAAAATTCCAACACATTGACATAAGAGATTCGTTCCAATCTTTTGTTGATAACATCTTCTAGCCTAGCAAACCGTCTGATTCTTCATCCAATATTAATGGCTAACTCAGTGGAGTTACAGTAAGTAACATATCCTCTTACACTCTGACTGGTTCCAATATGAACCTCATCCTTCTTTGCCATTCTTGTAAGAAAAGGATGAAGAAGATAGCTCTCAAATCTGTATTCACACAGTGTATACGCAGAGAAAATGGATCTGAGTTTTTGTAAGTAGCCTCTGTGTATAGGTCTGTATATTTATAGACAGATATGGTTGTAACTTTCAGATCGTGTACTGTGCATTAACCACAATTAAATTTGAGTGAATGCTGTTTTGACACGTGGTCCATAACTTTTCCATAACGTCTGATAACCATTCGATCGTGTAACTAAGGTTATAAAGATAAGATAAATATCCCGCCAATTGCTTTTTGACTTTAGTAATTTTGAATTTGTAACGTTTCCTTCAAAGTTGACCTTGTCATCGAGAGACTTGGCTCCGCACTCTTGATAAAATGTCTCAACAAAGATTCGATAAGGTTACTCTGCTGATGTTTAATTTCTTTTGTATTGTCCAATTGATAATACAAGATGAAGTTTAATACCAATGACTGATCTGTCAAGTGAGCTCACCCATCAGGACAAAGACCAATCCCCTTGGCAACTTCATTTGCTCAATTGTCCAAACATAAGTACATGAAATTGTTGATACCAATGACTAATCTGCTAAGTGAGCTCACCCAACATAGCAAAGACTAATCCCCTTGGTGAAGTCCAGTACTTTGCTAATTAAGATTATATCAGTCAACTTTTATAATTCCAAGTTCAGCCCTTAGTTTAGCAAATCTTTCACTGTCCAGTGGTTTAGTGAAAATATCAGCAACTTGATGTTCAGTAGGGATATAAAGAACCACCTCATCTTTCTTTTCAACATGATCTCTTATAAAATGATGTCTCACATCAATATTCTTGGTTCTTGAGTGCAAACCAGGATTTTCTGTGATAGCAATTGCACTTGTGTTGTCACACATAATTGGAATTTCTCTTTCTTCAATTCCATAATCCCTTAATTGTCCTAACTACAGTATTTGTGCACAACAGCTTCCAGCAGCAATATACTCAGCTTCAGCAGTGGAAGTTGATATAGAATTTTGTTTCTTGCTGAACCAGGAAACCAGTCTATTTCCCATTAACTGACAGGTTCCTATGGTGCTTTCCTATCAATCTTGCATCCAGCATAATCAGAATTTGAGTAGGATATAACTTTGAAGCTTCCATCTTTTGAATACCATATCCATACTCCCAAAGTCTCTTTTAGGTACTTGAGAACTCTTTTGACTGCACCTAAGTGACTTTCTTTAGGTTTTGATTGAAATCTTGCACAAACACCTACAAAGAAAGGATATATCAGTCTATTTGGCGATGAAGTACTGAAGAGACTACCTATCATCCTTCTATATAAAGTCTGATCAACATCTTTGCCTTCTTTGTCTTCATCCAATCTAATATTTGTTCTCATAGGAGTTGAAACCTTGGTGCTGTTTTCCATACCAAATTTCTTCAGTAACTCCTTGGTATACTTGGTTTGATGAATGAAGATTCCATCTTTCATTTGTTTGACTTGTAAACCCAAAAAGTAGTTCATTTCTCCCATCATACTCATTTGGAATTTACTCTTCATTAGATTTGCTAACTTTTCACATAGCAATTCATTTTAAGAACCAAAGATTATGTCATCAACATAAATCTGTACCAGCAAGGTGTTGTTCCCTTCATTGATTCTGAAAAGAGTCTTATCAATGGTGCCTTATGTAAAACCATTGTCCACCAAGAATTGAGATAGAGTCTCATACCATGCTCTTGGTGCTTGTTTTAATCCATAAAGTGATTTGTTGAGTCTATACACTTTATCTTCTTGATCTTTAACTTCAAAACCAGGAGGTTGCTGAACATACACCTCCTCTTCCAGAATGCCATTCAAGAATGTACTTTTGACGTCCATCTGATATACTTTGAAGTTTTTATAAGCAGCATGTGCCAGGAATAATCTGATAGCTTCCAATCTTGCAACAGGGGCATAAGTCTCATCAAAATCTATTCCTTATGCTTGAGAATATCCTTTTGCTACTAGTCTGGCCTTATTCCTCACAATGGTACCAGATTCATCAAGTTTGTTTCTGTATACCGATTTTGTACCAATTATATTTGCATGATTAGGCCTTTCCACTAGTGTCCAAGCTTGATTTCTTTCAAATTCATTCAATTCTTCTTGCATAGAAATAATCCATTCTGGATCTGATATTGCTTCTTCAACAACTTTAGGTTCCATTTGAGATAGAAAGCAAGTAAACATTGCCTCTAATTGTCTTCTAGTCCTCACACCTTGCTGTATATTGCCAATAACTTGTTGGCAGGGTGATCCTTAACTATTGTGGATTTTGGTTAGATTGATTCTCGGGAACATCATCTTCAAGTAGGTCTCTTGTTGTTTCTTCAATGTGAGAGGTTCGTGAGATCCTTGAAGCTGCCGGTTGTTGCATCGATGAGTGTTACCAGCAGGTGTTGGCGAGGGTAGAATCGTAAATCTTTAAGTCATTAAATCTTTCCAAAACTTCAACACATTCTGGATCAGTGACTTGTTGACTCTCAGTAGATTCTGAAGCTTCATATTCCATTCCAGTGAACTTAGGTTCATCAAATTCAACATGTATTGTTTCTTCATGTTTCAGTGTCCTTTTATTCAGTCCCTGAATGCCTTGCTGACAGAAGAATATCCCAAGAAAATTCCTTCATCTGATTTTGGTTGGAATGTCTTCAATTGCTCCTTATGATTCAAGATAAAACATTTGCTTCCAAATGGATGGAAATAGGATATATTAGGTTTTCTTCCATTCCAAATCTCATAAGGTGTCTTCAACAGCTTCTTGTTCACTGAAGTTCTATTTTGTGTATAGCATGCTGTATTAACTGCTTCAGCCCAATATCTTTCAGGTAGCAATGCTTCACAAATCATAGTTCTTCCTGCTTCTTTTAATGTTCTGTTTCTTCTTTCAGCAACCCCATTTTCTTTGAGGTGTACAAAGAAGCGACCGATTGGTTGATGCAAATTACACCATTCTATTCACAATATTCTCTTATAACTTTATTGAGAAATTCAGTACCTTGTCTGATATGATCTTTACTACTGTCAAACTTTTCTCATTTTTCAATCTCTTCAAAAGTTCAGGCATCTTTTGAAGTGTTTCACTTTTCTTGTTCATGAATATCACCCAAGTGTATCTTGAATAATCATCCACAACCACTAAGGTGTATTTCTTTCCTACTACACTTGTTGGTGTTACTGGTCCAAAAAGATCCATGTGCATCAGCTCTAAAACTCTTTTTGTTGATTGTTTAGTCTTTGATTTGAAGCTTGATTTTGTATGTTTACCTTGCTGACATGCATCACAAATAGCAGCCTTCTTGAATGTGATCTCAGGTAAACCAATCACCAGTTTCTTCTTCACCAACTGATTGATATCATCAAAATTTAGATGATTCAACTTTTTATGCCATAACCAATTAAGTTCTGACTTGGTATGCACAATCAGACATGTTTGTGGAACAGCAGTAGACCAATCCACAACATACATGTTTTGTTGTCTTCTTCCAGCCAACACAACTTGATCACCTCTTTCACTAATGACAGTACAAGTGTTTTTGTCAAAAGTGACCTTGTATCCCATGTCACGTAATTGTCCGAAGGCTCGGTGAGGTTGGAGTCCAGCCCTTCCACATATGCAACATTCCTGATTGTTAATCCATTTCTCACAAGTGTGCCATATCCTCTTATGTATCCAAGTGTATTCTTGTTGCAAAAATTCACTCTTGGACCATCCTTTGCCACAAAGTTTGACAAACAGTGCTTATTCTTTTTTATATGTCTGGAACATCAACTGTCAAAGTACCAGACACCCTACAAAACAAAGTTAATGCATTTTAGGTACCCAAACCTGTTTGGGTCCATAATGGTCAGTGGTAAGCATGACCCTTGGCAAGTTCCCATAAGGTCTTCTTTGAAAGGTATCATACTTTGGTTCATACATGTATTCTACACATCCATAAGGTCTAACAATTGGTTGTTTAGGATTCACATATGCTTTCTGGCCTTTTGGAATATAATGCTGTTTAAAGTGATTTCTTTTATTAGAAGCACTAGGATAACCATAGGTTTGCTGTCTGTTAGGAACAGCCCAGTAATATGGAGTCTGCTGAGGTCCCTGCTGAGGCCTTGTATAAGTCCTCTGTTGAGCCCTCTGTTGATTCCATTGCTTAGGTTTTACTCTAGCAACATGGTTATTTCTGTTGTTTCTAGCATTAGGTGAAGGAATATTCTAATCATCATCAGAAGGGAACAGTCTACCTTTCCCCCTGAGATAAGTATCCCTTGAATGATTAGCATTTTTGGATTTAGGATTCTTATCCTTGGAATATTTCTGGTTTTTCCCTTTTTGTGGTCCAGCAAACTTGGTAGTAGGTCTGATATCAGCAGGTTTAGAAGGCACAACAGTCCTATTTTTAGATTTATTCTTTTTATTAGGAACTGATGACTTCTTTGACTTCTGATTTTGCTTCCTTGAAGCTTTCTCAGTAGGCTTTACTGACTCAGCAATCCTTCTGGGAGTTGGATCTTGTGCAGGCACAAACTTAGAACCAATTCTGGTACTAGGTTCAGTGACCTTACTGGATCCACTCTTATTGGAATGTTGAGTTCAAAATCCAAGCCCTGTTCTATCACCACAAGGCTTTCCAGATTTGAATGCAGTGGAGGAACAAGATGGTTAAACAGACTCGGCGACTCATCGAAGGTTCGGCCAGGCTTATGCCGATCTCAATCGACTTCTTTTCCTTTCCTTTGAGAATTCTTAATTCAGCATATAATCTTTCAACTTCTGATTGAAGAGCTTCTTTTTCAGCCTTCACAATCTGATAACTAGATTGTATTATCCTCAGTTGATTAAGGATGGCATCCAAAGTTTCTTCATTATCAGAATTTTTAGTATTTGAACCACAGGTTGATTCACAATCACTTCCAGCAAGAGTGTTTATAGATACAGTATTTTATACCTCCTCTGTTTCATCCATGTTAGCCATTAAAGCATAATCTTCCATCTCAGTAACAAGTGCCGTATCATCAGATTCATTTCCCTTTTCTGATTCAACTTCATATCCTGATTCATCTTCAGCAACCATAGCTTTCTTGCCATGTATTCTTTGTTGACTTTTGGTCTTCAGTAGGTCTGGACAGTCATGTCTGAAATGTCCAGGCTTCTTGCAATTAAAGCAAAGATAATCAGGTTCCTTTTTCTATTTTAATTCAGGACAATCAGGTTTGAAGTGTCCTGGCTTCTTGCAATGATAGCTCAAATAATCATTATCTTTCTTTGATTCATCCTTCTTCTTTTCACTTAATTTCTTTGTGAAATTCCTTGGAGAACCCTTTCCATTTTTCATCATCCTGATTTTCTTGCTCAGTAGGGCAATCTGCTCTTGCATCTCATCCAGTAGATCATCTTGAACTCTTGATGTCTCTTCTTGATGTGAAGCAGCCAATGCAGTGGACATTGGCTCTTCTTTCAGTTTCAGGCACAAGCTTTTTGCTAAATTCAAAGGCCTTAAGATCTGAAAATAGTTTGAAGGTGTCTTCTTCTTGCAAACTCCTCATTTCTTCTATGGCAGTCACCTTCATCTCCCAAACTTCTTTTGCAGGTAATGCTTAAGAGATTTTTGAGTTGATTTCTTCCTGTGAGTACTTCACAATCAGTAGGGTGAGTTCATCCATGATTGCATTGAATCTTGATTCAATTTGCTCAATGGTTTCATTTGGTTTCATCTTGAACTCCTGGAACTTCTTCTTTGCCACACTGATCTTGTTCTTTTTAATTGCATCAGTGCCTTCACAGATTAATTCCAAATTATCCCAATGTTTCTTTGCAGCTTTGCAATCTTTCACCTTCATATACATATTGCTATCCAAAGTTCTGTATATGATATCAATAGAAATATTGTTGAGATTTGCTCTTTTTCTATCTTCAGCAGTCCATTCCCTTTTTTGTTTTGGAATGTACTGTGTCTCATCTCCCACTATTACTGACTTGGTAATCTCCAGTGGTCTATCTGTCAGCACATCCATCATTTCATCATATGTTGCAGCTAGATAAGCCTGCATAAGACGTTTATACTCACCAAAACGATCTAAAGAACACATCAACAATGTTCTAGCATACTGGTTGTTATCCATGATGCAAAGCTTTGAAAATCAGTAACTTGAAAAAGTTTTCAAAGTTTTTCACAAGCACAACAAGTAGGATTATTTCAGAACAGAAGCACTGCTCTGATACCAATTGTTGGTACCTTGAAAAGGATTTAGTTAAGTTTAGAGGGGGTGAATAAACTTAACACTTAAAAAATTTGGAGTTAACAAACTCAAAGAACTTCAAAGAGGCTCACGATACTTGATGGTCTCATTGGATATTGAGTTTCTTGAATTTGTGCAAATGGAAATATATCAAAAATTAAGCCTTATTGCTTTTTGTTAAATATGATACCAAGTATGAGATACTCAGTAGTGTAGGTGTGTGATTCAGTTGCTAAATTCAGTAGATTGATGTGTTAGATAAACTAAGTGCAGAATATAAATGCAGAAAGTAAGTAGGCAGATTTTATAGAGGTTCCAGGTGGTGTAATCCTATCAGTCCACTCTTCTCCTGTGATGTTGGAGGTAATTCACTAGAGATCTTTGATGTAGCTGTTACAAAAATCCCTAAGTTGCTTGGCCTTCACCAATAACTATGGCTTCACAAACTGAACACTTGGAATAGGTAGGATTGCTGCTCCAAAGTCTTCCACTGGTCCTTGAAGGGTAGGATTGCCTCTTCACCAGCTCCACCACAACCAACAGTCTTTCACACCCAAAGATCGATGCTTCATTGTCTTCAGTAGATTTCTTGTAAAAGAAAGATTGAATCAAGTAAGTGATTCGGCTTTCAGCAGCTTGATCAGGATGATATGATCAGCAGCTTGAAGTCTTCAAGTGTGTAAACTTGATGCAGCTTGAAAGCAGATTACACTTGAAGAATATTTCTGGGTCAGTAGATTAAAGCTCAGTAGGGTCAGCAGGGTGTTTTTCTTGATCAGAAATCGAAGCTCAGGATTATCTTTATTTTCTCTTAGTGTTCATCAATCTTCATCTGAGTTAGGAGTCCTCTATTTATAGGTAGGTATTCTTGTGACTTATGTTTGAAATTCAAACATAGCCGTTTCAGATTTTGTCCTATTTGACTTGCTTTACATCAATTGTTCATAAATCGACACAGATCAGACTACTTTTTGACGCTTTCTGATCTGTCCACCCATTGACTTGTATCCATTGGATAATCCTCTGTATCTTTCCAACGTCCATTTGATCTTAGCCATTGATTTGTTTGATAAAATTATAGGTTGTTAGATGTCCTTTCTTGTAATCTTCCAATGTAGCCTTTCACTAAATCGAAATATGTGTCCAGCAGGTTCCTGAGAGCATAAGTATGCTGATATACACATCAGTATGCTTATCCTTATTATGCTATGTTTAAAAACACTTCAGCTTACTGTCTTTTATCTAACTTTTCTTTATGAAGTTAGATTACACTTTTTTGCATATAACTAAGTTCCAATCACCACTTAATTTGTGGAACTTAGATCATGTACACAAGGTATATGTAATCAGTTTAGGTCATCACAGACTTCCCTAAATTCTGATTCCATATCCTTGACTTTAATTACTAATTTTGATCCCTTAGCCTTCAATAACTGAGTTTGAGCCCTCATTTACCGGTCTTCAAGGAGTTCTGATCGATCTCTTGACTCGGCTACCTCTTGATCTAGACTAGTCTGGCGATGTAAGTCGGTGACCTTTTACAGTGCTTGTTTGATCAAACCTATACAAGATCAAAATCTAATAAACCTATACATTTGATCTAGACATCTTTTTGCCTTTGCTCTATAACAACTAGTCTGGCACTCATCACTAAAACTTAAAAATAAGTCCAACATTTGTTATCTTAACTGGTAGGGGAATTTTCTCAACTGATCTGTCAACAACAGATGTATGAACCTTTGCTATTTGTTGATCATTTTAGTAGATCTCCTTACCAGTTAGTTCAGCTTTTGCTTTATCCAGTTCTTTCTTTAATCTTTTATTTTCCTTTCTTAGATCCTTGCATTCCTTTTCCAGAATTTCATGATTCATCTCAATTTTATCAAATTTAGTCATGAGATTTTGGACTAGGTCTGTTGGATCTAAAGGGAGAATAGAAGATTGTGCAGTGTTAGATGTGCATGCATTTGATGAAGAGTAAGAGCTAGATGTTACCTCAGTTGCATCTGATTCTTTGGCCATTAGACATAGGCTTGTTTTCTCAATGTCTGAGCTATCACCTTCATCATCATCTAATTCTTTGGTCATGAGGCATAGACATGCTTTTACATTGTCTGAGCTGTCTTCTTCATCACTGTTATCTGAGCTATTATCAGATGATTCTTCATTCTTTTCACTGCTAGATTCAGCCTTGAGTGCTTTCTTGCCTTTTCTCTTTTCAGATGCTTTGTATTTCTTCTTTTCATCATCTTTATCATTTTCTTCAGGACAATCAGCCTTGAAGTGACTTTTCTTGTTCAGTTGAAGCATCTGTATTCATCATCTTTCTTCTTCATGTCTTTGTTTGAGCTTGACTTCTTGTTTGATGATGAGTTTCCTTTGAATGGCTTCCTTTTGCTGAACCTGTCAAAACGTTTACCTAATAAAGCTACTTGTTCTTTAAGTTAATGTGTCTCTTTGCTGATGCAATCGGCAAAGTGACTTTGCTGGGGTGCTATTAGTGCGGTGACATTTTGTGTCTCTGCCGGAGCACCATCTTCACCGTTCAGTTCAAATTCATGAGCTTTAAGTTGGGACATCAGTGTCAGGGTGTCAGTGTTTGCAAGGTCTGTGGTTCCTCTGATTACTGATGTTATAATCTTCCATCTTTCAGATAAGCCTCTCAAGATCTTTAAGCATACTTCTTTCGGGATATATATCGTCCAAGGCATTTGCGATTCATCGATGATGCTTGAGAATCTATTGTCCATTTGATCAATGGATTCACCAGCCTTCATTTTGAAATTTTCAAATTTCTGTTTTGCAACAGATAATTTTTTTCTTTCTTCGCTTGAGATCCTTCATTTATCAATGCTAGCTTGTCCCACATCTCCTTTGTTTGTTTGAAATCTTTGATTCTCATGAACATGTTGCTATCTAGAGTCTTCAAAATCATATCTTTTGCAACAAAATCTAGATTTTCTCTTCTCCTGTCATATCCTTGGTCCAATCTTTCTTGGGTTTGTCTATTTCCTTCCCTTGATCTGCTCATGTGGATACCACGGTCATGATCATGATTGGTCCATCATTGATTACGCCCAAAGATCTCCTCATGAGTTCTTTTGCAAGATGAGACAAACATTCTTATTTTATATTCATCAAAATTATTAACATTGAAAAGCAGTACTTTTGACATAAAGTTTGAGGAATCCATAAGCACAAATAATAGATCTATATGTGAATGAATAGAAAACTCAAATTTGAAAACTACTTTGAAAATATGTGATCTCCTTGTTACGTAAATTAGATCCGAGCAGGTTCGATACTAGGAACACTACTCCGATACCAATTGTTGGTCCTAGAGAAGGTAAAACTATAGTCGAGAGGGGGTGAATGACTATAGTGGAGTTTCAAAACTTTTCTTGTGTTTAAAAGCTTTTTGGGCGTGAGATAAGTCCCTTCTTACTATGTTGTTTCAAAGCGGCTTAAACAATCACAGATATGGATTATAATCTAGGCAATATAAATGAATGCGAGAAGGTAAATTGCGAGAAAGTAAATTGACACAAGGCTTATAGTGGTTCGAGGTGGTGTAATCCCTTAATCCACTCTTCTCTGTGAAGATTGGAGGAATTCACTATTGTTTTCACAGATACAATAGTATGATTGTCCTTGACTTCCAAAGCTTCACAATCTACAAGACTATCACTCCTTGACTGCAACAACTTTAGTGATTTAGTCTCTTTCACTGCTCCTTCAGATCAGATCCTTCAGCAGCTATTACAAACACAACTCCTTCTCAGATGACTTTTGATTCAGTTGCTTCAGTTTATTGTGAATGAGATTCACAAACTTGATTGATCAATCTCAGTGCTGAATATGAAATTGTAGTTCTGATGTCTGAGTTGATCTCTAGATTTTTTTATTTTTATTTTTAACCATAAATTTTTATTTTATTAAAATGGAAAAGAATAAAGTGCTACAGAGTCAATACCACATCCCGGCCCGCCCCAAGTACGTGATAGAGTGCATAGCATGGCCTCCTTAAACCCTATGCGTGGCAAACCCAGTGTAGGAAATCCAGCACATAGGGAAGAGTACTCGCTCTATGCACCCCCAAAATCCCGGCACCATAAATATTACAGTCAAACACATCCAAATTATCCTCCACTTGATACTTGTCCTTGCTTAAGCACAAGAGATAACACAGTTGAATCCGCATAGCAATTCCAAGGAAAAAAATAGCCCGTGTATCCGACCAAGGTATGAGCCAAAGCCTCCGAACAAGCGCTGAAGCATTAAAAGCGGTATCACTCCTTCTCCACCTTGTCCTTGCTACTACTGACCCAATGCATGGTTACACTGCACAGAGAGAAAGATGATAATCCCAAAAATAGCTAAAGAAGATAATAACCCAAAAAAGGGGACAAGGACACCTGGATTGCACCCCTAACAGGATGATAGGGGTGCCTCCAAAGTTGAATGCCAATCCCAGTCCTATGCACTGAACCCTTTCTGTTGACCTCCAGCATTCTGCTTATATGCGTCCCGTTCAAATAAAAATGCCCGGTCCAAGCTAGCCATGCATGAATCCTCAAAATGCAAACGCCGGATAAAGCATAGAAATCAGAGAGCCATAAAAAATAAATCATTATGCAAAGAATCCAATAAAGGAACATGTACACCTGAATTGCACCCCTAACATCATGATAGGGGTGCTTCCAGAAATCCACGCCGGCCACCTCCCCGGAAGAGGTGCCCGAATCTGCCCGCAGCATAAAAGCATAAAAATTAGTGAAAAAGTGTAATACGTGCCAATTAGTGAATAGACGATGGATAGAAAACACCTGATTTGCTCCCCAACTAGAAAAGGAGGGGTGCTTCCAGGCTGGAGGAGCCATTCGCATCCAAACATGACAACGTCGATGTGGAAAAGTCGTCTCCCCTCTTTCACAAGTGAAGAGTGCTTCCCTAGTTGTCTGCAAATTGACAGAGTATCTGCTTGATTTTCTTTTTCTTGTTGTTGTTTTTATCTGTCTGTCAATGCCTTCTTATAGCCTTGAATATCCTGGATTTGAAATTCCGTCCGTTGGCTATATTTATGAGGGGAATAATCCTTGATTTTATTCTTGATTCCCCCTTAATTATATTCTCCTAGATTTTAGTGATCGGATTTTTCTTCAAATGTATAGCAGAAAATCCGTCCTTGATTGATCCTCTGTTGATTGTGCATTAAATGTATGATCCTCTGAATCTTCATCACATTTCAATTCTGTTCTGGTAAGGATTACTTCGCCGTTCTCTGAACGGTCCAGTTTAGATCTTTGCCGTTTAGATCTTCCTTCACTGTTTTTCCCTTCACTTTGCTGAAAATCAGTTTACTCTGCCGATTCACTGTTTCCTTCCCCACTTCATTTTAAGGAGAATCTTTGTACTTCACTGATCATTGATTTGGGAGAGATCAGTGTACACCATATTTGAACATTAGGTTTCATGACTTGAACCATAACTTAGACTTATCCAAGGTCATCACAGACTTCCTTGGTTATAAGTCATACCATTAAGTCTTCATTGCTTCTCTGCATGTACTTGGCTGGCTTCACTCTACCGAATGTTTGTTTTACTTTACCGTCCTACCAACTAGTACAATACTTGGCTGACTTAACTTATACAATATGTCAGACTCTAAGTAAAGACTTATACAGAGAATTCTAACTTATTTCAGGCTTGCTATAACAGCTAGTATGGCCATCATCAAAACATAATAAAATGTTCCTAACATTTACTGACGTAGAAAATTGGTTTTTGCACATTTCCCTGCTCCTTGAGGAGGACGGCACTGATGGCCTCGCCGCACACTGCCAGATAGGCAAATAGGGTATCTCCTTGTCGTGGTGAGGTTAACGTGGGTAGCTCGGCTAAATAGGCTTTTTGGTCCTCGAAGGTTTGCTGGCACTCTTCATCCCACTTGAACAGATTAGCTTGTTTTAGAATCTTAAAGAAGGGGAGGGCCCGCTGGGCCGATTAGGACAAAAATCATCCGAGCACGGCCATTCTTCCTATCAGCTTCTGAACTTTCTTGATGTTTCTCGGTGTCAGCATAGTTCTTAAAGCTTCTACTTTGTCCGGGTTAGCTCTGATGCCTTCCTGCGATATCATATATCCTAGGAACTTCCCAGTCCGGACTCCAAACGTGCACTTTTAGGGATTAAGCTTCATCTGTGAGGTTCTGAGTACGTCAAAGACTTCCTTTACATCCGTCAAGTATTGGTCCAGGGTCTTGCTTTTGATTAGGATGTCATCTACATATACCTCCATACACTTGCCAGTCAAATTTTCAAATATATTGTTAACGGCCATTTGGTAGGTCACTCCAGCATTTTTAAGGCCAAATGGCATAGTCTTGTAACAATATGTCCTAAATTCGGTGATGAACGAGGTCTTTTCGGCATCCTGTGGGTCCATGAAAATCTGATGGTAACCCCTGTAAGCATCTAGGAAACAAAAAACTCCAAAGCCTATGGTCGAATCCACCATTCGGTCTATATTGGGTAAGGGATAACAGTCATTGGGGCAAGCTTGGTTGAGGTCAGTAAAGTCTACACACATCCTCCAACTACCGTCCAACTTCTTTCCTAAGACGGGGTTTGCCAGCCAGTCTGGGTAACTCACTTCACGAATGACGTTGGCCTGGAGCAGCTTAGTTACTTCATTCTTAACGGCGTCCATTACCTCTTACGCAAAATGTCTTTTCTTCTGGCGAACAGGCTTCCAGCTCGGATCGAAATTCAGCTAATGCATAGCTAAGGCTGGGGATAGACCAGGCATCTCTTGTATAGTCCAAGCGAACACATCCTTGAATTCCTTGAGCAAGGCTATTAGCTATCCTTTGTGAAAATCAGGGATCCATAATCCAATTGTGATGGTTCAGTCATCTTCAACTTCCCACAGACATATTTCTTCTGTTTTATCGTCCGAGGACTAGGTTTCCTCTCCTTTGGGCAGTAATTCTTCGATAAGGATCGGTGCAGACCTAGTGTCTTTGGACACAAAGTAGCTTCTCGCCTGATCCACGTTGCCATGACTTCTACGAGGCCCCCATTGGCTATGAATCTTAGGCAATTATGTGCAAGTGATATGACGGCTCGTAAACTGATCAAATAAGGGCATCCCAAAATTATATTATAAGAGGATGGTGCCTTAACCACCATCTACTCAATGAGAAGAGTCCGGCCTAGCGGAGGTCGGCCGAAGGTGGTAGGGAGGACGATGGTACCCTCAGGATACACTGGTGACTCGGAAAAACATAACAAAGAGGTAGTTGCTGGGACTAACTAAAAGCTATTTAAGCACATCAAAGTAAAATAGAATAGTACAAAATACTAACCGCGCTTCTGGTGTCAATGCAAATGCTTCTTACCAGATTTAGATCCACCAAGGCTTCGATCATGAGGCCATTGTTGTTAATTACCAAGGGGATAGGGTCTCCAATATGGTAAGCCACCTCCTTGAGAAATCGTTGCCATTTCTAGGACTTTGGGGTCCCGGAGTATCGATCATCTTCTTGTGTCAGGACCTGACCATCATATTTACTAGAGATGGTGTTCACGCTCTACATCTTCAGGAAGATTCCACAGACAAATTACTCACAAAAAAGAGGTCCTCCTTCTAGCGCCAATTGATGATTCAAAGATTATCTCCGTCAAATTTAGGGTTCTTTCTTTTGGTGATAGCCTAAAAAACTCCCAGAATATGAAGAACGACAAAATGAAGGGGATGATTTGGGGTGTTCTATACTGCACTTACGAAGTTGTATCTCAAGCTGCCTACATATCCAATACTTGGATTGGAATGAAGTCTTCGAAGTTCCTTAAGGATGGTTTATATAGAGGGGCTCGTGCCATAGAGTTAGCGTGTAGTGTACAGGAGATGGACTCTGATTACCGTGTTCCCTAAGGAAAAAGATTACGTTCCGTTAATCTCCTTGATTTCAGGGGATAATTATGGTATTTGAATATTGTATTAAGTGATAGATATTGGAGCCTTTATGTCCAGATTCTTTCCAAAGTTAGCTGTTAATTGAGCGTGTCGATAATATAGCTAAAAGACAGACTCTAGCCGACATAGTTGGCCTGAGCTGAACCGACCGACCAGTGGAGGTCGGGGAGGAAGGCCGAGCTGGTGTAAGCTCGGCCTCTTATACTTTGTAAATCAGGGGATCCCGGAGTATCGATCATCTTCTTGTGTCAGGACCTGACCGCCATATTTACTGGAGATGGTGTTCATGCTCTACATCTTCAGGCAGATTCCACAGACAAATTACTCACCAAAAAGAGGTCCTCCTTCTAGCGCCCATTCATGATTCAAAGATTATCTCCTTCAACTTTAGGGTTCTTTCTTTTGGTGATAGCCTAAAAAAACTCCCAAAATATGAAGAACGACAAAACGAAGGAGATGATTTGGGGTTTTCTAGACTGCACTTGCGATGTTGTTTCTTAAGCTGCCTACGTATCCAATACTGGGATTGGAATCAAGTCTTTGATGTTCCTTAGGGATGGTTTATATAGAGGGGCTCGTGCCATAGAGTTAGCGTGTAGTGTACAGGAGATGGACTCTGATTACCGTGTTCCCTAAGGAAAATGATTACGTTGCGTTAATCTCCTTGATTTTAGGAGATAATTATGGTATTTGAATAATTGTATTAAGTGATAGAGATTGGAGCCTTTATGTCATGATTCTTTCCAAAGTTAGCTGTTAATTGAGCGTGTGGAAAATATAGCTAAAAGAAAGACTCTGGCCGACATAGTTTTCCCGAACTGAACTGACCAACCCGTGGAGGTCGGGGAGGAAGGTCGAGCTGGTGTAAGCTTGGACTCTTATACTTGGTAAATCAGGGGGACTTAGGCTGACGGATGAGGTTGGACATCGGTTGGATAGGATGTAAGCGACGCCCAACCTTAAGTGGTTGGTCATAGAGCTCGAATCTGCACCGGTCGACATGAAAAAGATAAGGCGACCAGCCGGACTACTAGTCCGGTTACTAGGATGTCCAGTGCCATCTCTCCCCTTCTCTTATAAGCGGGTGGAGTTTGAGATTCATACGAATCTTGAGAATGCAGCTAACTCACCTGGAGACGAATTGGAGGATTAGAATGATATCTAAGTTGAGGTGGAGGTTCCAGAACTTACACCTGAGGATAGACAACCAGAATCTATTGCCACCAGTAGACCGAAAATAAATATTCAGAAACCTGCTCGCTACACTGACATGGTAGCATATGCTTTTCCAACTACCGGAGATAATATTCCATATAACTTTAAAAAAGTTGAGAAAAGTGTTGAAAATGAAAATTGGAAGATGGCAATGTAGGAAGAGATGCAATCTCTTCATCAGAATTAGACTTGGGAACTTGTTCCACTTCAAAAAGGCAAGAAGGCGATTGGTTGCAAATGGGTCTATGCCAAGAAGGATAGTGCTCATGGCAGGGACAATATTAAATACAAAGCTAGACTTGTAGCAAAAGCCAATGCTCAGAAGGAAGGTATTGACTACAATGAGATATTTTCACCCGTTGTTAAGCATTCATCTATACGAATGCTGCTAGCTTTGGTTGCACAATTTAACCTTGAGCTTGCTCAACTTGATGTCAAAACTGCATTCCTACATGGAACTTTGGGCGGGGAGATCTATATGGCACAACCTAAAGGATTCAAAGTTGCAGGTCGTGAAAACTGGACTTGCAAGTTGAGGAAATCACTTTATGGTCCAAGCGATCTCAAGATAGTGGTATAAGCATTTTGATAGTTTTATGAAGAAATGAAGTACAAACGCGATCAAGTATGATCACTGTGTCTTCTTGAAGAAGCTCCGAGATGGTACATTTGTCTATTTGCTCTTATATGTTGATGATATGCTGATTGCATTAAGAGAAAGGTGGAGATCGACAAATTGAAGGCTAAACTGAGTTCAGAGTTTGAGATGAAAGATCTTGGAGAAGCCAAAAAGGTTCTCAGAATGGATATCCGTAGATACAAGTTGAACGGCACAGTCTGTTTGACACAGACTCAGTATCTGAAAAACATACTTCGGAGGTTTGGTATTGATGACAAGACAAAACCTGTCAGTTCTCCACTGGCCCCGCATTTCAACTTGAGTGCATCTATGTCTCAAATGGATTCTATTCCATATGCACATGCAGCTGGAGCTCTGATGTATGTAATGGTGTGTACAAGGCCTGACATTTCTCATACCGTCAGCATGGTAAGCCGGTATATCCACAACCCTGGTAAGGGACATTGGCAAGCAGTAAGATGGATTTTACGGTACATTCATGGAACAATGGATATTGGCTTGAAATTCCAGAAAGACAAGACGAATGTCAATCATATAGTCGGATACATCGATTCAGATTATGCTGGTGATTTAGACAAGCGTCGATCAACGACTGGTTACGTGTTTACCATGGCAGGATGACCAGTATGCTTGAGATCAACGCTGCAGTCAACAGTTGCTTTGTTACCACAGCAGCAAAGTATATGGAAATCACAGAAGCATTTTAGGAAGGCATTTAGCTCCATAATTTGGTGAAGGACTTAGGGATTCGTCAAGAGAAAAATGAAATTTTCTGTGACAGTCAAAGTGCCATATGTCTGGCAAAGAATCAAGTCCATCATGGTCGCACCAAGAACATCGACGTTCGATACCATTTTGTTTGGGAAATAGTAAAAGAAGGGGACATTCTATTATAGAAGACCGGGACTGCAGACAATCCGGCAGACATGTTGACAAAGGTGGTTACGAATATCAAGTTCCTTCACTTCTTGGACTTGGTCAATATTTCCCGAGTGACAGGCGCCTAAGGGTGCAAATGGAAACATCATTTTTCCAGTGGGGGAAAGTTCTCGAAGGTGGAGACTGTTGGAATTGTGGCTCATTTTCAAGAATGTGTTGTTAGCTTTTCAAATGGTTGCTAACTATTCAAATGATGGCTGCTGAAAAAAAGTCTCCCATGGCTGCTAGGAAGATGTCTTACGGAAGAAAATATGACATCATCTTCTCCTATATAAACCACCCCAATCCTCATTGTAGAAGCAACCCATTTTCAGCTAAGTATTAGCTTCCGTACAAAGCGAGGATCCTGAGAGATAAATTTGTGTGTGTAATTTTTTTTGTAGTCTGATAATTGTTGTTCCCCGTGGATGTAGGTGAATTGCCGAACCATGTTAAATCTGTGTTCTTGTTCTTCCATTTATATTTCGATGTGCTTTACTTTCGTTTCGGGTGTTTCTACACAACATGTTCTTAGACATTGGGGGGCAGATTGGTAATTATGTACATTGGTTGCTATGAAGTTTTGTGTGACCATTCCATGGAAGTTGTAGAAGATAAAAATGGCAGTGAAGCTGCCATTTTTCTGTATAACCCTTAATTAAAGTTTTAACTCATTTGAATAATTTCCCATCTGCCATTTTAGGTGTTTTTGTTAAGTTGGCATGACTATAAAAGTCACAGCTTTCTGTTAGAGTCTATGTCAATTAATAATAGTATGTAGTATAATAACTAGCAAAATGCACGTACATTGCACATGTTGGTGCTGGTGTTGGTTAAACCGATATATTTATATGAAATTTAACAACATAATTTAACATTATACAATGTTAAGTATGTGTTTATCTCATAAAAAAATAGTATAGTGTCCAATCAGCTTCCTCGTTACTCGGTCATGCATAACACATAATTTTCTTGTAAGCTGCAAAACACAGTCAATATCATCCTGTAATTGGGTAACCGAGAGCAAGTTGCAATTCAATTTTGGCACGTATAAGACATTTTTTAAGCATGAATTTCCGGGCAAAATAACACTCCCTTCATGAGTCGCCACCGTTGAACTCCCATCGGGCACTGAGCAATTGGTTGTGGATCAACAGGAGACTCAAAAAAATCGGTCACGTGATGTGTCGCTCCTTTGTCAACAATCCTCACAGATTTCCCTGTCAAGCGGACCGGTGATTTTGGATGGGTCAAAAAATTTAAAATGGTCTCCCATTGGGCTGGTGTGATATTACCGAGCCCAGATTGCTCCAAACTCTTGATTCGAGCCAAAAAGATGGGCTGAGCCGAGCCCATCACAACACCTACAACAACCGTGTTCACCTTTGGCTGAATGATAATAGAACCTGCTTCTCGCCGTCGTCCGAGTCCATCGGTCCGATCACCTCCACGGTTAATTCGGCCATGGACATGGGTGGCGTTTGGACCATCTCCCCACCATTCAGGGCATGTGTTTTCTTCATGGTTTTCGCGGTGATAAAGGGAGCACACGTCTCCGGAAAGATTAGCCGAATTCCCCCGAGTTTTCCCGTCAATTTTCAGGAAAAAAAAACCCATCATCTCTTCGCCGCCGTCCTTCTGACCACCACCGAGGTAGCCGGGGTTGTTGGAGGTGGTGAGAAAATCATCATCAAGCTTCTTTTTGGTTTCTGCAACTTCGGGCATGACCAACTCCTGAGAGTTGTTTGAACAATTGGTGCAGGCAAAGCTCCGCAATAAATTTTTTTTTTCGGAAAAGATCTCAACCTGTCTTTGATATCTATTCAAGAAGTTTGGGAAAATATTTTTCATATCATTCAACAAAACAATGGACCAGTATTTATTTATAGTACAATCTAGGATTTCCTCTCTTATCCGTAGTTACCAAACTATTCATCACTAAAATAATTACAAAATACATCATATAATATCGCAATATATCGTAAAAATTTCTCTTCTTTCTCCCTTATTCTCATAGTTGTGTTCTTCTTTTTATGTGTTTATTCCTTTGCAATTTTCTTTCCTTCGGTTCATTAAAAAATAAAAATAAAAACCTCATATATTGATCAAAGTTAAAAAAAAAAAATTTGACAGTAAAGTTATTTTTTAAACCTCAAAAACAAGGAAATATCTTTTCACACCAATTTTTATCTTATCACACAGAAATTTATTTTCAATTTCGCCCTTGCTTTTTTTATTTTACGCGCGTTCATTCTGACCAAAGTTTGGTCAGAATGTGACACATTATCCATACTGAAACATGGTCAGAATATACGTGTTGAGAGTCCACACTGGTTGATTCTGGCCATCTTTTAGATAGAATGTTTGAAATTTTCCAAACTCATATATAGTCAGAGCATCATTCAGACCAATATTGAGTCCGGATTACTCTACCCATTTAGACTAGAATTGGGTCAGGATAACAACAATATAAGAGTACCACTATTGATTATGACTGAATTTCAGACAGAATATTAAAAGTTTTTTTTACTCAATTTAAGTCAGAATGTCTTTCTGGCCGGTATTGAGTATGAAAAACATTCAAAATTCTGACTAGAATAAAATCAATATAATGATCGATGATTCGACTCAAATTGGGTCGAGAATGGTTGTTAAGGTGAATTGACCATAAATTGGCCAGAATAATATATATTTTCCGGACTCATTTACGGTCAGAATGGCAGGCGTGTGGAATATCCAAAGGAAGCCCACTCTCGGCTCTTGGTAAGTGTAAAACAACATCGGTGTGAAAAGATAGTCCCAAACACAATACTGTAATATAATTTTCAATTTCCCCGTTCTTTACAAAACAAAAACAAAAAAAGGCCGTTGTATAAGGAGATCGGATCCTCTACTGTGGCGAATTCACAGCAGACGGTGTTGTAACGAAGAAATGGCGACGTTTTGAGTCTAAGCGTCGCCATTTTGGTCCAAGTTAAAAAAAATAATTACACGGCGTCGTTGTGAGGTAAAACGACGCCGTTTTACATCACAGCACATCACAGCAAACCCCCCTTACAGCAGACGATCCGAAGTCCGAACTCATGTACCAGTATTCTTGCACTCTCTCTCCAACCCCCTCATCTTCCCTCCCGTCTCTCATGTGGAGTACATCCAAGCTATCTCAGCTTGATCAGCCCTCAATTCTATCCCGGCATTATTTATAGGCGTCTTGCTTCCTCCAACGCTCCCACTTAGTTTTACGGGTTAATTTGATTTTTAGTCCTCTAACTTTTCCTGTTTTTGTAAATAGTCCTCTTTTTGCTCCGGTAGCATTTTAAGTCCTATAACTTTCTATTTTCTGGATTTTTAGTCCTTTTTGCCAATTCATCACCGGAGCTCCGGTGAAATGGCTTAGGTGGCTGCCATGTGGATGCCAACTGTGTTGTGGGCCCCAGCTGCTCTTATTAAGTTTTTTTTCTTTTTAAATAGGAAAAAATAGATTTATAATTATCTTATCCAAAAAAAAAAATTCATTAAATTCCATATCACTTAAGTCGTCGACCCCATTTCCCAATCAGCCCCAAATCCCAACCATTTCCTTTCATCTTCCCCAAAATGCTGAATCCATGGCTATCCCCAAAATCCCCAATTTCCATCTTCAACAATAACTAAAAAATTATTCCTAAATTTTCCTAAATTGGAGTGGAATTTCGTCGACAAAATTACTTTCTATTGCACTCCAATTTCATCTATCCCCAATTTGATTTAGGGTTCATCTTCAATCGAGTACCTTCAATCGAGAAACAGTGAAGGATTTTTACGATCTGAGAATCTTCAATCGTGTATACCCAATCTTCAATTAGGGTTCATCTTCATCCATCTTCATGTTGCAAAATTTTAAATAAAAAAAACGGGTTTGCTCTCGGTTTTTGTGAAAGTTGTTACTTGATTTTGAAGCTCCGGTGAAGGAATTTGGCCGCCATGGATAAACATGAAGTATGTGGTGGAAAGAGTCCCTCAATTGTTGGTAAGTATCATGTAAATGCTACTTTGGGTTTTATAGAAAAATTTCATGCCTTTCTTAAATTGGGGACTGACGATAGATGGGCCCATTGGGCCGGGTTATCCATAATTGGGCCAGGCCCAAAGTTAGACAATCAAAATAATGGATTGGCAAGGCTGGACCGAAAGTGCTGACCAGAATAATTAGAGGAGTAGGACTCCATCATCTGGCGCATGAGAGTATCTCTGAAGACGAAGCGATTGGGCGTGCGCAAAGGTATCTCTGCAAACAGAATGCTCGTCTGGGTACAACAAAGACTGAGTCAACATCAGTTCAACCGCTTGTAGACGTGGGTAGAACCCACGACCAGTGACGTACAGAGATAACTGGTGATAACTTCCCATCAGACAAGGAAGAGGATCATCATCTACAACTTTAAAAGAAACACCCTGAACTACGAGAGGGACTTGATTCCAGTTTACCATCTAAATTGGATACGTAGGCAGCTCTCTCAAAGAGTTCAGTCCAAATTATACATAAATCTCATTGTTCTTATATTATTTTCCTAATTAGAATTACCCAATTACCCGATTGTAATATTCAGACTACATCATTTGGCGCTAGAAGGAGGGCCAATTCTAGTTAGTGAGTAATTATTACAGTAAAAATGGCAAGAAATCAAGGAAATTCAAAGAAGCAACAAAATCAAACAGAAAAGGAAAATCGAACCGGTGAAAAGAGCCCAGATCGAAATGATCAAGAAACAGGAAAGAAAATTATGGAGGAAGGACAGACAAGCAATCCAGACGCAGTTAAACAGATGTTGGTAGAAAACCTTGCAAATCTAAAAGGTGAAGAGATAAAAGCCATATTTGAGGCAGTTTTGAAAGCGAGAAATCAAGATAATGATATCTCCAAAGCACATACCCCGCTTCAAGTGGCTAAAAAAGAAAAGCAAGAGGCAGAATCTAGCATACAAGTGGTAATTACTCACCCAGGTGGTGATAACGCCAGAGCAGAGTTAGATGCTATGCTTAAGCCTAAGCAAGACGAATTTAGGCTGGTGTCTCCTTTCTCTGAAGACATCGATGCGTTTCCGTGTCCTCCAGGATTTAAGATCCCACAGATCCAGGCATATGACGGAACTAAAGACCCATACAATCATATGCATCAGTACATCTGTTCTCGGTGAATTTTATGATTTATATCGCAATATTTCAAAACAATAATCCCCGTGTTTTAGTAATTTTTATAGAAAATTACGTATTAAATGAACAAATGGAAGAAATGGTCTTAAAGTTATAAAAAGTATAAAACGTGCCAATTACGTGCTTAAAATGATGGTTTTATGTTGATTTGAGTTGTGTTACACTTTGGTATGCTTTCAATGACGTGCAGGTGTTAAATGCGGCTGAAAAAAAGTTGATTTGAGGTGTTTAATCGTGCTTAGAAGGTGGAAGTTCCAGCATCTGAACGAGCGTCCATCAAGAGAAGATCTCGATTCAAGGATGTTGAGGATTTTGCTGAACTAGCGTCCAGCCTAGACGGGCGTCCACTATTCTGGACGGGCGTCTGGGAGAAGGAATTGTGACTCAGAGTCTGATGATTTTCAGCAAACTGGCGTCCAATTTTGTATAGGACGTGAGTCCAATCCCAGCTCCGCCCGACTCGAATATGCTTTGCACACTGGACCGGCGTTCACCATATCTGGACGGGCGTCCAATGCCGTTTTTTGACCAAGCCGACTTAGAATTCTATAAATATGCTTGTTGACTAAACCCTAAAGACATCATTATCAGCCGCATATTTCACACAGGAGAGCAGCTGCACCAAACCCTAGGAGATTATGAGTTTCTTCCTTTCAACCATGTCTTGGATCATCACAAAGATGCAAGGCTAAGCAATTCGCAGTAGAACAGCTGGAGGATATCACATCAACATCACCACAACCACGGATTGTTAGGTTATCTTTATTTATGATTCGAATATTGTATTTTATTTATCGATTGGTATTTGGATTGATTGTTAAGTGTTTTGTTAGATAGGAATATCAATGAAACCATATGTTAATTTGAATTTGTATGGAAGTATAATTCAACAATAGAATCTCTTCAATTGATACAATTAATAATAATTTGAGGAATCATTTATTGTTAAATGGGTTATATAATTTGGGAACAAATTAATGATCTTGTGCTGTATGTTTAATTGTTTTGCTTGGAAAAGAAAACAAAACCCTAGAAATTGAGTTAAAGGAATTTAATCGATTTTGAGATAGATCATACCAATAAAATCGTATCCTGATCATAAAGTGGTTGTGTGATTGTTGTGTGGTTGATTCTAGTTGTTTTACTGTTCTTTTAACTATTTGATAAATCAATTCGTTCGTTATCAACTTTTATTGCTACGTTTAGTTATTTTAAAAGTCTTAGTTTTTCGCCTACTGTTTTCTGCATATTTCCGTTTCCAGCACGATATCAGATGCCCGTCCACCCTAAGTGGGACGCCCGTCGATTCTAAGTTTCTCTGTTTTTCTTTGTTTTAGTCATTGTTCTTCGTTTCTGTTTTATAATTAACGTCAGCCTTAGTTTTAGGTAATAATTAGTGACATAATCGATTTAATAACTATACTGTAATCCGATAATTATACGATTCCCTTAGGACGACTCGGTAACACCCTATACTACGAACCTTATACTTGGGGTGTTCCGATAAAATAAATCTAAAACTAGTTTTATCGAACAAGTTTTTGGCGCCGTTGCCGGGGATATGATGAATGAGGAAGTGCATGCCATGGAGAACCAGAATCAACCTTTCAGAAGCTTCAATCAAAATTCTGGTCAATCAAGCTACACTCAAAACCGTAACTATTCGGGAAACCTTAACTTTCGAGCCAATCAAGACGACCGATAACTCACTAGTAATCGGTACCGATAACTTTCGGCTCGAGTGTCTGTTTGGCACGCAGGACCCCAATTCGGAAAGCTCGTTCCGACGCCGACGACGTGGTGAACTGCCTAAGGCCGTTCGACACCGTTTTCGAGGTCAAAATCCACTGTTTTCCCTTCCATTTTAGCCCTAGAAGATTTCAACACGTTTTTTTTTCACCGTCTTAGTGTTTTTCCTGTTTTAAGTTTTCCGTAGGTAGGTTTCTTTTCCTGTTTCTGTTTCTATATCTTCTCTGAATTAAAACAAAATAAAATAAAATAAAATAAAATAAAAACTCTTTCATCAACCTGATCTATTGTCAGTGTTGACTTTTCTGTTTTGCTTCCCTGGTTTATGCAAACCAGGAGCAAAAAGGGACCATTATTATACTGTCCTGAGCCTGAACGGGACATTGTCAAGAGAAGACTTTTCCCAAATCCTGACAACATGAGCAAACACGGTTCTAGCGATAACGAACCGGAGGACCAAGAGAATAATAACCAAAATCCTCCTGGCATGTATCCCGCTCAATTAAACGTAATCCTGATGCAAATGTTGCAAAACCAGCAACAGCAGCAAGCCTGGATAAACCAGCAAATGCAACAAAAACCTCATGCACCAGTTGCACATCCACCAGTAAATTAGAATGTTCACAAAGACAATGGCCCCAGCGGTCAGTATTTGTTGTCTTGCAGACCCTTATGCGCAATATCTTGATCAAGACTTCTTGGAAGGGCATAGACCAATTCGGCCTCCGGAGATGGGAGGAATGCATTTTTATTTAAAGAATGGAGTTGTGGGGATGGTCCAAAATAGTTCATTCCATGGCACTGCTTCAGAAGACCCACATGACTTCTTGTCTACTTTTGTGCAAATATGTGAAGCGGGTCACTACCACAGCGTTCCTTCGTGAAGTTGTTAAATTGAAACTCTTCCCGTTTGCTTTGAAAGGTGAAGCAAATCGATGGTTTAAGTCCTTACCCCATCACTCTCTTCATAACTGGGCTGATGTTAAAAGAGCCTTTGCTCAAATTCGTTTCACTGGAGCGATAATGGACCGTAACGAGATATAGCTACTTTGAGCAATTAGAATGAGAGAGTGTGGGAAAGGCACAGGAGAGGTTGAATTTGTTAATGAGGAAATGCCCTAACCATGGATACAATCGACATGAACTTCTAGAATTATTCTATCGGTGTTACTCAACCCAATAGAGATTACCTAGATTCCTGACTCATGGATCGTTTTAGGGGAGGAGATGATGCGCGCTTGCTAGGGTAGCGAAACAATAGCCAAGAATAACATGTGCGCTACTCAAAAGAAGACCCATGTTAGTGGAAGCAAAAAGGAGGCTGCTGCAAGTAACTCAGAGACAAAAATGCTAGTTGCTCAAATGGAAATAATGAACAAGCAACTAGCCAACCTACAAATGAAGCAGCAAGAGGGGCCAGCAGAGGTGAATTACTCAGGCATGCAGGCCGGGAATATGATGAATGAGGAAGTGCATGCCATGGAGAACCAGAATCAACCTTTCAGAAGCTTCAATCAAAATTCTGGTCAATCAAACTACACTCAAAACCTTAACTATTCGGGAAACCCGTGAAATAGTTATTATACACCACCTGGTGCATCCAATAACCAAAGACCCCAAGGTAACTGGCCTCAAACGCAAAATCAACAGCCCACCTATGTCTCTCAGAAGAAATTTGATGAGCTAGTAGACATGGTGAAAACGCTAGCCACCGGTCAAAAAACGATGGAGAGACAGATTGGTCAGATGGCTGATCAACAAGCGAGCAGACCTCAAGGAAAACTGCCTAGATATACAGATAAAAACCCTAGGGCAGATGTCAGTGCTTGTAATGCCATCACACCGCAATAGGATTATGGACAAGAGGAGGAGTTCAATGCAGTCACCCTCAGAAGCGGTAAGACAGCTGGACCCGAAAAGTTATCGGGAAACTAGTAGCCCCTCCTGACGCCATGAGTTCAGGAGAGGGTAAGCAAGAGATAAATGCCAAAGGAAACAACAGTGAGGAAGAGCTGAATGATGATTCTTTGGGAGATATTGATGAGGATGCTGAGAAGAGAAGTCAGGTAGCTGAGACCCTGACTAAAAAGAAAACTGAGAAGTTTGTCAGATGGAAAGATAAGGAGGACGAAGCCATTAAAAGTCAAACTATAATCAATCATTCGAAAACCCTTCCTTATCCAGCAAAGAAAAGAGAGAATATCTTGAACTCTGACAAACAGTATGTCGGATTGAGCCAGATGCTTAGAGATGCTATGGTGACTATGCCACTTGCTGAGGTATTAACTGAGATGCCTAAATGCTTTAAGTATTTTAAGGATGCCTGTGGAAGTAAGAAGAAGCTAAAGGGAATGGCAGAAGAAGTGCTAAGAGAAGAATGTTCAACGGTTTCACAGAGCGTTGCAATCAAGCGAGATGACCCCGGACGACCTTCAATCTCTTGCATGATTGAAGGCCACACGTTCCACAATGTCTTATGCGACTCAGGGGCATCTGTCAATGTGATGCCATTGAACGTCTGTAAGAGTCTCGGGTTGGACAAAAGGCTAAGGGAGCGTCCCGTCTCTCTTCAGTTGGTAGACCGATCTAGCCGTTTAGCAGCTGGTTGTGTTAACAACGTCCTTATCCATGTTAAACATTTAGTTTTTCCAACTGATTGGGTCATACAGGATTACCGGTCTGACAAGGAGATGCCCTCGATTACGGGCGGCCTTTCTTGAACACTACGCCTCCACCATTGACTTTGGCGGCCAAATCACTGAGAGTAGAGGACACTTCATTACCCTTGAGCAAGGAAAATTTACGTGGAAACTCCAACCAGTGAGATTTCATTCATTGAAGCAATCTATGGAGATGAATCCGACCACGATGAAGAGCTCACGGAGATAGGAGCCCTGGATGTTATAACTCAACAACTTGCGCACACCGAGCCTATGAGTGAACGAAAAATGCGGGACATTCCAGGGATGGCTGACAATGATTTGAAGGAGCTCAACCAGCGGACTTTAACCTTGCGAGAGGAGGAAGTTTTAATGGGTAGTTGGGACGAAATAGATTTACGGAAAGAAACTACCAATTGGGAGTTGGATGATTGGGAGCGATTTTTGTAAGAGCTTGAAGAAGAAGAACTTAAGAAGATGGTTAAGCATAAGAAAGAAAAACGGAAGTCGATAGGAAGATTCCTTTAGATGATGTCATTCAATACCTTTCAGGGTTACACCTCGGGGAAGATGAGGTGTTTTTCACCAACCGGTCCAAGCTCACAAGGAAAAAGGTGGTCCCTTAAAATCTAGTATCGAGCAACCACTGCGACTTAGATTTGAAACCACTTCCGCAGCACCTAAAATACATCTTCCTTAAAGATGGTGATAAGTTGCCCTTGATCATCTCGTCTAAACTCGAGCCGGAGCAAGAAGCAGAATTAATCAAAGTGCTTGAAAACATATCCTCGCGTTCGGATGGCAGGTGGGCGATATCAGAGGAATCAGCCCAGACGTGTGCATGCATAAAATTCGAACGGAGGAAGGAGCGAAAAAGGTCGAGACAACCTCAAAGGAGGCTAAATCCGCACACGCAGGAGGTTGTCAAAAGAAGATCATCAAATGGCTTGACATGGGAATTATTTATGCCATAGCCGATAGTGAGTGGGTCACCCCACTCAAGTTGTGCCAAAGAAGGGGAATTACAATGGGAAAAAACGAAAAAGAGAAAAGTAGCTTTACGCCCGTGACGGGCTATAGAGTCTGCATAGATTATCGTAGACTTAATGAGGTTACTGCCAAAGATCACTTCCCCTTACCCTTCATTGACCAACTTCTCAAGAGCCTGAGTGGTCACAAGTACTATAGTTTCCTTGATGGCTATTCTGGCTACTTCCAGATAGCCATTGACCCTAATGACCAGGAGAAGACCACGTTTACGTGTCCATCTGGCACTTTTGCTTTTCGCAGAATGCCATTCGGCTTATGCAATGCACCCACGACTTTTCAACGGTGCATGTTAGCCATTTTTTATGGGCTTGTGGAGCAGTGCATGGAGGTCTTCATGGATGACTTCTCAGTCTATGGCGACAGCTTTGATGAAATCTTAAAGAATCTAGATATGGTGCTCCAACGTTGTGTTGAGAAAAATCTGGTGCTTAACTGGGAGAAATGCCATTTTCTAGTCGAAGAAGGGATTGTTTTGGGACACAAGGTGTCCAGTGATGGTATTCAGGTGGATAAGGCTAAAGTAGAAGCCATTGAGAGAATGTCGTACCCGAAGACAGTGAAGGAGGTACGAGGATTTCTGGGACATGTGGGCTTCTATCGGCGTTTCATTAAAGACTTTTCGACGATAGCAAAGCCATTATCCAACCTGCTGAAAGAGGAAGTGGAGTTTTTGTTTGATGATGGGTGTAAGACAGCTTTTAATAGCTTAAAGGATAAGCTAACCAGTGCCCCCATTTTAATCGCGCCCGACTGGACTAAACCTTTTGAATTAATGTGCGATGCCTCTAACTACGTAGTGGGCGCAGTTCTAGGGCAGAGGATTGACAAAAAGTTCAGGCCGGTTTACTATGCTAGCCGCACTTTGAACCCAGCTCAATGCAATTACGCCACTACCAAGAAGGAATTCTTGGCAATCGTTTTGCTATTGACAAATTGAAGTTATCTTTAGGGTCCAAAGTGGTGGTGTGGAAAGATCACGCAGCACTACGCTACCTTATGGGAAAAGCAGACGCTAAACCAAGGTTACTCAGATGGATCCTGATACTACAGGAATTTGACCTTGAAATTAAGGACAAGAAAGGTAGTGATAATGTTGTAGCTGACCACTTATCTCGCCTCGTGAATGGGGGTGGCGAAATCCCTAAGGAGATAGGCATTGACTTTCCGACTGAGCAATTAATGAAGCTAGAGACTGTGAGGCCGTGGTATGCTGATTACGTCAACTACTTAGCAAGTGGGCATTTAGAAGAGATGACGTATCAGGAAAAGAAGAAAATTTTCAGCGACTTAAAGTATCTCGTATGGGAGGATCCATATCTGTTTAAAGTCTGCAAGGACGGGTTGCTTAGAAGGTGCATTCCGGAGCATGAACAATTGGATATTTTGGAGCAATGTCATAGTGGTCCCGCTGGTGGACACTACGGAGCACCTAAGCGATCACAAAAATCTTTCAAGTTGGTTTTTCTTGGCCTACTTTGTTTAAAAGATGTGAAGCCTTCGCAAAGGTCGTGATAGATGCCAAAGAGTAGGGAGACTCAGTAATAGGATGGAGATGCCTTTGAGGCCTATCTTGGAATATGAAGTTTTTGACGTCTGGGGCATTGATTTTATGGGACCGTTCCCATCATCATGCTCTAACAAATATATTACAGTGCAGTGTAGACTATGTTTCCATGTGGGTAGAGGCCATAGCCACCCAAACCAATGATCACAAAGTTGTAAAGAAATTCTTGCAAAAGAATATCTTTACTCGATTTGGTTGTCCTAGAGCCCTTATTATCGATGTGAAGGTTCGTGATTTTGTAATGCACCACTGGATAAAATTCTTGAGAGATATGGTGTCAAGCATAGAATTGGTACACCATACCACCCCCAAACCAGTGGCCAAGTCGAGGTGAGCAACAGAAGTCTTAAGCGGATTTTGGAGAAAACGGTAAATTCAAATAGATCCAACTGGAGTCTGAAGTTGGACGACGCACTTTGGGCTTATCGCACTGCGTTTAAGACCCCTATGGGTACGTCACCATTCCAAATGGTCTATGGCAAGGCTTGCCATCTACCAGTCGAGCTGGAGCACAAAGCTTACTGGGCTATTAAATTCTTAAACTTCGATAGCCAACTCTGTGGGGAGAAAAGATTATTGCAACTACATGAGCTCGATGAATTCAGACTTAGGGCCTACGAGAACGCCAAGCTGAGCAAGGAGAGAACGAAGGCGCTCCACGATGCAAAGATAAAATACAGAGATTTCAAGGTAGGAGAGATGGCTTTGCTTTACAACACCAGATTACATCTGTTTGCTGGCAAGCTTAAGTCCAGATGGTCCGGACCCTTTGAAATTGTCGAAGTCCATCCAGGTGGAGCAGTTTCCTTGAAAGGGTACAGCGGTCAACCTTTTAAAGTGAACGGTCATAGATTGAAAAATTATTTCGGACAACCTTACGAAGCACCTGAAGTCCTGTACTTTCAAAAGTTGGTTGACATGACTGATGTGCTGATTTGTGATGAGATCCCACCCGAATTCTTTACTTCGGATGATGACATTATTGCCCTTAACCTTAAAGATACTTCTACCATGACCCCTGCACCTATCAGTATGCCAGTGCCGCAGTTACGCAACCACACGAAGAAGAAAGTCAGTGCTGTCTGGATGGCTAAGTTCCAGGACTTAGTCGCGCACTTGACTTGTTGTTGCTCTGACCACACCGATGCTCTCCACTCTGACTCTGATAAAGGAGCGGCCCTGATCAAACCAAAGTGGCCCAATCCGGGTTGACTTTGCTGACTCTGTCAAGCTACTGACATAAAAGAAGCGCTCCTAGGAGGCAACCTAGTCTTTTAAGTTACTTTTTAGTTAAGTTTTAGGGCATTAAGAATAAAACCGTGGTGATTGGTGTGTTGGTTGTCCTTGTCCTGTTTGTGAATGCTTTATTTGCCCATCTCTATGTGCATTCATGTTTAATCATTTACCCCTTGTACCCCGAGATTATATGCTATGTTGAGTGTTGCAGATACTGTTGAGCGGTTTTTGCTAGTTAGCACTTTTAGTTTTGTTCGTGTTACGAGCTACAGCGGTTCATTCATGTTACGGCCTGACCACTGTCAACCTACAGCCCGACAACCACTTTGAAACCAGCTAAGTATTCTTTTCTTTCATCTGCACATTCTGAGGACATCATGTGATTTAAGTGTGGGGGGGTGTTTAAATTGGGTATGTTATCATGCAATATTTCTGACAATAAGTAAATGAGATTTTCTCGAAAATTTTAAAAATTTTCAAAGTAAACTTGGATAATTGTAAATCTTGAGCATGTAATTGAAACAAATGGCTTGCTAGTTGTAGGTTCCTGACAATGATTTTATGTGACTTTGAGAGATAATTATAGCATGTTTTTACTGATTTGAGATAGTAATCATTTCATATTCACGTAAGCCTTTGATATTGAAGAAAAAATTTTGAACTTTATCCATTCACTATCCTAGTGATTTATCCTAGAGAGACTTGTGCTTAATAGTAACAGTGAACATTACACCTAATTTCTAACCATGTACTGTGAATATCTGAGGTTTGAATGTGATAAGTAACACGTAACTTATTGTCAAATGAAAAAGTTGAATTTAAAGTGAATTAATTGTGTGTGTCGAAAGCTGGTCAATGATTTGAGTGCGATAGGGCATTATCACGAAATGTCCTATACCACTATGATGACCAAAAGCTCACGACAGTCAGAAAAAGCTGCCTTATGATTGGAGTAAGGTAGGGTATATCTCGAATATCCTATTCTGCTATGACAGGGCAATAGCTCATTCTGATGTGCGTTTAAATGTGGAAGATTAGTTAAATCAACTTGCACTAAGAAGTGGTATGAATTGATATAAGACTAAGTTATCGTCTATCTTATCCCCAGTATAAACTGAGTGATATGTTTTAGGGATTATCCTAATAAGTACACGGGAAGACTTTTTGTGGAATGGTTACTGCCTATACCTAGGAAAGTCATTAGGATTATTTGAACGGATTCTGTGCGAAAGAATAGTGGAGATTGAAAAGGGCTTTTTACACACACACTGAATCTATCTCTATGTTGGTAGTACTTGCTATATTTGTCGTATCTGTTGTTATGTGAGTCGAGAGCCTATGTGGATTATTGTACAGTGAGCCGGTTTTGATTGTTTTGTTCGGGACGAACAAAAAGCTAAGTGTGGGGGAGTTGTTCTCGGTGAATTTTATGATTTATATCGCAATATTTCATAGCAATAATCCCCGTGTTTTAGTAATTTTTATAGAAAATTACGTATTAAATGAACAAATGGAAGAAATGGTCTTAAAGTTATAAAAAGTATAAAACGTGCCAATTACGTGCTTAAAATGATGGTTTTATGTTGATTTGAGTTGTGTTACACTTTGGTATGCTTTCAATGACGTGCAGGTGTTAAATGCGGCTGAAAAAAAGTTGATTTGAGGTGTTTAATCGTGCTCAGAAGGTGGAAGTTCCAAAGATCGACGAGCAGCGTCCATCAAGAGAAGATCTCGATTCAAGGATGTTGAGGATTTTGCTGAACTAGCGTCCAGCCTAGACGGCCGTCCGGGAGAAGGAATTGTGATTCAGAGTCTGATGATTTTCAGTGAACTGGCGTCCAATTTTGTATAGGAGTGCGTCCAATCCCAGCTCGGCCTGACTCGAATATGCTTTGCACACTGGACGGGCGTTCACCATATCTGGACGGGCGTCCAGTGCCGTTTTTTGACCAAGCCGACTTAGAATTCTATAAATAGGTGTGTTGACTAAACCCTAAAGACATCATTATCAGCCGCATATTTCACACAAGAGAGCAGCCGCACCAAACCCTAGGAGATTATGAGTTTCTTCCTTTCAACCATGTCTTGGATCATCACAAAGATGCAAGGCTAAGCAATTCGCAGTAGAACAGCTGGAGGATATCACATCAACGTCACCACAACCACGGATTGTTAGGTTATCTTTATTTATGATTCGAATATTGTATTTTATTTATCGATTGGTATTTGGATTGATTGTTAAGTGTTTTGTTAGATAGGAATATCAATGAAACCATATGTTAATTTGAATTTGTATGGAAGTATAATTCAACAATAGAATCTCTTCAATCGATACAATTAATAATAATTTGAGGAATCATTTATTGTTAATTGGGTTATATAATTTGGGAACAAATTAATGATCTTGTCTTTGTATGTTTAATTGTTTTGCTTGGAAAGAAAACAAAACCCTAGAAATTGAGTTAAAGGAATTTAATCGATTTTGAGATAGATCATACCAATAAAATCGTATCCTGATCATAAAGTGGTTGTGTGATTGTTGTGTGGTTGATTCTAGTTGTTTTACTGTTCTTTTAACTATTTGATAAATCAATTCGTTCTTTATCAACTTTTATTGCTACGTTTAGTTATTTTAAAAGTCTTAGTTTTTGCCTCTTGTTTTACGCATATTTCCGTTTCAAAGACGATATCAGACGCCCGTCCACCCTAAGTGGACGCCCGTCCAGTTCTAAGTTTCTCTGTTTTCTGCTGTTTTAGTCATTGTTCTTCGTTTCTGTTTTATAATTAACGTCAGCCTTAGTTTTAGGTTATAACTATACTGTAATCCGATAATTATACGATTCCCTTAGGACGACTCGGTAACACCCTATACTACGAACCTTATACTTGGGGTGTTCCGATAAAATAAATCTAAAACTAGTTTTATCGAACAACATCCAAAGATATGAATTTGTATAACGCTCCAGAAGAGATGAAATGCAGGGCATTTGCAACTCTTCTAACAGAAAGGCAAGAGATTGGTTCAACAAGTTAAAACCCGAGATCCATACCAGATTTCCTAACACCGACTGGAAAGTTCATGCATGTATTCATCAAACAAGACATTTCCAGAGGAACCGTACATATTTTCTTGACCATTAGGCAAAAAAAGTGATGAAACAATGTTGCATTTTATCAAGAGATTCAACGGAGAATCATCCGAGATAGCGATTCGGATGATAAATTCTTATGACATCCTTCGTGGCGAGTCTCGAGAGAAGGACGGTTACATGCAAAGCTGGCGGCAAGAATCCAAGAAATGCGATGGAAGAATGTCTGAAATCGCATCTGAGACATTGTCAGAGAGAAGAGGATAACGAGAGCTAAGAGAGAGGAAATCACGGGATTCAAAAAAGGGAAAGAGTGATGATAGAGTCGATAAGAAGCAAAAATCTGTTTGGGATAGAGTAACCGCTCCCATTTCGAAAGTTAGGAAAAAGGTGCTTTGCGGGGCGAGAGACCTTATTCCTTTGAGCAGATCTCGTGACCAAGTTCTGGCAATTATGAAGAAGAAAGGGATCGCCAAGACTCCTTCACCATTTTGGGGTCCAATGGAGAAGATACACCATGCCCGATGGTGCAAGTATCATAAAGACATTGGACATGACTCGAGCGATCTGAGGACTGATCGAGATATGACGCAAAGAACAATGGAAGGAAAGATCGATGAGTGCATCGATCGAGCACAGGGGGACAACCCCAGAGGAAGGAGAGAATTTAAGAAATAGAACAACAATCATGATAGGTACAATCAAAGGAGACATAGAGATCCATCTCCTGATGTTGATGGGCATAGAGAAAATGCCCCAATCAACACAGTGAATACGATTGTTGGGAGGCCATGAGAAGTTAATAAAGCTGCCCAGAAAGAAAAAAGATGCAGCTCAGAAAAAGACGGAGAGGCAAAGAAACAGAAGGTGATGGGAACCGTTCAGTACGGCCCAAGAGATGCACTACCAGCAATCGTGAGCAACGAAGGATTGGTAATAGAAGCGGTCATTCAGAAAAACCTGGTCAGAAGAATCTGCGTAGACATCGGCAAAGACGAGAAGCGTGCTATATTACAGTGCGTTCCAAGCAATGAAGCTAAGGGACTCGGAGTTGACACCTGTGTCAACTCCTCTTTTTGGATTTACCGGGCCACCCATACATCCTGTGGGTTTGTTAAAGCTATTGATGACTTTTGGCAAAGGACCACAGAGCAGGACTCTGATGGTCAATTATGTAGTGGTAAAAGCTCCATCAGCTTATAATGTGATTTTGGGAAGACTAGCATTGATTGATCTGAGGGCAGTGGTTTCACCGGCACATAACAGTATGAAATTCCCCACTTTTGAAGGAGAAGCTACCGTTAAAGGGGTTGTGGATGCTGCCGAAAATTGCTATAGAGCCACAATCAGTGGAAAAATGAAGGTGCAACAGGTGACAATGGAAGATCTGGTTCCAGAGGATGAAAAGAGCTGGCAATCCAACGATCTTGTGGAATTAATAATGCTAGATGAACCGAACCATGAATCCACGATCAAGATAGGATTATGGATACCGGTGAGCGAAGCAGATCTTTGGTCGAATCTTGAAAGATTACAAAGATGTGTTTGCATGGAAAGCAAGTGACATGCATGGGTACATCAACAGAGTTGGTGTCCATAAGCTCAACATCGACCCAACCAGGAAACCAGTGAAGCAAAAGAAAAGATCGTTTGCACCAGAAAGGATACAGGCTATCTAGCAAGAAGTGGAAAAGTTGTTGTAGGCCAACATGATTAAAGAAGTTGTCTATCCAGAGTGGCTAGCAAATCCAAAGTGCTAGTCAAGAAGCGGATGGCAATTGGAGAATGTGTGTGGATTTTACTGATCCCGAACAAAGCACATCTCTAAAGATAGTTATACTTCCCTAGAATTGACAAAGCTAGTAGACTCTACAGATTGGTTATGAAATCTTTGCTTTCTTAGATGCTTATAAGGGATATCATCAGATTATGATGGACCCTGTAGATCTTTGTAAAACCGCTTTTATTATCGAATTTGGTTCCTACTACTATGTGTCTATGCCTTTCGGATTAAAGAATGCAGGGGCTACCTACCAAAGGGCAGTCAATACCATTTTTAATCAATAGATTGGCAAATCAATGGAAGTATATGTGGATGACTTATTGATCAAGAGCAGGACTCTTGACCAATATTTGAAAGATGTGGCAGAAGTTTGTCAGGTTTTAAGACAAACATGAATGAAATTGAACCCAAAAAAGTGTACTTTTGGAGTGAGGTCGGGCAAATTTTGGGGTTATATGATATCTAAAGGCGGTGTCGAGGCCAACCCTCATAAATTGGAGGCTTTGAAGACCATGCACGAACCGAAGAATATTAAAGAAGTTTAGCGATTAACAGGAAGATTCGCGATGCTAAACCGATTCTCATCGAATCGCTGAAGTCATTGCCATTCTTCAAAATTCTCGTGAAGGCCAGTCCATTTGAGTGGAATAAAGAATGTAAGCAGGATTTTTAGGATTTAAAAGATCATATCAGTCAAGCGCCAACTCTAACTCCTCCTCGGGAAGGTGAGATACTATTTCTTTACTTGTCTTTTTGCAATGAAGCGATAAGTCTTTGTGTTAGTGAAGCAACACGGCATGATACAAAAACAGATATTTTTTGTAAGCAAAGCCCTACAAGGACATGAGATTAGATATTCTGAGGTGGAAAAATTGGTTTTAGCCCTAGTACATGCCACAAGGAAATTAAGACCATACTTCCAAAGTCATCCTGTGATTGTGTTGACAAATCAACCTTTAAAGCAAATTTTGGATAAACCAGACAAGTCTGGAAGGTTAGAAAAATGGGTAGTTGAATTGGCAGGGTTTGATATCGAATACAAACCAAGAACAACAATTAAATCCCAAGCATTAGCCGATTTCTTGGCAGAAGAAAAAAGCCTTGGCTATAGAGCAAAAGGCTGAGCAAAAATAGGCTAAGAAGAACAAAACTGAACAGTGGCAGCTTTATGTGGACGGAGCTTCCAACAAAGAAGGAGCAGGAGAAGGACTTCTACTCATTAGCCCAAAAGGTGAAGAATTCCCATATGCTCTACATTTTGACTTTCAAGCTACTAACAATGAGGCAGAATATGAAGCTTTGATAACTGGATTAAACTAGTACGAAGTTAGGTGTGCAAAATCTGAAAGTTTACGGACTCTGGTGGTAACAAATCATATTAAGGGAGAATACGAGGCAAAAGAAGGCCCCATGAAAAATATCTCTTGATGGCACAAAGGAAATTGCAAAATTTCTTAATGGTAGAAGTGGAACAAATAACTCGGGCCCAAAATACCAGAGCAGATGCTTTATCAAAGCTAGGATCGAATTTCTTATCCAACAAAAATGTGTTAGTTGAGAAGTTAAAGCAGAAGAGTTGTGATGAAATTGAAGTACAACCAATATAACAGGCAGAAACCTGGATGGATCCGATTGTGATGTATTTGAGAGATGGAAGACTTCCTGAAGATAAAATACGCTTTAAAAAGCGATAAGACTCTCAGCCAGGTATGCTCTATTCAAAGATGTGCTGTACAGAAAATCTTATGCAGCACCTTGGTTGAGATGCGTTACTCCAGATGAGGGAGATTACGTACTAAGAGAAATCCATCTCGGAATTTGTGGAAATCGTTTGGGAGCCAGAGCTCTAGCCAGGAAATGTAGGCTTTACGGGTATTACTGGCCAGAAATGCAAGACGACGCAGAGAATCTGGTCAGAAGTTGCAGGACATGCCAGGTGCATAGCAATTTATCACATAATCTTGTACATAAGATGATACCAATTGTATCTCCAAGGCCTTTTGATCAATGGGGAGTAGACTTAGTGGGTCCACTACCCCGAGCACCAAGAAATTTCAAGTTCCTAGTGGTGGCAGTGGATTATTTCACCAAGTGGGTGGAAGCTAAACCTTTAACCACCATTACAGCCAACCAAATACAAAAGTTCCTATGGAGAAATATTCTATGCAGATATAGAATTCCTAAAGTTCTCATCTCTGATAATGGCACACAATTTGAAGATCAAGGAGTGCAGGCCTGGTGCACAAACCTAGGAATCTCCCAACACTTTACATCAGTGGCCTATCCCCAAGCCAATAGGCAGGTAGAGCAGACCAATAGGCAAATAAAACAGGGACTGAAGAAAAGATTGGAACAGGAGGGATCTCATTGGGTAGACCATCTCCCAAATATCTTATCGGCATACAGGACTGCACCGAATACAGCCACACAGGAAACTCCATACTCCTTGGCATACTGGATCTGGCGATGATACCAGCGAGAGATTGGACACAAATCTCCAGGATGTAATTATACGTCGAGAAACACAAGAGGTAGACATCTTTTGCACGTCAAGGATGAGTTGGAGCACAAAAGGGACATAGCCTTGATCTGAGATAGCCAAATACAAGCGAGAGGATTGCTCAAGATTACAACTCCAAAGTTAGAGGTGCGTATTTTAAAGAAAGCGATTTAGTTACGAGGCGAAATGATGCTAGCAAGCAAGGTCCCACTGAAAGCTAGACCCAAATTGGGAAGGTCCTTATAAAATTATCAAAGTGCATGGAAAAGGATCTTATCAACTAGCTAATGCCTCTGGAAAAACAATTCCTAGAAGTTGGAATCTTTGTTCACCTAAGGAAAATTTTTCCTTAGGATAATTTTATTTCCTTGAGTAATGCTACGTTGAATTATTATTCCCTTTTTAATTTTGTGATTATACGAGTGAATATTTTTAACTTGTGTTGGAACAAGAAATTAAAGACAGGATGCTTGATTGTCAATAAACTTGCAACGCAAGAGAATTCTAGGCAGAAGACCCAATTAAAAAACATAAGATTAAACTTAAAGACAAGAGACACAGGCAAAGCAAGCCCAAGAAAAGAAATATAAGTGCCAAACTTGCAGCGCAAGGGCATCTGGCCGAAGTCCCAGGTAAAAAACTCAAGTGACAAACTTGCAGCGCAAGGGCATCTAGGCAGAAGTCCTACTTAAAAAATGTAAGTGCCAAACTTGCAGCGTAAGGGCATCTGGGCAGAAGTCCCACTTAAAAATATAAGTGCCAAACTTGCAGCGCAAGGGCATTCTGGGCAGAGGACCATCTTAAAATTAATAATAAGTGCCAAACTTGCAGCGCAAGAGCATCTGGGCAGAATGTATTCAAAAACGAAAGCAAAGAACAAATACAAACATACATTTTCTATACTGTTCTTTGGATAACTCCACATAACCAACAGGACCCGCGGTGTAAAGCTGCGCAGCATTTATCAGAGTAGAACATATAAAGTCTAAGGTTAAAGTGATCTTATTTCTGGCAAGATACTCGGCGTGAGTAGCATCAATAAAGTCTTCCAATTTGTCTTTCATGGAACAAGTGTTCCAACGACCCAGATTTGCCTCAGTATTGTGCTTCACAAAGAAGAAACGCTCTGACCATTTTTTCTTAGTTTTGTCTTTGCCGGATAAAGGAATAATATGGCTTAATTTACCGGATCTACGACAGAAGTGGTACCATCCTCCACTACCCTGTGTCAATTTACACTGATAAAAGTTCCTAAATAACTTTACAGAGAAAGGCGTGGTGTTCAGGAGACACCAGATCACAAGGAATTTGACACTGTCTGGATGTATTTGACCAACCCCCAATTTATAATACTTCATTACCTCAATATACCCAGGAGGGAGAGGGAACCTTAAACCGCTATGGAGCTGATCATCATATACTGTACAAAAGCCTGCTGGGGGATTATAAGCATACTCAGTGGACTTGGGGAGCAGAACTTCAAAAGGTTCAATGCGAATTTTATAGGTTTTCAATAGACTAGCCATTTCGGTTTTGGTCATTTTACTAGCAACACCGTGACAAGCCATTATAGCTTTCGTTTTATCAAATCGATTGATTTCCCACTTTAAAGTGTTTAAGAACGCAGTGTGATCTTCTGGATATTGATGGACGATGGAATTGGGAGTAAAAATTCCAGGAGGAAGAAGATGAGAAGGCAAAAGGCACAGAAGGTTAACCCCAAAAGTAGAAGTATTTCCTAAATCAATCTGAGAGGACGGATGATCGGCCGGTATTGCAGTTTCAAAGCGAGAGATGGGGTTGGAGGAACTCACTTCCTCACTTTCTAAGGCAATCGAGACTTTTTCCTGTGATTCAAACAATTTTCCTACAGAACCACTAGAGGCAGTATTGGCTCTCAAACTCATGAACGAAACAAAGATTCAAAGGAAACAGGAGAACAATGTAGAAACGAAACTTACTTGTAACTGCCGAAGTGCAATTCCAAAGGTCTGATATAGAGGTGTTGTTTGACAAGAGAGGTGATTATATGACAAGAAGGGGATACGACGCAAGGGTTCAATTCACATTTATAATAATGACTAAGTGTGACTTGGCCTCATTTCACGATATAATAATAACAGAAGTTAAAGCGTTTCAGACTAGGGCGGCTGTGAAGCAGTCCACTCTAGTCTGGAGGGACTTATGACGATAGGTGGGCCCATTGGGCCGGGTTATCCATAATTGGGCCAGGCCCAAAGTTAGACAATCAAGATAATGGATTGGCAAGGCAGGACCGAAAGTGCTGACCAGAAAAATTAGAGGAGCAGGACTCCATCATACGGCTGCTGCGAGAGTATCTCTGACAGAAGCGATTGGATTGGTGGTGCGGCGGTATCTCTAATGCGAAATTCAAATCGCCTGGGTCCAACAAATACTGAGTCAACATCAGTTCAACCGCTTGTAGACGTGGGTAGAACCCACGACCAGTGACGTATAGAGATAACCGGTGATAACTTCCCATCACAAAAGGAAGAGGATCACGATCTACAACTATAAAAGAAACACCCTGAACTACGAGGGGGACTTGATTCCAGTTTACCATCTAAATTGGATACGTAGGCAGCTCTCTCAAAGAGTTCAGTCCAAATTATACATAAATCTCATTGTTCTTATATTATTTTCCTAATTAGAATTACACAATTACACGATTGTAATATTCAGACTACATCATGGACCAATTTTTATGTATTGTAGGGACCCTGTTGGTGAACCTGATTACAATTTCATACCCGGATTGTCAACGGTGTAAGAAGTGCGTAATTGAAGTGGAAATCCACAAATGCAAAGCGTATTAGGAGTTGAATTTTGAGACGAAGAAGACATCCTTCAACCATTGCGTTTGCAGTTCGCAGTTCAAAAAAATGAAGATTTCTTCCTATCACTTGCGTCTGCAGCAACGAAATTGCAGAGAATCGGGTTGTAGATAGCAAAACCCAAATGACTCGATTGAAGATGAACCCAAATTGAAATTGGAATTAGGCGAATTTAGGGCTACAATTTAGGCGAATTTGGGGAAATTAGGGATTTTGGGGAATATGATGGATTTTGGGGAAGATGAAAAAGAAATGGTTGGGATTTGGGGCTGATTGGGAAATGGGGTCGACGACTTAAGTGATATGGAATCTAATGAATGTTTTTTGTTTTTTGTTTTGTTTTGGATAAGATAATTATAAATCTATTTTTTCCTATTAAAAAGAAATTATTTTTAATAAGAGCAGCTGGGGCCCACAAAGACAGATTGGCATCCACATGGCAGCCACCTAAGCCACGTCGCCGGAGCTCCGGTGATGAATTAGCAAAAAAGACTAAAAATCTAGAAAATAAAAGGTTATAGGACTTAAAATGCTACCGGAGCAAAAAGATGACTATTTACAAAAACATGGAAAGTTAGAGGACTAAAAATCAAATTAACCCTAGTTTTACTCAGGTATTTTATTTCCTCCGATTTTTGCTTATTTTCCACGTCTCATGCATAAAGATGTCTTTGTGAATCACAAAAGGAAAACGAACATGATTTTTTTGGGTTTTCATTATTGACTTTATAGCTTCAATTTGTTCTCTGATTTACAAAAAAAAAAAATTAAATAAATAAATAAATAAATAAAAAAATAAAAAATCCTTTTTCCTCTATTTTATCTTCATTTTCATTTAGCTTATCAAAATCAGTTACTTGAAATGGCGTGTTGCTGCTTGTTGGGATGAATTGAGTTCAAAAAAGATAGTAATTCAACATGATATTATGAGAGCACAGCTCATGGATTCAAACCTCCCTGTCTCTACTCCTGTCCATTTATATTTTCCAAGCCTGTGCCTTTTGTTGGCCTTGCCGAGTTGCCGTGCCCTTTAAATGCTTTTGTTGGCCTCTGTAAGTTTTTGTGTGCCCTATGTTGATTCAGACCATACTAGCTCTTTGTATGCTTTTGTGTGCACTATGTTTGTTAAGACTCTTTATTATAGGTGCACACCTTAGGGGAAAGTTGAAATGAATTTAGTTCAAATATGTAAATTATTTAACTTTGTACAACATTGTTCAACCACACGAAGAAGAAAGTCAGTGCTGTCTGGATGGCTAAGTTCCAGGACTTAGTCGCGCACTTGACTTGTTGTTGCTGTGACCACACCGATGCTCTCCACTCTGACTCTGATAAAGGAGCGGCCATGATCAAACCAAAGTGGCCCGATCCGGGTTGACTTTGCCGACTCTGTCAAGCTCCGACATAAAAAAGCGCTCTAGGAGGCAACCTAGTCTTTTAAGTTACTTTTTAGTTAAGTTTTAGGGCATTAAGAATAAAACCGTGGTGATTGGTGTGTTGGTTGTCCTTGTCCTGTTTGTGAATGCTTTATTTGCCCATCTCTATGTGCATTCATGTTTACTCATTTACCCTTGTACCCCGAGATTATATGCTATGTTGAGTGTTGAGATACTATTGAGCGGTTTTGCTAGATTAGCACTTTTAGTGTTGTTCGTATTACGAGCTACAATGAGTTCATTCATTTACGGCTCGACCACTTTGTCAAACCTCTGACCCGACAACCACTTTGAAACCACTAAGTATTCCTTTCTTTCATCACGCACATTACGAGGACATCATGTGATTTAAGTGTAGGGGGTGTTTAAATTGGGTATGTTATCATGCAATATTTACGACAATAAGTAAATGAGATTTTCTCGAAAAATTTTAAAATTTTCAAAGTAAACTTGGATAATTGTAAATCTTGAGCATGTAATTGAAACAAATGGCTTGCTAGTTGTAGGTTCACGACAATGATTTTATGTGACTTTGAGAGATAATTATAGCATGTTTTCTTGATTTGAGATAGTAATCATTTCATATTCACGTAAGCCTTTGATATTGAAGAAAAAAATTTTGAACTTTATCCATTCACTATCCTAGTGATTTATCTAGAGAGACTTGTGCTTAATAGTAAGCGAGTGAACATTACACCTAATTTCTAACCATGTCTTGTGAATATCGAGGTTTGAATGTGATAAGTAACACGTAACTTATTGTCAAATGAAAAGTTGAATTTAAAGTGAATTAATTGTGTGTATCGAAAAGTTGGTCAATGATTTGAGTGCGATAGGGCATTATCACGAAATGTCTATACCACTATGATGACCAAAAGCTCACGACGATCGAGAAAAAGGCGCCTTATGATTGGAGTAAGGTAGGGTATATCTCGAATATCCTATTACGCTATGAGGGCAATAGCTCATTTCGATGTGCGTTTAAATGTGGAAGATTAGTTAAATCAACTTGCACTAAGAAGTGGTATGAATTGATATAAGACTAAGTTATCGTCTATCTTATCCAGTATATAAACCGAGTGATATGTTTTAGGGATTATCCTAATAAGTACTCGGGAAGACTTTTTGTGGAATGGTTCTTTCGCCATACCTAAGAAAGTCATTAGGATTATTTGAGCGGATTACGTGCTAAAGAATAGTGGAGATTGAAAAGGGCTTTTACACACACAATGAATCTATCTCTATGTTGGTAGTACTTGCTATATTTGTCGTGATCACATTTGTTACGTGAGTCGAGCCTATGTGGATTCTTATGCAGTGAGCGGTTTGATTGTTTTGTTCGGGACGAACAAAAAGCTAAGTGTGGGGGAGTTGTTCTCGGTGAATTTTATGATTTATATCGCAATATTTCATAGCAATAATCCCCGTGTTTTAGTAATTTTTATAGAAAATTACGTATTAAATGAACAAATGGAAGAAATGGTCTTAAAGTTATAAAAAGTATAAAACGTGCCAATTACGTGCTTAAAATGATGGTTTTATGTTGATTTGAGTTGTGTTACACTTTGGTATGCTTTCAATGATGTGCAGGTGTTAAATGCGGCTGAAAAAAAGTTGATTTGAGGTGTTTAATCTTGCTCAGAAGGTGGAAGTTCCAACATCTGAACGAGCGTCCATCAAGAGAAGATCTTGATTCAAGGATGTTGAGGATTTTGCTGAACTAGCATCCAGCCTGAAGCGGGCGTCCGGGGAAGGAATTGTGATTGAGTCGATGATTTTCATGAATCTGGCGTCCAATTTTGTATGGGGCGGCGTCCAATCCAAAGACGGCCCGACTCCAATATGCTTTGCATACTGGACGGACGTTCACCATATCTGGACGGGCGTCCAGTGCCGTTTTTTGACCAAGCCGACTTAGAATTCTATAAATAGGTGTGTTGACTAAACCCTAAAGACATCATTATCAGCCGCATATTTCACAAGAGAGAAGCGGCCGCACCAAACCCTAGGAGATTATGAGTTTCTTCCTTTCAACCATGTCTTGGATCATCACAAAGATGCAAGGCTAAGCAATTCGCATGAGAGAAACATTTGAGGATATCACATCAACATCACCACAACCACGGATTGTTAGGTTATCTTTATTTATGATTCGAATATTGTATTTTATTTATCGATTGGTATTTGGATTGATTGTTAAGTGTTTTGTTAGATAGGAATATCAATGAAACCATATGTTAATTTGAATTTGTATGGAAGTATAATTCAACAATAGAATCTCTTCAATCGATACAATTAATAATAATTTGAGGAATCATTTATTGTTAATTGGGTTATATAATTTGGGAACAAATTAATGATCTTGTGCTGTATGTTTAATTGTTTTGCTTGGAAAAGAAAACAAAACCCTAGAAATTGAGTTAAAGGAATTTAATTGATTTTGAGATAGATCATACCAATAAAATCGTATCCTGATCATAAAGTGGTTGTGTGATTGTTGTGTGGTTGATTCTAGTTGTTTTACTGTTCTTTTAACTATTTGATAAATCAATTCGTTCTTTATCAATTTTTATTGCTACGTTTAGTTATTTTAAAAGTCTTAGTTTTTTGCCTACTGTTTTCTGCATATTTCCGTTTCCAGCACGATATCAGACGCCCGTCCACCCTAAGTGGACGCCCGTCCAGTTCTAAGTTTCTCTGTTTTCTGCTGTTTTAGTCATTGTTCTTCGTTTCTGTTTTATAATTAACGTCAGCCTTAGTTTTAGGTAATAATTAGTGACATAATCGATTTAATAACTATACTGTAATCCGATAATTATACGATTCCCTTAGGACGACTCGGTAACACCCTATACTACGAACCTTATACTTGGGGTGTTCCGATAAAATAAATCTAAAACTAGTTTTATCGAACAACATCCAGCATATGAATTTGTATAACGCTCCAGAAGAGATGAAATGCAGGGCGTTTGCAACTCTTCTAACAGGAAAGGCAAGAGATTGGTTCAACAAGTTAAACCCCAGATCCATACTAGATTTCCTAACACTGACCAGAAAGTTCATGCATGCATTCATCACAGCAAGACATTTCCAGAGGAACCGTACATATTTGCTGACCATTAGGCAAAAAAGTGATGAAACAGTGTTGCATTTTATCAAGAGATTCAACGGAGAATCATCCCAGATAGCAGATTCTGGATGATAAATTCTTAGCAGCATCCTTCATGGTAGGTCTTAGAGAAGGACGGTTACATGCAAAGCTGAGCAGCAAGAATCCAAGTACGATGGAAGAATGTCTGGAAATCGCATACAGACATTGTCAAGGAGAAGAGGCTAACAGAGCCAAGAGAGAGGAATCCCACCGGGATTCAAAAATGGGAAAGAGTGATGATAGGTCTGATAAGAAGCAAAAATCTGTTTGGGATAGAGTAACCGCTCCCATTTCTGAAAGGTTAGGGAAAAAAGGTGCTTTGCAGGACAGAGACCTTATTCCTTTGAACAGATCTCGTGACCAAGTTCTGGCAATTAAGAAGAAGAAAGGGATCGCCAAGACTCCTTCACAATTTTGGGGTCCAATGGAGAAGATAGACCATACCCAATGGTGCAAGTATCATAAAGACATTGGACATGACTCGAAAGCGAAAGCGGGGGACTCGATCGAGAGATATAAACGCAGCAAAGAATGGAAGGAAAGATCGATGAGTGCATCGATCGAGCACAGGGGGACAACCCCAGAGGAAGGAGAGAATTTAAGAAATAGAACAACAATCATGATAGGTACAATCAAAGGAGACATAGAGATCCATCTCCTGATGCTGATGGGCATAGAGAAAATGCCCCAATCAACACAGTGAATACGATTGTTGGGAGGCCAGGAGAAGTTAATAAAGCTGCCCAGAAAGAAAAAAGATGCAGCTCATAAAAAGACGGAGAGGCAAAGAAACAGAAGGTGATGGGAACCGTTCAGTACGGCCCAAGAGATGCACTACCAGCAATCGTGAGCAACGAAGGATTGGTAATAGAAGCGGTCATTCAGAAAAACCTGGTCAGAAGATTCTGCGTAGACACCGGCAGCACAGTAAACGTGCTATATTACAGTGCGTTCCAAGCAATGAAGCTAAGGGACTCGGAGTTGACTCCTGTGTCAACTCCTCTTTTTGGATTTACCGGGCCACCCATACATCCTGTGGGTTTGTTAAAGCTATTGACGACTTTTGGCAAAGGACCACAGAGCAGGACTCTGATGGTCAATTATGTAGTGGTAAAAGCTCCATCAGCTTATAATGTGATTTTGGGAAGACTAGCATTGATTGATCTGAGGGCAGTGGTTTCACCGGCACATAACAGTATGAAATTCCCCACTTTTGAAGGAGAAGCTACCGTTAAAGGGGTTGTGGATGCTTTGCCGAAAATTGCTATCTGATCCACAATCAGTGGAAAAATGAAGGTGCAACAGGTGACAATGGAAGATCTGGTTCCAGAGGAAGAAAAGAGCTGGCAATCCAACGATCTTTTGGAATTAATAATGCTAGATGAACCGAACCATGAATCCACAGTCAGCATAGGATTATGGATACCAGCTGAACAGAAACAGATGCTGGTCAGAATCTTGAAAGATTACAAAGATGTGTTTGCATGGAAAGCAAGTGACATGCATGGGCTGTCAACAGAGTTGGTTGTCCATAAGCTCAACATCGACCCAACCAGGAAACCAGTGAAGCAAAAGAAAAGATCGTTTGCACCAGAAAGGATACAGGCTATCTAGCAAGAAGTGGAAAAGTTGTTGTAGGCCAACATGATTAAAGAAGTTGTCTATCCAGAGTGGCTAGCAAATCCGGTGCTAGTCAAGAAGCCAGATGGCAGTTGGAGAATGTGTGTAGATTTTACAGATCTGAACAAAGCCTGTCCTAAAGATAGTTATACTTCCCTAGAATTGTGAGGCTAGTAGACTCTCTGAGTTGGTTATGAAATCTTTGCTTTCTTAGATGCTTATAAGGGATATCATCAAATTATGATGGACCTGTAGATCTTTGTAAAAACCGCTTTTATTATATCGAATTTGGTTCCTACTACTATGTGTCTATGCCTTTCGGATTAAAGAATGCAGGGCTACCTACCAAAGGGCAGTCAATACCATATTTAAACAATAGATTGGCAAATCAATGGAAGTATATGTGGATGACTTATTGATCAAGAGCAGGACTCTTGACCAATATTTGAAAGATGTAGCAGAAGTTTGTTAGGTTTTAAGACAAACATGAATGAAATTGAACCCAAAAAAGTGTACTTTTGGAGTGAGGTCGGGCAAATTTCGGGGTTATATGATATCTAAAGACGGTGTCAGGGCCAACCCTCATAAATTGGAGGCTTTGAAGACCATGCATGAACCGAAGAATATTAAAGAAGTTTAGCGATTAACAGGAAGATTCGCAGTGCTAAACCGATTCTCATCGAAATCTGCACAGAAGTCATTGCCATTCTTCAAAATTCTCAGGAAGGCCAGTCCATTTGAGTGGAATAAAGAATGTAAACAGGATTTTCAGGATTTAAAAGATCATATCAGTCAACTGCCAACTCTAACTCCTCCTCAGGAAGGTGAGATACTATTTCTTTACTTGTCTTTTTGCAATGAAGCAGTAAGTGCTGTGTTAGTGAAGCAACACGGCATGATACAAAGGCCAGTATATTTTATAAGCAAAGCCCTACAAGGACCTGAGATTAGATATTCTGAGGTGGAAAAATTGGTTTTAGCCCTAGTACATGCCACAAGGAAATTAAGACCATACTTCCAAAGTCATCCTGTGATTGTGTTGACAAATCAACCTTTAAAGCAAATTTTGGATAAACCAGACAAGTCTGTAAGGTTAGCAAAATGGGTAGTTGAATTGGCAGGGTTTGATATCGAATACAAACCAAGAACAACAATTAAATCCCAAGCATTAGCCGATTTCTTGGCAGAAGAAAAAAGCATTGGCTATAGAGCAAAAGGCTGAGCAAAAATAGGCTAAGAAGAACAAAACTGAACAGTGGCAGCTTTATGTGGACGGAGCTTCCAACAAAGAAGGAGCAGGAGAAGGACTTCTACTCATTAGCCCAAAAGGTGAAGAATTCCCATATGCTCTACATTTTGACTTTCAAGCTACTAACAATGAGGCAGAATATGAAGCTTTGATAACTGGATTAAACCTAGCACAGAAGTTAGGTGTGCAAAATCTGAAAGTTTACACGGACTCACAGCTGGTAACAAATCATATTAAGGGAGAATACGAGGCAAAAGAAGGCCCCATGAAAAAATATCTCGCAGTGGCACAAAGGACATTGCAAAATTTCTTAATGGTAGAAGTGGAACAAATAACTCGGGCCCAAAATACCAGAGCAGATGCTTTATCAAAGCTAGGATCGAATTTCTTATCCAACAAAAATGTGTTAGTTGAGAAGTTAAAGCAGAAGAGTTGTGATGAAATTGAAGTACAACCAATATAACAGGCAGAAACCTGGATGGATCCGATTGTGATGTATTTGAGAGATGGAAGACTTCCTGAAGATAAAATACGCGCCAGAAAACTGATAAGACTCTCAGCCAGGTATGCTCTATTCAAAGATGTGCTGTACAGAAAATCTTATACAGCACCTTGGTTGAGATGCGTTACTCCAGATGAGGGAGATTACGTACTAAGAGAAATCCATCTCGGAATTTGTGGAAATCGTTTGGGAGCTAGAGCTCTGGCCAGGAAATGTAGGCTTTACGGCTATTACTGGCCAGAAATGCAAGACGACGCAGAGAATCTGGTCAGAACTTGCAGGACATGCCAGGTGCATAGCAATTTATCACATAATCCTGTACATAAGATGATACCAATTGTATCTCCATGGCCTTTTGATCAATGGGGAGTAGACTTAGTGGGTCCACTACCCCGAGCACCAAGAAATTTCAAGTTCCTAGTGGTGGCAGTGGATTATTTCACCAAGTGGGTGGAAGCTAAACCTTTAACCACCATTACAGCCAACCAAATACAAAAGTTCCTATGGAGAAATATTCTATCTGAGATATAGAATTCTAAAGTTCTCATCTCTCGATAATGGCACACAATTTGAAGATCAAGGAGTGCAGGCACTGGTGCACAAACCTAGGAATCTCCCAACACTTTACATCGTTGGCCTATCCCCAAGCCAATAGGCGAGTAGAAGCGGCACCAATAGGCAAATAAAACAGGGACTGAAGAAAAGATTGGAACAGGAGGGATCTCATTGGGTAGACCATCTCCCAAATATCTTATCGGCATACAGGACTGCACCGAATACAGCCACACAGGAAACTCCATACTCCTTGGCATACAGATGCGAAGCAGTGATACCAGCAGAGATTGGACACAAATCTCCGGGACAATTATACCGTCGAGAAACACAAGAGGTAGACATCTTTTGCACGTCAAGGATGAGTTGGAGCACAAAAGGGACATAGCCTTGATACAGATAGCCAAATACAAGCAGAGGATTGCTCAGTACTACAACTCCAAAGTTAGAGGTACGTATTTTAAAGAAGCCGATTTAGTTCTGAGGTGAAATGATGCTAGCAAGCAAGGTCCCACTGGAAAGCTAGACCCAAATTGGGAAGGTCCTTATAAAATTATCAAAGTGCATGGAAAAGGATCTTATCAACTAGCTAATGCCTCTGGAAAAACAATTCCTAGAAGTTGGAATGCTGTTCACCTAAGGAAATTTTTTCCTTAGGATAATTTTATTTCCTTGAGTAATGCTACGTTGAATTATTATTCCCTTTTTAATTTTGTGATTATACGAGTGAATATTTTTAACTTGTGTTGGAACAAGAAATTAAAGACAGGATGCTTGATTGTCAATAAACTTGCAGCATAAGAGAATTCAGGCGTAAGACCCAATTAAAAACATAAGATTAAACTTGCAAAGACAAGAGAACACAGGCAAACAAGCCCAAGAAAAGAAATATAAGTGCCAAACTTGCGGCGCAAGGGCATCCAGACAGAAGTCGGAGGTAAAAACTCAAGTGACAAACTTGCGGCGCAAGGCATCTAAGCGAAGTCCTACTTAAAAATGTAAGTGCCAAACTTGCGGCGTAAGGGCATCGGGCGAAGTCCCACTTAAAAATTATAAGTGCCAAAACTTGCGCAAGGGCATTACAGGCGAAGGACCATCTTAAAATTAATAATAAGTGCCAAACTTGCGGCGCAAGAAGAGCATCCAGGCGAGAATGTATTCAAAAACGAAAGCAAAGAACAAATACAAACATACATTTTCTATACTGTTCTTTGGATAACTCCACATAACCAACAGGACCCGCGGTGTAAAGCTGCGCAGCATTTATCAGAGTAGAACATATAAAGTCTAAGGTTAAACTGATCTTATTTCTGGCAAGATACTCGGCGTGAGTAGCATCAATAAAGTCTTCCAATTTGTCTTTCATGGAACAAGTGTTCCAACGACCCAGATTTGCCTCAGTATTGTGCTTCACAAAGAAGAAACGCTCTGACCATTTTTTCTTAGTTTTGTCTTTGCCGGATAAAGGAATAATATGGCTTAATTTACCGGATCTACGACAGAAGTGGTACCATCCTCCACTACCCTGTGTCAATTTACACTGATAAAAGTTCCTAAATAACTTTACAGAGAAAGGCATGGTGTTCAGGAGACACCAGATCACAAGGAATTTGACACTGTTTGGATGTATTTGACCAACCCCCAATTTATAATACTTCATTACCTCAATATACCCTGAGGAGGAGAGGAACCTTAAACCGCTATGGAGTCGATCATCATATATCGTTGATAAAAGCTTCTTTGGGGATTATAAGCATACTCAGTGGACTTGGGGAGCAGAACTTCAAAAGGTTCAGTGCGAATTTTATAGGTTTTCAATAGACTAGCCATTTCGGTTTTGGTCATTTTACTAGCAACACCGTGACAAGCCATTATAGCTTTCGTTTTATCAAATCGATTGATTTCCCTCTTTAAAGTGTTTAAGAACGCAGTGTGATCTTCTGGATATTGATGGACGATGGAAGTGGGAGTAAAAATCCCAGGAGGAAGAAGATGAGAAAGCAAAGGGCACATAAGGTTAACCCCAAAAGTAGAAGTATTTCCTAAATCAATCTGAGAGGACGGATGATCGGCCGGTATTGCAGTTTCAAAGCGAGAGATGGGGTTGGAGGAACTCACTTCCTCACTTTCTAAGGCAATCGAGACTTTTTCCTGTGATTCAAACAATTTTCCTACAGAACCAATAGAGGCAGTATTGGCTCTCAAACTCATGAACGAAACAAAGATTCAAAGGAAATAGGAGAATAATGTAGAAACGAAACTTACTTGTAACTGCCGAAGTGCGATTCCAAAGGTCTGATATAGAGGTGTTGTTTGACAAGAGATGTGATTATATGACAAGAAGGGGATACGACGCAAGGGTTCAATTCACATTTATAATAATGACTAAGTGTGACTTGGCCTCATTTCACGATATAATAATAACAGAAGTTAAAGCGTTTCAGACTAGGGCGGCTGTGAAGCAGTCCACTCTAGTCTGGGGGGACTTATGACGATAGGTGGGCCCATTGGGCCGGATTATCCATAATTGGGCCAGGCCCAAAGTTAGACAATCAAGATAATGGATTGGCAAGGCAGGACCGAAAGTGTCGACGGAAAAATTAGAGAGCAAGACTCATCATACGCTGCAGTGAGTATCTCTGAGACAGAGCAATTGGTCGTGCAAAGAATATCTCTTGACGAGAATGCTAAATGCAGGTCCAACAAAGACTGAGTCAACATCAGTTCAACCGCTTGTAGACGTGGGTAGAACCCACGACCAGTGACGTATAGAGATAACCGGTGATAACTTCCCATCACGCAAGGAAGAGGATCACGATCTACAACTATATAAGAAACACCCTGAACTACGAGGGGGACTTGATTCCAGTTTACCATCTAAATTGGATACGTAGGCAGCTCTCTCAAAGAGTTCAGTCCAAATTATACATAAATCTCATTGTTCTTATATTATTTTCCTAATTAGAATTACTCAATTACACGATTGTAATATTCAGACTACATCATGGACCAATTTTTTATGTATTGTGGGGACCCCTGTTGGTGAACCTGATTACAATTTCATACCCGGATTGTCAACGGTGTAAGAAGTGCGTAATTGAAGTGGAAATCCACAAATGCAAAGCGTATTAGGAGTTGAATTTTGAGACGAAGAAGACATCCTTCAACCATTGCGTTTGCAGTTCGCAGTTCAAAAAAATGAAGATTTCTTCCTATCTCTTGCGTCTGCAGCAACGAAATTGCAGAGAATCGGGTTGTAGATAGCAAAACCCAAATGACTCGATTGAAGATGAACCCAAATTGAAATTGGAATTAGGCGAATTTAGGGCTACAATTTAGGCGAATTTGGGGAAATTAGGGATTTTGGGGAATATGATGGATTTTGGGGAAGATGAAAAAGAAATGGTTGGGATTTGGGGCTGATTGGGAAATGGGGTCGACGACTTAAGTGATATGGAATCTAATGAATGTTTTTTGTTTTTTGTTTTGTTTTGGATAAGATAATTATAAATCTGTTTTTTCCTATTAAAAAGAAATTATTTTTTAATAAGAGCAGCTGGGGCCCACAGCACAGTTGGCATCCACATGGCAGCCACCTAAGCCACGTCGCCGGAGCTCCGGTGATGAATTAGCAAAAAAGACTAAAAATCTAGAAAATAAAAAGTTATAGGACTTAAAATCTTCTGGAAAGAAAAAGATGACTATTTACAAAAACATCGAAAGTTAGAGGACTAAAAATCAAATTAACCCTAGTTTTACTCAGGTATTTTATTTCTTCCGATATTTGCTTATTTTCCACGTCTCATGCATAAAGATGTCTTTGTGAATCACAAAAGGAAAACGAACATGATTTTTTTGGGTTTTCATTATTGACTTTATAGCTTCAATTTGTTCTCTGATTTACAAAAAAAATAAATAAATAAATAAATAAATAAATAAAAAATCCTTTTTCCTCTATTTTATCTTCATTTTCATTTAGCTTATCAAAATCAGTTACTTGAAATGGCGTGTTGCTGCTTGTTGGGATGAATTGAGTTCAAAAAAGATAGTAATTCAACATGATATTATGAGAGCACAGCTCATGGATTCAAACCTCCCTGTCTCTACTCCTGTCCATTTATATTTTCCAAGCCTGTGCCTTTTGTTGGCCTTGCCGAGTTGCCGTGCCCTTTAAATGCTTTTGTTGGCCTCTGTAAGTTTTTGTGTGCCCTATGTTGATTCAGACCATACTAGCTCTTTCTATGTTTTTGTGTGCACACCTTAGGGGAATGTTGAAATGAATTTAGTTCAAATATGTAAATTATTTAACTTTGTACAACATTGTTGGACTTGTTATGTATATCATAATTTGGATATTTTGTTTGAACGTTCGGATGGGGGAGAAAATATGAGAGGTGCAGGTAGGGAGGGGAGGAGTGGGAAAGAGGATTGGTGGAGACATAGAGGATTGGTGGAGACATAGGAGGCGGGGAAAGGGACAGGCCTGAAAAAAGGGTGTTGGGATTCACATGGAAGAGAGTAGGAGGACGATGGAGGAGTGTGATAGGGAGGCAGGTGAAGTAGGACTAATGAGGGAGATGGTTAGAGTACGTTTGTCAATACAAATTTAAAAGACCAAAAGCGTTTGTGACTTTCAAAAAAAAAAAAAAAAGCGTTTGTGAATTTATATAAATTCTAAAAGAGGGTGCATATATCAAAACTCCTATTATAATATTGATTCTTTTGTATATCTGCCAGGGAGAAAATCTTTTTACTCTTTTTGGTGATTAGTTTCCAACGGCTTATTTGTCAAGAAATGCATAAAATTTGGTTTAAGATTAGCAAACCTACAAAGATTTTACACTGAAGTCAAGCTTCTCTTTAGTATTCTGTTATTTGATTTCTCAATTTTCTCACTCCTTTTACATTTATTGTTGCAGCATTTTTCATTTGAAGTCAGGATGTTGCTTTATGTGGTAATTTTGATTATTTATTTCTTTGGTTACTGTAATATTCCGATTTTCGGGAAAAGGCAGACGTGTTATTTTGCGAAAACGAAATATTGGGTTCGGTTCCTTTTATTCGGAGTTTAATAATTTGGATATTTATATGTATATTTTCGAGATATAAATATATAAATATTTAAGGAAGAAAATCTGATTTAGTAAGGGTGATTAAGGAAAATCAGTGGAATTAGGTAATTTTGGGATTTTTCCTATTTAAGGGAAAATCAACCTAATCAGCCCCTTAAGCTTTTAATCAGATTTTTCCACCTCCAGAACTCATCTCCTACGTGTGCGTGCAAGAATTAGGGCTGAGGGATTGTTGTCATCGGTTCTAAGTCAATTCTTAACGGTTTTCATATCAGAGTCGAGCACCGGAATCGTTGTGAAGGAAGCTTCGTTTTGAAATCAGAAAGTTGAAGCTTTGATAAGGTATGATTAAGCCCTAGATTTGTCCTTGTTCGAGTTTGATGGATTCAAACTCATCAATTAAATAGTTTTGTTGTTTAGAAGCGTGTGGATTGAATCTAATCTAAGTTTGGATTTATCACACATGTTTTCTCTGAGAAAGTGGACGGTTTTAGGTCTTTGTTTTTCGAGTTTGGACTTGGAATTTCTTCGCTTAGAAAGGTAAGAGGCTCTTCCTACGGCTCAATTAACGTTATCGTAGTTTAGATCATGTTTTAAGACGTTTAGATGCAAGAAAGATGGGTTCTCTTTCTTGGTCAATGATCATAGATGCTATGGTATGATTAGATAAGTGGTTATGTGTTTTTCTGTGTTTAATTCGATGCCAATTAGGTCAGAAACGGATTTGGAATCGAGTCTTTGATGTATAACATTTATATGATAAAAATTACGATGTTTTATATACTTTATCAACTCTTTTTATATAAAATATAAGAAATTATAACGATAATCTTATGAAATATTAATAATAATGAATAAATCGAAATACTATAAAAATCTAGCAAAAGTAATAAAAAGATATAAATTTTGTACCGGTTTAATAACCAGAGCATCGTGTCAGATTTACGTGGGTATTTTTGGTATTTTATTGCAGATTTTTAGGTAAACCAAGACCCCGAGTGACGACACTTTTTAAGTAAAAACATGTCTTTTGAAGGAAGTAAGGAAGTGCCATGAGATTTAAAGTTCAAGTGGATCAACGGTTCGTGATACTATTATCGAATTATATTCTCGACGAACAAATGGCCCATCAAAAAGGAATTTTCTGAAGAAGAGTCATTCATAAAAGTTATATATCTTTTCAAGAGCTTTCCAACGCTTCTTGAATCATGTCATTTGGAGACCCAGAGCTCAAGTTATGATTTTATCAAGTTTCAGATCAAGATGTGAAAATAAACTACCCGGATCAATCCGGATTAACCTCGGATCGAACCGAGGGAACATAATGATTATCAAACATGTGGTCCTGTAGAGAATAATCTAAGGGATAATGTTTTTTATTTCCGGATCGATCCGGCATCACCTCGGATCGATCCGGCCTTGAGAAATTCTGCTTATAAATAGAGCAGTTCATACAGCCTGCAGGGGAGTACCAATATATATCTTCAAAACCTCTTTTAATTAGTAGTAGTATGTATATAGGCCTTATGCCATAAATAAAGTAGTAATAAGTATCGTTGTAAGGGTCGAGAAATTATCAGAAGATCAATGTTGTTGAAGTTGTTGTAATGTCCGGAAGAATACAACCTCTGATTCAGCAGTTGTAATCGGGTAAAATTTCTAAAGTATTTATGTTTATTATGTTTGTTTTTATATTTTTATAATGTTATTAGGCTAAATCTAATAACTAGCCAAAGTTATATAATCGTTTTATTTCGATCTTTTCGATGAATGAATGCTGTCTAATTAAAATTGACTAAAATTGAGTTAATTGAATCATTTTCTATTTTGCAACGTATTGATAATATTCGGATTGACGTAATTAACCAAGATGAATCGCACCATATAACCTAACGATGAACCGACCGCAGAGAAGTTAGGATATGAGATAAAAGATAGAAAAACCGGAGGGTAAAATTGGCCGTCGCGGCGTGACAACGGAATCCTATTTCCTACCCGAGCGCGATTTGTCTTGGGAAAGATGAATTTTATTAAAATTGTGCTCGAGATCATAATAATGTTAAAATCAACAGTTTAATTGAAACTAACATCGGAAAGTTAAATCGATCCGCCTGACAACCGGAGCCTTTTGAATAACATCGGCCGTCTGACAAACGGAATAACCTCTTTTATCCGGGGTAGATTTGTACTCGGTACCTGTTCAGACTAACTGAGATTAGCATGGGGCGATTGTGGAGATTGAAGCGATGACAATGACATATGACAATTTCATACGCTCGTGTGAGGAGGAATTGTTAACCTCAGGAGTGCACCGTTTCATTTACTCAATTGGACCTAATAATAAAGGAAAGATCGAGCACATTCCGTTTATTGAGAAAGATCGTATAAATCAATTATATAAACTTTGGCTAGTTCTCTAATAATATATTGGTATCTATATATTTATATCTATATATATATATATTGCAATCTATGTATACCTATATATATTTATATATCTATATATATTATATTTGAATAACTTTTAAATTACGCATTTATTTTATGTTAAGTAGAATAATAGTAATCTGTGTCATAAAATTGCGGTTTAGATCGAGTTAATAACAGCTCTTTGGTGTTTAACCACACTTAAAAGAATTACCACGTTTCCCTGAGGATTCGACACTCTGACTCACTATACTAGCACTACAGTTTGACCCGGTACACTGCCGGTTAAGGATTATAATAGCGTTAGAAAAGGTCCTGTCAGCTTTCTGGCGCCGTTGCCGGGGAACACGTCGCTAATTTCTTTCTTTGTGTCTATGGTTACTACTTGTATTAGCTCAAAATTCTCGAGAATAAGTCAACACTTTTTCTTATCTCATTTCTATATTATTTTCCGTTGGTATCTACTTTCTTTTAGTTACCAATTTTCTTTTTACCAAAAGACGAGTATTTTCTATTTTCGTTAGTTGATGACCAGAAGTGGTAAGGCCCCGCTCACTCCTTATAAGCCTGGCATAAACACTTACGAAAAGCGATAAGAGTAGAGAGTGAGCGTGGTCATACTAGTCGTGAAATCGACCAAGAATCATCTTCAAGCAGAAATACAAGAATGGCGAAATCGGTGATGAAACACCGAACAAGGACTAGAACATGCTCTAGGCATGGACAAAACCTATTAACCCTAATAATAATCAAAATAATAATAATAGAAATAATCGAATCGGAACCAGAATAATCGTAATAACCCACCAAACCCAAGACCTATCTCGTGATCAAACCATAGAAGGAACCGGACTAATAATCCCATACTTTTACCTAATGAAGGAGCAAACAATTTTGAAATTAAATCTCATCTTTTGGTTTAATTGACGAAGAGCCCAATTCCTAGGAGAGGATGATGAAGATCCACATCATCATCTCTATCTTTTGAAGAAGCCTCGTGCAATACTGACCAAAAGTCAAGGTGCTCATAAGGAACAAACGAGGATGACTATGTTTCCTTTTTCTTTAAAAGGACGAGCCCGAGATTGGTTTATGTCTCTTCCACATCATTCACTTACAAGTTGGGAGGCTATTCAAACTGAATTTCTGAAACAATATTTCACTCCTGGACGAAATTTGGAATTAAAAGTCGAGGTTGCTAACTTTAGACAAGGATCTGAAGAAACGCTTGGGAATGCCTGGGAAAGATTTCAAAAATTGTTAAGAGCCTGTCCCAATCATGGCTATTCTTTAGATATGCAAATTCAGCTTTTCTGTTGTAAATTAAGAAAAGATTCACGTGCAGATGTAGATCATTCATGTGGTGGTTCTTTAATGATGAGTGAAGCTCAAATAGTTTACGATGCTATAGAAAAGATTTCCAAAAATAACAGAATGTGGGAAACCGGTTCTAGCACCAGAAAAGTAGCTTTTGCAAGAGAATGTACATCGAATACGGAAGTTCTAGCACATTTAGAAAATTTGAGTAGGAAATTTGATGGCCTACAATCAAACAAAAACCAAAGCTCAGAAAATAGTACACCAACTGAATACTCAAATCAGGATAATATGCCAATAGGGATCGAAGAACCAACAGGATATTCAAGAGAGGAGGTGAGTTTTCTTCAGCAGCATAGGAATTTAAACAATCCATACTCAAACTCGTTTAATGCTATTCGAAGAGGTCACCCTACTTTTCGATGGTCTGAAAACCCTAGTAAGCAAGGACAACCGCCATATCCAATTCATTATAGGAATATGAATAATAATCAAGTTTATCAAGAAAACACATCTAATCAGAATTTACAATCATTACCTAGATCTTATCCTCAGATACCACTCAAAGTATACCAGTAACTCAAAGTTCAACTCAACTGCGCAGAAGGAGTTGAAAAATGGGGAAAACTAATGGAAAATATGATGGGTGTGGTATCTACTCAAGCTAAGAATATGGAAACAATGATGACTTCTATTGGTACAATCCACTAAAGATATGAGTACAATAAAAACATCTATGAGTGGACATGATACCAAAATGAGAACGATAGAAGCTTCATTAAGGAATATGGAAGATCATTTGAGTAGGGAAGGTGAACGTAATAACGATGAGACCTCACGGAGGATTACCAAGTAACACTTGAAAGAAACCCAAGAGAGGTAAATGTTGTATTACGAGAAGTAGAAAACTCTGTGGTAGTAATGGAGTAGAAAATGTTGGAAATAATGAAGTAGAAAATGATTTAGATGGAAAAAATGATGAAATTAAAGATGAACTTGAATTCACTGATGAAGAAGAAGAAATTATAGAGAATTTCTTGAAAATGAATAGAAGTTTGGAACCTGAGAATGATGGTGAGAAATGGGTAAAAATCCCTAGGATTTTGAAAGATCCCATGGATAAAGATTTAAGGAATTTATTCAAGGAACATGTTAGAATAGAAGATAATGAAAACAAGGATGAAAAACAAGAAGAACCGAAGGAATCTGAAGTAGAGATGGATTCAGGGAATGTTTTAAGAGAAAAAAACTCAAGATTATGATACTTGGCGATCAAGTAATACTCAAAAGTTTAAGGAGAAAGGAAAAGAGAAAATGACTTTGGGATCAAAGGTGATAGATTTAGAATCTTTACCTTACCCACTGAAGATCAAATTAAAAGATTAAAAGCGATAAGAAGTATGCTCGTTTCCTTGATACTTTTCGTCATATTCATGTTAATATCCTCATTATCGAAGCTCTAATTAGTATGCTGCTTATGGAAAGTTTCAAAGATATTACGTCAAACAAGAAAAAATTAGAGGAATATGAGAATAAATGCCTAAATGAAGAATGTTCTAGAGTTTATAAAGATAAGTTACCACCTAAACCGAAAGATCACGGAAGTTTTACCATTCCGTGTGAAATTGGAGGATTTCATTTAAGAAGGTCTTATGTGATCTTGGAGCTAGTATAAATCTCATGTCTTATGAGGATTATAGAAAGCTAGCCATAGGAAAGCTTACTTAAGATGAAATGACTCTGCAGATGGCGGATAGATCGATTAAATACCCTAAAGGAATTATTGAAGACGTATTGGTTAAAGTAGACAAGTTCTATTTTCCAAGAGACTTTGTAGTTATGGAAATGGAAGAAGGATATTCAAGCACCACTTATCTTAGGTCGACCATTTCTAGCTACATGAAGAACTTTAATAGATGTCGAGAAAGGAGAGTTAATTTCGAGAGTCAATAAAGATGAAGTTACTTTCAATATTTTCAAAGCTATGAACCATCCATACAGATCACGAGAATCATGTTCTTTTATAGAAGATATTCATTCTCAATGATAATCGATCACTGACTTTTGAAGACAGATTAGAAGAATGTTTAACTCTATCTATCTATAAGGAAGATGAGAAAGACACCGAAATGAAAAAGATAATCCTTTCTCTAGATAAAGGAAGTTTTACTTTTAAACCATCATGGCATAAGTATTTGGAATTAGAACTAGAAGGACCCGGTTCTTAAACCATCTTTGGAAGATCCACCTAAGAACTGGAATTGAAACCGTTACCTTTAAATCAAGTATGCTTTTCTTGAAACTAATAATCTATTACCAATTATTATTTCGTCATCTTTAATCGAGCAACAAGAAGATCAATTACTTAGAATGTTGAAAAAGCATAAGAAAGCTTTTGGATGGGCGATTGCCGATATTCGAGGTATTAGCTACGAGATTTGCGTTCATAAGATAATTACGAAGGAAGATGCTAAACCTTGTATTCAACCGCAACGCCGCCTCAACCCAAATTTGCGATTAATTGTTAAGAAAGAGGTCATTAAGCTATTAGAAATGGGGATAATTTTTCCCATATCAGATAGTGAATGGGTAAGTCCAACTCAAGTGGTACCAAAGAAAGGAGGTTTCACAGTGAAAGAGAATGAAAGGAATGAATGGATTCCGACAAGAGAGATTACAGGTTATCGAATGTGCATTGATTTTAGAAAGCCGAATGATCATACTAAGAAAGATCATCATCCACTTCCATTCATAGTTCGGGATGTTGGAACGTTTAAGTGGACATAAGTATTATTGTTTCTAAGATGGTTATTCGGATATTCTGAGATATTCATTGCAAAGAGAGATAGAGAAAAACTACTTTCACTTGTCCTTATGGAACTTTTGCTTATAAAAGAATGCCGTTTGGTTTATGTAATGCACATGCCTACTTTTCAAAGGTGTATGATGGCTATATTTCTTTGATATGGTTGAGAAATTTTAGAAATTTTTATGGATGACTTTAGTGTTTACGGAGATTCATTTGATGTTTGTTTGTTACACTTAGAACGAGTGTTACAACGCTGTGAAGATACCAATTTAGTACTAAACTGGGAAAAATGTCACTTAATGGTATCAGAAGGAATTGTTTTAGGTCATAGAATCTCTGAAGAAGGTATTGAAGTAGATAAAGCTAAAGTCGAGGTAATTGAAAAGTTACCTCCACCAGTTAATTTAAGAACCCTAAGAGGATTTCTCGGACATGCAGGATTTTATAGAAGATTCATTGCAGATTTTTCAAAAATAGCAAAGCCTCTAAGTCATTTACTTGAAAAGGAAGTACCTTTTAACTTTGATAGTAAATGTATGGAAGCCTTTCAGACCCTTAAAGCGAGGTTGACTACTGCACCAGTGCTAGTAGCACCAGATTGGAATTTGTCGTTTGAGATTATGTGTGATGCAAGTGATTTAGGTATCTTCCTTATCTTTGATCGACAACTAAAAAAATAAAAAGAACATATCGGTTGTAGCTACCAATGATTTGAGTGCAGTAGGGTGTTATCTCGAAATGTCCTATATCACTATGAGGCTTAAAAGCTCCCGATTTCCTGATGATAGTAGTCCAGCTAGGGTATTATCTCAAAATGTCCTATCGCTGGGAATGAAGGCACAAAATGAAAAAGAAAAAGTCGAATCAAAAGATCTCAAGAATGATTACAATTTTAAGGAAACCGGACTTGTAATTTTCGATCGAAAGAGTAGTACTCCGATCAATCTTGATGAAGCAATGCTTGTAAGTTTGATTTTCTACACACACGCACGCTTTTAGCTGTTAAAAAAAATCTGGAAAAAAATGTTATTAATCGAGATATTTTTGATCAAAATTATGAAGGTGTAAGTACGTACGACTTGCTTCTTTCTCTTTTGATTTCCTTTTCTATCCTTTCGATTAACCAACACCCTGAGCCTGAAAAAGTATAAGCCATTTTGTCAACTACTTGACTTAGTCCTTGATTCTAAATAATTCATATAAGTTGAGATAGGAGAATAATTCTAGAATTTTAATTATATTTATTAAGTAGATTATGCAGAATTTCATTTAAATGATATTTGATAACTAATTTATCTAAGTTATATACACTTTTTATCTTGTTAATTTCTAAGAAGGATATAATTAATATATTTATAATATTGAAATGAAATTTTACTAACTTGAAATTTAATCTACAAAATATATCATTTTTATTGTAATTTTTATATATTACCTCTTATTTTTCTCGAGGACGATCAAAGAGCTAAGTGGGGAATAGTTGATGTATAACATTTATATGATAAAAATTACGATGTTTTATATACTTTATCAACTCTTTTTATATAAAATATAAGAAATTATAACGATAATCTTATGAAATATTAATAATAATGAATAAATCGAAATACTATAAAAATCTAGCAAAAGTAATAAAAAGATATAAATTTTGCACCGGTTTAATAACCGGAGTGTCGTGTCAGATTTACGTGGGTATTTTTGGTATTTTATTGCAGATTTTTAGGTAAACCAAGACCCCGAGTGACGACACTTTTTAAGTAAAAACATGTCTTTTGAAGGAAGTAAGGAAGTGCCATGAGATTTAAAGTTCAAGTGGATCAACGGTTCGTGATACTATTATCGAATTATATTCTCGAGAACAAATGGCCCATCAAAAAGGCATTTTCTGAAAAAGAGTCCTTCATAAAAGTTATAGATCTTTTCAAGAGATTTCCAACGCTTCTTGAATCATGTCATTTGGAGACCCAGAGCTCAAGTTATGATTTTGTCAAGTTTCAGATCAAGATGTGAAATAAACTACCCGGATTAACCTCGGATCGAACCGAGGGAACATAATGATTATCAAACATGTGGTCCTGCAGAGAATAATCTAAGGGATAATGTTTTTATTTCGGATCGATCCGCATCACTCGGATCGATCCGCCCCGAGAAATTTCGCTTATAAATAGAAGCGAGTTCATACACTGCGCAGGAGTACCAATATATATCTTCAAAACCTCTTTTAATTAGTAGTAATATGTATATAGGCCTTATGCCATAAATAAAGTAGTAATAAGTATCTTTGTAATGCTCGAGAAATTATCAGAAGATCAATGTTGTTGAAGTCGTTGTAATGTCCGGAAGAATACAACCTCTGATTCAGCAGTTGTAATCGGGTACAATTTCTAAAGTATTTATGTTTATTATGTTTGTTTTTATATTTTTATAATGTTATTAGGCTAAATCTAATAACTAGCCAAAGTTATGTAATCGTTTTATTTCGATCTTTTCGATAAAGGAATGATGTCTAATTAAAATTGACTAAAATTGAGTTAATTGAATCTTTTTCTATTTTGCAACGTATTGATAATATTCGGGTTGACGTAATTAACCAAGATGAATCGCACCATATAACCTAACGATGAACTGACCAGAGAAGTTAGGATATGAGATAAAAGATAGAAAAACCGGAGGGTAAAATTGGCCGTGCGAAAGCGTGACAACGGAATCCTATTTCCTACCCGGGGGCAGATTTGTCTTGGGAAAGATGAATTTTATTAAAATTGTGCTCGAGATCATAATAATGTTAAAATCAACAGTTTAATTGAAACTAACATCGGAAAGTTAAATCGATCCGCCTGACAACCGGAGCCTTTTGAATAACATCGGCCGTCTGACAAACGGAATAACCTCTTTTATCCGGGGTAGATTTGTACTGTACTGCTCGAGACTAACCGAGATTAGCATGGGGCAGTTGTGGAGATTGAACTGATGACAATGACATATGACAATTTCATACGCTTGTGTGAGGAGGAATTGTTAACCTCAGGAGTGCACCGTTTCATTTACTCAATTGGACCTAATAATAAAGGAAAGATCGAGCACATTCCGTTTATTGAGAAAGATCGTATAAATCAATTATATAAACTTTGGCTAGTTCTCTAATAATATATTGGTATCTATATATTTATATATATATATATATATATATATATATTTTGCAATCTATGTATATCTATATATATTTATATATCTATATATATTATATTAGAATAACTTTTAAATTACGCATTTATTTTATGTTAAGTAGAATAATAGTAATCTGTGTCATAAAATTGCGGTTTAGATCGAGTTAATAACTGCTCTTTGGTGTTTAACCACACATAAAAGAATTACCACGTTTCCCTGAGGATTCGACACTCTGACTCACTATACTAGCACTACAGTTTGACCCGGTACACTGCCGGTTAAGGATTATAATAGCGTTAGAAAAGGTCCTGTCAGTCTTGATAATTTAGCGTTTTGGGAGAATCGGCAGACGGGCGTCCGAGACCCTAGTAGCCCAGACGGGCGTTTGCAATAGGCATACGGGCGTCTGAGGTCAGATTTTTTATTCAGGATGTAGCTGTTTTTGGCGGACGGGCGTCTGGGGTTTAGTGGACGGGCGTCCATAAGGTTTCAAACGGGCGTTTGGCCAGTTTTATCTTGTTTTCACCACTCTAGCATTTTAGCTTGGTTTTTGGCCTCATAATCATGTTTTCAATGTTTTAAACCCTTAATCATGAAATGTTAACATTAATCAAATATGAACAAGCTTCGATTAAACTTCCGATTCGTTCAGTTAAAACACCGAATGTACTCTTAAAGGGAGTTGAAGTTCGGATCCATCGGAAGGGCATGAAGGGGCTTGTGCTTTGATGAACTAGGGTTCATCAATGTCTGTGTAATTGTTAAGATGTGATGTCTAGCTGTCTAAGTGAGGGAGTAGAGTGGTTAAGGTGAGTTTTATTCTGAAAACACTTAGGCGGTTAGTTAATTCACATTAATAATTACATACGTGTAGATAAAAGCTAAAACGTCATTTATTCTCGGTTAGGCACTATTTCATATCGGCGATGTGGTACGTTCAATAAGGTGAACAACGCTACTGGCCTTAAACGGCTGAAGGGTAGTGGAGGAAATTCATCGGACGTATACGCATACCGGGGAGACCCCGGAGCTAATCGGTGCTAATCACCGTTAGTTAGCAAGTATATCTTCAGGCTGATGAACGCCATGCACAGTGTCCTTGAGTAATGATGTAACAAAGATAAGCTAGGTTAGAAACGTTTAGTCATGACGTGTTGATGGACCTGAAGTGAAACCTAAATTGAGTCGGTCTCACTAAGATAATATCTTTAATAATAACTTTAATTGAATTGGAGCTTCTATTTCTTACTTTGTACATTGTACTTACCTCAAATGCATGTTTATTTATGTGTTTGGGGGAGAGAAGACGAACAGGTTAGTCAAGACCTTGAGGAGGACTTTGATGACGACGTTTGAGGACGCCGGAGTTGAAGACCTTGTTTATCATTTATTTCATTTATGCCTTAGACTTGGATTATTATTGGAGATTGCATAGTTTGATTTTAGTATTTCATAAGGATTCGTTTGGTTTTCCAATGTAATAAGTATTACATTTTATTCTACCTTTAGTATTCCTATTCTTGGTTATTTGAAAAAAAATTATCCGAGTATTTCTAGCTTCCGTTTGCTTTAATTTGATACGACGTAGTAGAGGCTTGCGTGTAATATTATTTATTTAATATTATGCGTGCCTAACGTTTCGATTTCCGGATAGGGACTCGGTGTCCGGGAACGGGGCGTTACAGTTACTGCTCTAGCCAAAACCAACTATTGTTTATTATTTTAATTTTCTTCAACTGGACTTCATTTTATTCGTTGCATTTTCCTTGTTAGATCGCAAGACTGATGCCAGGCCCCATCATACTATGTTGGTGAAAATGGAAAACAGAATTACTATTTGTTAGATGATCTCTTTGTTACGAAGCTTTTTAGAAATCGAAAGGCTCCACTATATTTCAATTAGTGTGAATGAACTTTGTTTTGCTTTGCTTTTGGTGGGCATGACCAGGTGACGATGGTAAAAATAGACCTGGCCACGTGTCACCCTTATAACATCCCAAGGTTAGTGGAGAAAGATAGGAGGGAAGCTTGAAGGGCCAGGAGCCCCACAGTAGTAAGACCTTACCCCAGGAGGGAGGTCTGCCCATTTCCTTCCCGACTACCGCACTGCGGCGCAGCTCGGCCAGGTCTGGAGGTAGGACTCGCAGCTCAGGTCGAGACGACCTGAGGAGCCAATCGGAAGCCGACTGGCTCTGTCTTTAAATGATCAATAACGCACGTGCCTATATTATAGGATAATCATTGGAGAATCCCTGGATCACCGGGAGGAAATCTTATAATTCGAATAATATCTTGATTATCTCTTATTGGAGAGAGACAGGCGATAATCCTTAGGGTTTAAGGGTCTACGACTTGTTTGACAAGAAAATAGGTAAGACACCTCCCTATATAATCAGCCCTAAGGAACTACGAATGACTTGATTCCAATTTCACTCTTGGATACGCAGGCAACTTGAGAGAAACTAACTCTCAGGCTCAGTCTTAATCTTATACAAATCACAGTCCGCATTGTTTTTGTTCTTGCTTGAATCGCCCTAGAGGTTATTCGGATCTATAGGTGATTTCCGACATCATCAATTGGCGCTAGAAGGAGGGCCTCTTTTTTAGCGATTCGATCAAGAGACTACGATGGCACCACCGAAAAATCCTGGAAAAAAGACTCAAACAGCGGCAGCTAGAGACGCCGGAGAGGTAGATCCAACTGCTACCACTAGCCAACCGCAGACCAACCAGGAAGAAATCTTGGCGGACCCAAAGACAAAGAGAGCCTTCTTTGGAAGCGTTCTGTGATCTAGATGTACCGGCGTTCAAAAGTGTACTAGGCCTAGCCCTAAAAGGGCGAGAAGAGGAAGTCCCAGAAAATAACGATCCCAAGGGTAACGTAGCGAATAAAGAAGACAGAGGAGAAACTCTATCCTCCACCTCCCATGCGCGACAAAAGCAGGTTAACGCTCAGGCCCAGGAGGCTGCTCGGGCAGAATTAGGCGGAATTTTGGGTAAGAAAACGGACGATCTTTCAATCGAATCACCATTCTCAGAACAGATCTTGAATTACCCACGCCCGGAGAGATTTAAGATACCCAAACTGGAAGCATATGATGGAACAAAGGATCCCTAAGACCACCTTTTCCAATACCTGACACGCATGAACTTGGATTGTGCAGCTGAAGAGATGGAGTTCAAAGCCTTTCCGGCCTTACTTACGGGCAGGGCTCGTGAGTGGTTCCGGAAATTACCACCCCGGTCCATCAAAAATTTTGAAACCCTGGCAAGAAGGTTTCTGCAAGCTTTTGTCACCGCCAAACCCTTCCAGAGGAATGTCACTTACCTCCTTACAATCCATCAGAAAAAGGACGAGACCGTGCTGCAGTACTTGAAAAGATTCAATGAGGAATCTAGGCAGGCCGGGAATGCAGAAAAACACCTTTTGATCACCTCTTTCGTAGCAGGCCTACGAGAAGGTAGATTGTACGCTAAGCTAAATGGCCGACTTTCGAAGTCAATGGACGAATGTATGGATCTAGCCTACAAACACTGTCAGGGTGAGGAGGCCAACCGCCTAAAAAGGGAGTCGGAAGCTCCTAAGAAAGAAAGGTCGGATGACAGATCTGACAGAAAGCGCAAACCAGTATGGGACCGAGTAGCTGCACCTATAACTGACCGTCTCGGGAAGAAATGGGCCCTTCAAGAAATGGATTTTATCCTTTTAAACAGATCACGCGAGCAGGTTCTCGCAATAATGCAAAGAAAAGGCATTGCCCGCACTCCACCCCCTATGAGGGGTCCCCGGGAAAAAAGGGACCAGACCAAGTACTGTAAGTTTCATGAAGACATTGGTCATGACTCAGAGCAATGCCAGGATTTACAGAGGGAAATCGATGTGGCTGTTATAGAAGGGAAACTTGACGAGGTCATAGACAGATCCCGTAATCCAGAACCTCGAGGAAGACGGGAATACAAGAAGAGAGACTTCGGCCATGGCCGAAAGGATGATTATCGACGAAGGAGGGAACCATCTCCAGGACCTGAGGGACAGCCGGATAATCGTCCTATTAATACCATTAACACCATCTCAGGAGGTCCGAGTGCACCACCCCGGCCTGTGGAGAAAAACGGCAACCGGACACCTACCAGTACAGACTCGGGAAAAAGACAGAGATTGTCCGGGGAGGTAATTTATAGTCCACGCGACCCTCTTCCCTTTGTCATCAAAAACGAATGTTTGGTTATCGAGGCGGTGATCAACAAGCATACATTGAAACGTATTTGTGTGGACACCGGGTGTGCAGTCAACGTGTTATACTACAATGTGTTCCAGTCAATGAAGTTAAAAGATGCGGACTTAGCACCAGTTTCATCTCCATTATTCGGATTTGCAGGACCACCGGTCCATCCCATGGGTATGATCAGCCTACCTACCACCATTGGGAAAGCACCTCGGGACAGGATCCTTATGGTGAATTACGTGGTAGTCAGGGCCCCATCAGCTTACAATGTCATTATGGGGCAGCCTGCCCTGATAGATCTATGAGCGGTAATCTCCCCAGCTCACATAAGTATGAAGTTCTCGACTTGGCACGGACGGCAGAAATTAAGGGTGATGTGGAAACAGCCAGGAGCTGCTACACGGCCACCGTTAATGGAAAGATGATGGTACAACAGGTATCTATGGAAGAGTTGATCCCAGAGGAAGAATAAAGCTGGTCATCAGATGATAAAATCGATGTAGTAAATTTGGGAAAGGAGCAGGAAGGCTTGTCAGTCAACATAGGATCATGGATCCTAGATCAGCTTAAGGCAGAACTTGTTAAGATCTTAAGGGAGTTTAGAAATGTATTTGCATGGAAGACAGGTGACATGCCAGGCTTATCCCCCGAGCTGGCTCTGCACAAGCTGCATGTTGACCCAGCCTGAAAACCGATTAGGCAGAAGAAAAGGCAGTTCGCAAAAGATAGAATGGAGGCCATTCAAAAGGAAGTTGAGAAGTTACTCCAGGCTTGGATCATACGTGAAGTGTTTTACCCGACTTGGCTCGCCAACCCGATCTGTAAAAAGCGGATGGTAGCTGGCGAATGTGCGTAGATTTTACCGATCTGAACAAGGCTTGCCCCAAGGATTGTTACCCACTGCCTAAGATTGACAGGTTAGTTCACTCGACGGTCGGGTTTGAAGTCTTTGCATTTCAAGATGCATATAAAGGTTACCACCAAATTGCCATGGACCCAGACGATGCAAAAAAAACGGCATTCATAACAGAAGAAGGAACTTTCTGCTATGTTACTATGCCGTTCATTTTAAAGAACGCTGGCGCCACTTATCAAAGAGCAGTGAATAAAATCTTCGAGAAGCAAATCGGGAAATGCATGGAAGTCTATGTGGATGATCTCTTGATCAAGAGCAGGTCTTTAGATCAGTATATAACCGACGTCCGAGAAGTATTTAGGGTACTCAGGCAGACCAAAATGAAACTCAACCCCAAGAAATGCACGTTTGGGGTCAGATCAGGTAAATTCCTGGGGTATATGATTTCAAAAGAAGGAATTAAGGCCAACCCGGATAAGGTCTAAGCCTTAAGAATGATGCCACCACCCAGAAGCATTAAGGAGGTGCAAAGGCTAACAGTGTCGCATGGCATACGAAAGCGAGTGTTCCTATCTAAATCAAAGACAGCGTGCTTTACCGTTCTTTAAAATCCTGAGGAAAGCAAGTCCCTTCCAGTGGAATGAGGACAGTCAGAAGGCATTTGAAAATCTGAAGGAGTATTTGGCCGAGTTACCAACCTTGACGTCTCCAAGGGAAGGAGAGACTCTTCTTTTATACTTAGCAGTGGTTGACGAGGCAATCAGTGCGGTCCTAATCAGAGAAGAGGGACACATACAAACACCCATGTTTTATGTAAGCTGGGCTTCACATGGACCGGAGCTCAGGTACACGTACGCGGAAAAGCTAGCTTTGGCTCTGGTACACACCTCTAGAAAGTTACGACCATATTTCCAAGCACATTCAATCACTGTGGTCACAGATCAACCACTGCGTCAAATCTTGGCACGACCAGACACCTCGGGCAGACTAGCCAGATGGGTTATCGAGCTGGCAGAGTATGACCTGCACTACCAACCCCGGACGGCCGTCAAAGCCCAGGCTTTAGCTGACTTCCTGGCTGAGGGAATTCAGGTTGAGACAGATAAAGAACAACCAGCAGGGCAGGTCGATACCTGGACCCTTTTCGTTGACGGAGCATCTGTAAAAGAAGGAGCAGGGGCAGGCCTTTTGCTCCTCAGTCCAAAGGGGGAAGAATTCTCGTATGCATTGTGTTTTAACTTCACGGCTACAAACAATGAGGCGGAATATGAAGCTTTAATTACCGGGCTCCGACTAGCCACCAAGCTCGGGGCAGATAACCTGCATGTATTCAGTGACTCCCAGCTGGTAGTCAATCATGTCAAAGGTGAGTATGAAGCAAAGGAGGAATCAATGAAGAAGTATCGATAAAAGAGTACAGGCTTTCTTTGAAAAACTTCAAGTCGGATTCATATAGAAAGCGAGTCTCTCGATCTAGGAACAAAAAAGCTGATGCCCTCTCCAAGTTGGCATCCAATTTCTTCTCTGATAAAAAAGTTCTGGTAGAACAGCTGGCCGAACGAAGTTATGTCCTGAGTGAAGTTCAACCGATTAGCCAACAACCCACCTGGATGGACCCCATAACTTCCTATCTAAAACACGGTATTCTACCAACTGACAAGGCTCAGTCCAGGAAGATCAAGCTACAAGCAGGCAGGTATGCTCTTTTTGATGACATCCTATATAGACGATCGTTTATATCACCATGGCTTAGGTGTGCTACCCAGGAGGAAGGAAATTATCTACTCAGGGAAATCCACCTCGGTATTCGTGGAAACCACACAGGAGCCCGGACACTAGCTCGTAAATGCCACTTGTTCGGGTATTATTGGCCAACCATGCAAGGCGATGCAAACGACCTGGTAATGAGGTGCAAGTCATGCCAGGTGCATGATAACTTCTCTCACCAGCCAGCACAGAACATGATTCCTTTGTTCTCTCCTTGGCCCTTTTATCAGTGGGGAGTAGATCTGGTTGGACCCCTTCCCCGAGCTCCAGGTAACTTACAGTTTCTTGTTGTGGCCGTCGACTACTTTACTAAGTGGGTGGAGGCCGAGGCCTTGACCACCATCACTGGGAAAGCCATACAGAAATATTTATGGAAGAATATCGTCTGTCGTTTTGGGATACCCAAGATCCTGGTGTCAGACAATGGAACGCAATTTGAAGATAGGACAGTCAGGTCATGGTGCGCCGAGCTGGGTATAGTCCAAAATTTCACCTTTGTCGGTTACCCTATGGCCAACGGCCAAGTAGAGCAGACAAACAGGCAGCGCAAGGTTGGGTTGAAAAAGATATTGGAAGAAGAGGGACAAGCATAGGTCGAGCATTTGCCTAACATCCTTTGGGCATGCAGAACGACTCCAAACTCGGCTACCGGAGAAACTCCTTTTGCCTTAGCCTATGGTTGTGAAGCAGTCATTCCGGCCGAAATAGGGCTCCCCTCTCCGAGGACCGAGCTCCACACAAGCACAGATCAGAACATCGAGCTCAGACACGCCAAGGACAACTTGGAAGAGGCCAGGGAAGTGGCCTATATCCGGATGGAAAAGTACAAGTAGAGAATATCCCAGTATTACAACTCTAAAGTTAAGCATTCGTACTTCAAAGAAGGAGACTTGGTGCTGTGAAAGAATGAGGTCAGCAAGCAGGGTCCCTAGGGAAAGCTTAACCCGAACTGGGAAGGCCCGTATAGGGTGGTAAAAAAGTTCACGGCAAAGGTGCTTACTGATGAGAGATAAATTTATGATCGTTTTTATGACATTTCGCCCCATTTCTGATACCATTTTGAGCATTATTATATCAAATCAAGTCAAAATTACTAAGTTTTATTCAAATGTATAAGTAGTAGTTATTATATAAATTATCGTATTTTTATAAGTTTTTATAAGTTTTGTACCGGTTTAGTAACCGGAGTGTCGTGTCAGATTTACACGGGTATTTGTGGTATTTTATTGCGATTTATAATAAACCAAAACCCCGAGTGACGACACTTTTTGAAGTTAAAACATATCTTTTGAAGGGTGTAAGAATGTGCCACAAGCTTAAAAGTTCAAGTGGATCAACGTTTCAGAATAATGTTATTATCGAATTATATCTTCGACGAACAAATGGTCCATCAAAAGGCATTTTCTGAAGAAGAGTCCTTCATGAAAGTTGTAGATCTTTGAAAGAGCTTTCCAACGCATTTTGAATCACGTCAATCGGAGGTCTACAACTCAAGATATGAATTTTTCAAGTTTCAGCTCAAAACTGGCAGTCCCGGATCGATCCGGCCTTTTCCCGGATCGATCCGGCGAAACAAAAAATCGCCATAATGATGATTTCGCACATGGGGATAGGCTTGGGATAATATATTTTATTCCCGGATCGATCCGGCCCTTTCCCGGATCGATCCGGCCTCCCCAATTTGCTATATATACAGAGCATCAAGAACAGAGAATGCTGCCCCTTCTTTCCCCTTTCTTTTCCCCTCTTCTTCTCGTCCCTGCTTCTTTTCTTTCTTTCTTTTTTATTTTTGTTTTGATGATCATATATATATATATACATATATGATATATATATATATATACACACACTTCATGTATATATATATATTCTATATATGAATATATATGTGATAGATCTATCTATATATATATATATAGATCTAGATCTAGATCTCGTTTTTCATCTCGTTTCTCTTTTAATTTTCTTTTCGGGGCCCGTATATACATATATATGTCCATGTATGTATGTATATATGTTTTTCACATATATAAATAAAATGGTTATAGTATCGTTGTAATGGCGGAATAATTATCGAAGATTGTTGATTTCGAAGCTTTGGCATTTTAGATCCGGTGGAAACGACCCCGATTCGATAGTCATAACCGGTAATATATTCTAAAATTGTTATGTTTATTATTTCTATTTCTATTTATATATGATATTAAACTAAAAATATGTCTAGCCAAGATATGAATCTGAATTAGTTAATCTTTTGGTAAAATGAATGATCGACTCTGGTAATAATGATTAAAATCAATTATAATGAATCTCTTTCTTTCTGCGCTTAATGAAACGTTAAAATTGAAAGACCGGAGTGTAAAATTGGCCGAGTGAAAGCGTGACAACGGAACCCGTTTCTACCGGGGAAGCGATTTGTCCTAGAAAAACCAATCTTATTGAAATTTGTACTCGAGATCGTAATAATGTTAAATCATCAGTTTAATTGAAACTTAAACCGGAAAGTTGAATCGTCAGGCTTTGACAACCGGAGCCTTTTAAATAAAATTGACCGTTTTGTGAACGGAATGACTCCTTTTTATCTAAAGGTAGATTTGTACTCGGGACTGTTCGGAAAAACCGTAATGATTGTGGACCTTGGGTGATGCAATGGACATTTGACAATTTCATACGCTCGTGTGAGGAGGAGTTGTCTAGCTTAGGAGTACACCGATTCATATATAATTTACACCTTGAATAAAGGAAGATCTGTCTCATTTATTTCTACTAAAAAGAGATTGTAATTCAGTAACGTATTCTTGGCTAGATTCCAAAAATATATATATTATATTAGTATTTATTTACTTATTTTACTTTATGCACTACTAACAATCTAACTACTAACATAATCTAACCCAGGAAAATGTTATAAACCTGCGACTTAGATCGAGTTAATAATAGCTTCTTGGTGTTTAACCCCACTTAAAAGAATTACCATGTTTTCCCTGAGGAATACGACCTGACTCACCAGACTAGCACTACAATTTGACCCGGTACACTGCCGGTTAGGATCTGTATAGCCTAGGTAATGTCCGTCAGCTTTCTGGCGACGTTTCCAAGGTTAGGTTTAGG